>CM046884.1:16842519-16935002 GCA_025688845.1 Cucumis hystrix
CAAAATATACATTGAAGAAAGTAGAGAAAAACAAACAACGGAGTTAAATTACTTTGATTAACATCCATTATACTCCATATTGGAAATAATGTGTCATTAATATCCTAAAATCAAGATTAAGATAGGAAGAACAAAAAAAATCTCGTATAAAAAATTATGATTAGGGCCCTAAAAAGAGAAGAAGAAATAAGTACATCATTGAAGAAACAAATTGTTTTTCTAGTAAGAAAAAGAATAGTTAAGGTTTTATAAGGAGTGATCAGGACATTAAAAAAGGAAGAAAAAAAAAGTTATTGAAGAGTAGTTTAAAAATAATAACAAATTTAAGATGAAGAGTATTTAAAAAATTGAAAATTTTATCATATTTGCAAAATTATAAAAAATTGTGTTTCCATCTACACATGCTAAATATTGAACTTTTGGAGAAAAAATTGAGAGGGAAAGAATAACAAACTAATGGAATAAAATACTCAATAATGTTGGTAGAAAGAAATGAAAGCCCTTTATATAGTAATGAAAGATGAAGAAATGTAAATGAAAAACCATTAGTCTTCCATAATTAATTATATTATAAAAAACAAAATGAAAAATGAAAAGATATTTAATTTTTAATTAATTTTTAAAATGTAAATGAAAAACCATTAATCTTTCATAATTAATTATATTACAAAAAACAAAATAAAAATGAATTTACCATAAAACTAAAAAGTGAATTGGAAGCTTTTATATATACTATAGATATATGTAGACTAATATATTACTATATAGGATGGACGTGTTATAAAATTTTATAATTATGTTAATTATGTAGTTCGTTTAATAAATTTAATATTGTCTATAGAAATGATATTTAGATTTTCCTAGATTATGAAATAAAATTTAATATACTTTTGTAGTTTGATTCATTTGAGAAAAAATTATGTTTTTTTTAATCTCATAATATGCTGACCTCAAATTTAATAAATTAATATTTTAACTATTTTAATTTTGAATTAAAAATTATAATTTTTCTAATAATTTATATTTGAGGAATAAAAAAAGTCATAAATTTTTATTTGGTCACTAAATTTTTGTTGTTATGATTTTTAAGTTAAAAAAAATAATGTGTGTATTATCAATACAAAAAGAAGCCATGTATGCGAATAATAATTTATTTGATATATATAGAACACTAAATATGTGTATATTTGCATTATCCCCTGAAATAAAGTAAACATTAATTTAATATATATATATACTTTTTAAATTAACAGTTACAAAAACCTTTTTAAAAATATTTGTATATGCAAATTTCTTTAGTTTGTTATATTTAGTAAACATATTTTTATTAAAATTTTAGAGGTTGGTTGGTAGCAATTGTTCGAGCAATTTGTTTGTTGAAAGTTAGTTGTAAAGTCACCAAAGGTGGTGATCGGAGATTGGCCGCCAATAATCACTGGAGGGTGTCTGAAGGTTTGTCAACGAACTTTCCAACCCTCAAAACAACTATCACTTGGGGGGTGTTTGGAGAAGGAAAGGAACCAGGGAGGAAAAGATTATTGAAAAAAAGAGGATTATGAAAAAGAAAGGATTATGATAATCCCTGTTTGAGATAAGGAATAAGTGAAAAGGATTATGACAAAAAAAATTATTATTTTTAAAAATTCGTACTCTTGTATTTTTTTTAAAATTCATATTCTAAATCCAATACCCAAATATTCGTATTTTTAATATACCGAAATTTATAATTTTTGTCAGAAAACGTGTTCCATTAGTTTTCTTAAATACGATGTCAAAATGTTACGCAAACTTTATGTGTCAATAAATTAATTGATATGTTACGTGCGAAATAAATTATATTTATTTTTTAAAATTTGATGTTGTAAATGCAATATGGAGAAATTGCGTATCGTTGACGATTCATATAAACAAATGACGACGAACATAATAGCATTGAAACGAAATGAAATATGAAAAAAAAATGTATCAGAAATGTAGTTAAACGGTGAACGTCAATTACATTGTACATCATAATAATGCAAAAAAAAGAAAAAAAGCAATAGAAACCAAAACAAAAACAGGTTATGTGCCAATTTGGCCGCTAACAATAGCGTTGACTGACAATTTTGTCGCGTAGCAAGGAAGTCATGTACGGGTACACGACTTCGTTCACATGAAAGTCTTACACTTGTCATTCATGCATTTTGCCTTTCAAACACAAATTTCTATTATGTGAAGCTGTGATATCAATAGTGTCAATTAGTACACCCATGGTTCTAGCACCATTAAATATTTGGTTAGTAAACTCAATGGATATATTATTAGTGTTTTTATGGAAAAAAGCATTCAAAATTTAAAAATTTTCAAATATCATAAAGGTTCAACTTTCATTAATTTTACATAAACATTCAAAACAAATATGTGAAGCATTGGAAAAATATGTGAAGTAATTATATTAACCAAATAAATACACTTAATTAGCCATACCCATGTTCCTAATCAAGTTTCTTCTCGTGAATTAACAAGAATTAAACCCCCAAAGGAAAAAAAAAGTCAAATCTTTTTATGATATTTCTTGGTAAAATGATGATCATTAATTAAAAAAAAACGAATAATCTCTCCTTCTCCTTCGCCTTCTCCCCATTTTCTGAATTTCCACATTTTTCATTCCAAAATCAAATTCCTCTCTCCTTCCAATCTTTAAATAACCTCATAGATGCAGCTTTGTCATCCCTCTCTCTTAGAGTGTCGATAAATCCTTCCGTAAAAAAAAAAAAGACTAGGTAAATTACATATTTAAACTTCTTTTTTTATTATAGAAGTCGTGTACCGGGTACAGGACTTCTTCCACGTGTCTTTTTTCCGTTTTTATTATAGAAGTCGTGTACCCGGTACACGACTTCTATCCACGTGTCCTTTCCACGTGGTAAAAATGGGCTGACGTGGATTCAGAGAAGTCGTGTATCGGGTATACGACTTCTGTTCATTTTAAAATTCACTATATTTTTTACAATAGTTTGCCCATTCACCCTACTTTTGTTATTTTTTCATTTACTACCCTATTTTTAACATTAATTTTAAAAAACACTATATTTTTTAAAATACTCCAGAAAAAATGTATGGACAACGTTGAGGTTATAAATGTGTATACGATACGTTTCGGAGGTTGGCAGTGTGAAATTAGGGTTAGGATACGACAAGAGAGCGAGATTGATGGAAATATAATTTTAATTTAATAATAAAAAAAAAAATAGAAAGGATGAAAGGCGTGGGAGTTGTGTCAGCAAAGGCATGCACGGCCACTTACTTCTTCACATTCACATTTCATACAACCTTTTCCCTTTCCAGTTTGTTTCGCCACAGCCCCGCCATTAATTATTTTTGGTTCAATTGTAAACAATATTTAGTAAATAAATAAAACTTGTATTAAGTATGTTGACACTACTAAGAATAAAGAGAATAATCTAATTGAGGTACTCAACAGATTTTAGGACTAAAATGTTCTGATCTTAATAGTTTAGAGTGAGTTAGTTAAATACTTTTTTTTATTTGACTAATTATTGTTTATGTTTGGAGAAGAAATTTTATTTTCTAATTTTGTGAAATTTTGGATTTATTTTAGATCTTGAAAAATTTAGTGCAAAAATGAGACCAAGTTTCTTTTTTGAGACTTATAATGATTTCATTTAAACCCTTACATTTTTTTAATGAATGATGTTAGACTGTTATTTAGAATCAACTGTGTATAGTTTACTATGAATCTTTAAAACTAACGTTTGGAGGAATTAACACACGTGTGAGAATAGAATTTATATATAGAAATTTATATATATATATATATATGAAAGAAGAAAATAGGAAAAAGATGGTTGTAAATGGATATTGATTTTTTAGTTTTTCAAATATATATATATATATATAATAAAAGTTAGGGAGGAGGAAGAGAGGATTTAAGCATATGAGTATGGTATAAAAGAAAAGAAAAGAGAAGAACCAAAAAACCGGTCAACTGTCCCTTCTTGTTGTTGTTGCTGTTGCTGGACCAGTCTCCCACTTTAGCTTCGTTGAAATTTGTTGGGAAAAGCGCCAAATGCCCACAACAATTCACAAACCCAACGCCGCTGCTGCTATTGAAACCAATACCAAATTTCCTCACCTCCCTTCCCTCCTTTTCTCTTCCAAGCTAGCTCATGACGCCACCGCCGCCGCCATGACCAAGCTTTGCCGGAAACTCGTCCGCTGGAGGCTCCTTGAACGGGTCTCCCTTGTCCGTCACTTCTTCCGCCTCGTCTGGGACAGGCTTTTTGCCTGTTCTTCTGGAACAACTCCTAAAAAATACCGCCGCCTCCCCTCCCGTTCTCCACCTCCCGCCACCGACGGTGGTTCCTCGCCGGAGCAGCCTACCACTAGCGGTGGCTTCGACTCCGATTTCGATTTCGACTCTGCTGATTTGGTTTCTCTTAAGATTAGTCTCTTGGGTGATTGCCAGATTGGAAAAACAAGCTTCGTGGTAAAATTTCGCCTCTTATATAAAGTTCATTCTAGTCTTTAATCTCTCTCTCTCTCTCTCTTTTGGTAACCCTTTTGTTTGTTTGTTCTTTTGATTTTCATTAGATCAAGTATGTGGGCGATGAGCAGGAGAGAAATAGCTTACAGATGAGTGGAATAAACCTAATGAACAAAACATTAAATATCCAAAATGCTCTGATTTCGTTCTGTATCTGGGATGTTAAAGGTAAAATTAAACTTCCCCTGTTTCTTGATTCCTTTTTCCTTTATGGTTTCTGAAGATATTTGAAGAAAAAAAAATTCTAATACGAGTAGTTCGATGAAGGTGACAGCAGTTCACAAGATCAGCTTCCATTAGCCTGCAAAGATGCAGTGGCAATCTTGTTCATGTTCGATCTCACAAGTCGAAGAACTCTGAACAGGTCCGTTTCTACGAAAATCTTGTCATTCTTGTTTGCAATTTGAAATTTGAGTTCATTTTTTATTTGGTTTTTGCAGTGTTGTTGATTGGTATACGGAAGCGAGGAAATGGAACCAGGTAAAGCTTTTGATTCCATATTTGGCCATTGATGGCAATGGCATTTTGTGAAGTTAATGTTGATTGGGTTTGATTTTGATTCCAAACTTTTAACTGTTTCTTTTTATTTTCTTTCCTTTTACTGAAACCATGTCATTAAGAGGCTTTTATTGCTAATAATGAGTGACCCACTTGGCCGTTGTGGTTGAATCATTTTTTTTTTAGCACCAAGTGAATGTTAGAAAGTCCTGTGAGAATTGATGAGAAAGAGATGTGAGACTCTCTTTATCTTTTGAATCTATGAACCGATTAAAGAATACTTCTCCTCCACCTAACTTCTTTTTGAAGAAAATGGTTTGTTATTATGAGATGTTTTGGGTGTCGGTTTCCATAAGCCTAATCTTTCTTTTCCATTTCTATATATGGATTGTGTTGAAAAAAGAGTTAATAAATTCTGTGTTTGTGTAAATTTTGTTTGGTTTGCACTTCGGATAAAACTTCAAAGGTAGGTTTCCCAAATCAAGTTTATATTGCCTAACCAAAAGGAATAGATGCCAACATGACCATAGTAGTTTGAATCTCCTTAACCCCACATGTTGAACAAAATGAAGAGGAATAGACTATCCACAAAATATATATTAAACCACGTTTTTGGATAACTTTGATTTGTATTAGTCGTACAACCTTGAAATAGCGACCTGATCATAGTTTATGTGGTTTTTGCTTCATGGGTTGTGCTCATGTGTAACTTAGAGTTTAAGAAGGTAGTACGTTTTCGCCTGAGAAATTTGATCTGTTATACTATGTAGTACTCCATAAACTCAAACTTATTAAAATCGTGTTATTCAAAACAACCTCAGAGTAATTATTGGGTCATTTCTTGTTTATTGCAGACAGCCATTCCCATTTTGATAGGAACCAAATTTGACGACTTTGTTCGACTCCCACCCGATTTGCAGTGGACAATTGTTAGTCAGGTAAATCAATCATCAGCTTGAAAATTCCAGTTGAACACTTTTCTCACATGGTACTGTTGCATCTTTTTTCTGGGGGGGGGGGAGGTTAATGGCAAGACTTTAGCCATCAAAACCGCGTGGAATAATATTATGCTTTGAGGGACCCCTTCCATTTTTTCTTCATCAAACTTAGTCTTTGAATTCTTGTTTTTGTGTTCACAGGCAAGAGCTTATGCCAGAGTTATGAAGGCTACTCTATTCTTCTCGAGCTCCATTCACAACATCAATGTCAACAAGATTTTTAAGTTCATAGCAGCCAAGCTGTTTGACATCCCGTGGTCCATTGAGCGGAACCTCACTATCGGAGAGCCGATCATTGACTTCTAACTTTCGTTACACTCAACCTGATTCTGATGTACATACAATACCTGTAAGAAAGAAAGAAAAGGAAGAAAGTAGGAGAAAAAAATTTCCTTTTTTCCGAACAGGTTGATTGATGATCTGTTTGGGATTTGTTATCTGATATCTTATTTGTAACTTTTTGTTTTGATCAAAGTGAAAGTATTCTTATTTGAAG
Source organism: Cucumis hystrix (assembly GCA_025688845.1). NCBI lineage: Eukaryota > Viridiplantae > Streptophyta > Magnoliopsida > Cucurbitales > Cucurbitaceae > Cucumis > Cucumis hystrix. The sequence goes on from CM046884.1 coordinate 16,849,058, forward strand.
GAATAAAAAGAAAAGAAAAATAGAGAATGGATGAGATTCCTCTTTACTCAAGGACAGATTACACATTTGATTGCGTTAGAGGGAGGGTATGGAAAGAGATTCTGGTGGGGATTATTATTTTCCATGGCTAATAGGAAACTATCCTATGAAGCTTTCATGTTCATTACTTCTAGGTGACACAATCCAAGGACGAAGCAAACTCTTGTCCAACTACAACTCCAACTCCCATGTGATTTAATGTCTTGGAAATTAATATGTAAATAGAGTTTGTATGGGTTAAAATCAAGAAATGGAAGTCAAGACGTTTGCGTAGGTTGTTCCATGGCAGGAGGGGATGGGGATGATATTCGCTTCCCATTTTCAATTTAATTTTGTGAGTTCAAGGCTTCGAGCACGGATTCATAGCAGCAAAATTTTGGGGTCGGTTTCCATCGAGTTTTTATTTTTCTTTTAAAAAAAAACATAAAAAAGTTATAAAAAAATACAACATTTGACAAAATATTTACAAATAGAGTGTAATTTTGTTTTTTTATTAACTTTGTTATATGAATTGTAGATAGTTGATCGTTCTATTTTTTTAAAATCTCCAAAAGACATCACTGTTTAAATGATTAACTCCTTAAGCCTCCAAGGATATTTTGACAAAGGGTTTGAAATGTCAATATTGATATTTTGATTTTGATTTTATGGACATTGGATATAACGATAATATATTGATATCAACGAGTATTTTTGTAAGTCAATTTAGAAAAATGTGTTTAGATGAATAATCAAGATGCTTTTTACCCTCAAACTAAGCTGTATATATTGTTATTATTATTCCTATTCAAATTCGATTAAATAGATAACATTTTCATGTTACAAGAGGATTTGTTAAAGATATTAAAGATAATAGTGAATATTTGATATTGATGCCCAACCCTTCAATTTTTAGATGACAATATAAATGCATATTTTCTTCCCAGTAATCTGGATTTTGTTTCTTAATTTTTTTTAGATCCTACAATTCAAACCGATAAAACATATAAAAATATAATATTTCGCGTTTTAAACTCAATGCCTTTTGAAATATTAAAATATATATTATGTATTGTATTAACATTACAAATCAATAGTTATGCAAAGAGAACTTGATATTTGATGGATAGCTGTAGTTAGTTGGATGATTTATAAACTATAGCCAAAAGTAGATGTGCACCCAATGAGGAAGGTGTTGATTATAAAATAGAGAATTTTTAAATACAGTTAAATAAATTAAAATATTCATAAATATAACAAAATTTTAAATTCTATTATATAGAAACTAATTGAATAAAGATAGAATATAAAATTTTACTATATATTAGTACATATTTTTCACCCCTTTTATCTTTTTCAATAATTTTTATAATAAATTAAATTCTATTTAGGTATGAATTTCCAACTTTTTCCACATAGTTATAAATAAATAAAAAAATCAAAGATATGAGGACAGTTGAGAATCATTTCTACAAATAAAATGAGGAAAGGAAAAGAGAGGAAAAGATTGAAAAAGGACAAGAGAATTATATTATTGTTGAACAAGTTGACGAAGATAGCAAATAGATCCCGACGTGAGTTACCACTGATGCACTGTTTGAGTTTTATGACAATATTTCCAAACTTTTTTATTTAAAACATACCATTGGAAAAAAAAAATAGATTCATTAATAATTATATTTTCTAAAGAATTACCTTTTTAGTAATATTGAATTTGCAAATCCAAATTTACATGTAATATAATCAAACATATAGGTTTCATTCACTTCTAACAAAAATAGAACTCAATACTATGTTTAAATAATGAAATCCATTTGCTAGTACCCTTGTTATTGGTTAAATATATACATTAAGGCCCTTTAACTTTTATGCTTCAGCTGTTTTGTGGTTGGATCGTCCCGTTTCTACTGTTGTCTCAAAGATATGGATCCTGCAGATTTTTTTTTCCATATTTACGATATTTTTCAAATTGACTCCTTGTAGATTATATTACTTTTTTTTTTCCTCTATGTGGATTTTTCTACAGATTCTTTCCTTGCCTTTTTTTTAAAAAATGATACGACTTGGATCAGTAGGTGCACTCAAACATTTTCACTAGGTAGACACTCTTTTAGCACCTTCATCATCTTCTATAATATTTCATTCATTGAACCAAAAGGTACAAGATGATCAAAATAAAGGGCTAGAGATAAGCCCAAAGATACAGTGAGAACAACTCAAGTAAAAGCACTACAATTTAGAGCAATAACATGGATTCTTTCCTTGCCTTGACTGTGCTATTTAAGCTCAAGAAAATCTCTATGCTAGGGTTGTTGCATATGTTTGTTTTATTATTCATCTTTGAGATAAAGAAACGTTGGTGATCAAGCATTCATTCTCATCTATCTATGTGTGTCTGTTGGTCATGTGAATGGCGTGTTGAAGATTTATGTGAAACAAATCTATTTCATTGCTTTAGGGGGACCTAAAGCATATTCTATAAAGAAGGGAGTTCTCATCAACTTAGGGGAAGCCTAAGTCACGTTCATGAAGGGGAGTTCACTATTGGAAGGAAAAATACATCAAGATAGAAGAAGTTCTATTCACTTAGGAGGAGTCTAAGTGCATATTCACTAATAGCAACTACCTAGGGAAATCCTCAGTCTTGAAAAGAAGTCTCACATCTAGAGGAAGCCTAAGAAATAATGTGTGACATCTTACCCTACACAAGAGAACTGTCATTACATGATTTCAATTGGTATCAAAGCGGTTCACTTTCATCTCAAATGCTTCAATTTTGGATTGCTTCAAAAAAAGGTATAATTTCTACTACATGTCCTCTTGTATTAGATGAGACTAATTATGCATGTGGGAAGGTAAGGATGACAACTTTCATAAAGTCTCTCAATAGTAAGTCTTGGAAACCTATTATCATTGGGACTCATCCCATGGCCACTATTGAGGATGGAAAAGCATCTCCTAAGGCTGAAGCATAATGAACAGTTGCATAAGACGAAGTTTCTCTGGAAACTCACAAGCCTTGAATGCTATTTTCAATGGAGTCGATCAAAATATATTTCGGCTGATTAATGATAACTTGTAGAAATACAAGTTATTGTTGCCTCTTTTATAGAATAACGAAGCCAAAATATAGAAGTAGCATATCAAAACACGGACATTGTGTTAAAAAAATGCATAAGTACTTAGAAATATACTTTACATAAGCTTTATGCCTGTTTTACGCGATTTTCAGTGTCTAAACGCAGATCTATGAAAAAAAAGGAGTTAGAAAATCGCAGAGTCTCTTGCGAGAAGACCAAATTGCAACGCGGGAAGCGGTTTGCTAGACGACAAGAATAGTAGTTAGAGATGATGTGACATGTCACAAACAACTTTCGACATACAATGCTGAAATATTTAGAAGAACTGAAATTTTTTCGCCAAAAACTGTTTATAAAAAGTTTCATTCTTCACCAAAGAGAGGGAGGCCTATATGGGCCATAGTAGAGGCCTGCATGGGTCAAGAACCTAGAGAGAGAGAGAGATGGGAAGGAATAGCCTTTCCGTCTCCTGTAAAGCTCATTCTCTTCTTCTTCTGTCAGTTTATAGAGTGAGCTTAATCTTCAAGTGGAGAAAAATCCCATATTTCCCATTTCACATTTCTCTGTAATATATGTGTTCATAGTGTACAATGGCCGAATGCCTACATTCTGTAATATATTGCATTATTATACCTTTTCAATCCATCATGTCTTTACTCTCCATTAGTCAATGTTTTATTTGTAGTTTAGGTTAGTGGTAAATTCTTGTTAAGAAGTTTTGCTTATAAGTCTTATTGCATTAGTTGAGCTATTCTCAACGCTTGGCCAGCGTAAAAGTCGTTAACTACCCGAGAGGGTAAATAGCAAGGACATGGCTAACGCGCGCAAGTAAGAGTTTTATCTTCTTTTGCGAGATCACTTTCAACATTTGTATCTTGAAAGGCAAACAAGTGTGGACATCAAGAGCCGAGAGGTTGTTGTCCTTAATCTTGAAGTTCTATACTATTTATAAGTGATATCTTCTAGATATACCTCACCTAATCATACTTAGCTATATGGATTCCGAGGGGCGACCATGTGTGACGTATAATAACTTCGAGAGAAGCAGCCTTAATCATGAGCATGGTTGAGTAAATTAAACCACATCCAGCCTGTCGCCTTACTTAATCACATGATAATGCACAAACATTCCTTAATTCATTCACTTCTCAAATGCAAGTTAGTTCGCATTGCCATTTCATCATCTTAATCCCTCTTGCAGACTTTCTAGACTTAGTTTAGCAATTTAGTTTAGCTGTATATTCTTTACATTTGTTATTCTTTAATTCATTTATATTGTCTAGATTAAAAGTAATTCATAGCACTAATATCTTGAATCAATTCCCTGTGTTCGACCCTGAATCATCCAGGTAAACCTACTGTTTTGCTTGCACTTGGACAAGCAGTAGGAAAACTTGTACTCAACAAGGACCTAGTGACTACGCAAGAGACACAGTGAGCATATCACATGCAGTGAACATGCTCAGTGACGTATCACCTAAATCGGAATATAAACCCAACACATTTCGCATACTGAGTCCTAGTGAAGTACGTAAATACCCTACAAATTCACACACAAACAAACACAACCAAATTAATACTTGTGTTTTTCTACAAAAGAAGCTTGAGACATTCTATCTGTAGCTCATGGAGGAACAACCATAATTAAACAGTCTAGACTTTAGTTGTTGTTCACAAAATTTGAGAATCTTCATATGCAAGAGGATGAAGCTATTCCTGAATTTAATGTGTGTTTAGTTAATAAGGCTAATGAGTCCATTTTCCTTGAGAAATGATGTTTAAAGAGAAACTCCTTAGAAAAATGTTGTCTTCCCTGCTGAGGCGTTTTAACATGAGAGTCACTACAATTGAGGAAACTCAAGGTATTTCATCAATGAAAGTCAATGAACTAATTGAGTGTCTTTTAACATTTGAGTTGTCGTTCAAGGAAAAGTAGGATAAAAGGAATAAGGGAATTGATGACTTGTAGAAATACAAGTTATTGTAGTCTTTTAAGTAAAATAATGGAGCATAATTACGATATAAAGAAATAAAACGCATAGTAAAATAGATTGAAATAGGATAAATGCAATATGTGAGTTACAAAAGACAAAACACCATGTTTATCATAGTTTTTATTATCTTATTGCATGATTTTAGAAGCAAAAAGCGGAATGAAGGAGCAATCTCAGGCAACCATTGCTTGCGTCAACCAACTAGGTGACCAACGAAGAGATACCAGGTGATATGAATTTCTAGAAGACAAGAAGAGTTGGTGAAATTATCAGCAAAAGAACAAAAGGACATCTTCAGTGCCACATGTTAGTGTTTAGAAGTCAGAGAATTAATTGCACATCAGACTATGTGCAAACCCATCATTCAAACGCCTATAAATATGAAAGCATCTCCTACATTCAAGTGTGTATGAAATTTGGTGAAAGAAATCTAACTTCATCCCTAACCTTTTCTCTATGTGCTTTAGGTGAGAGTTGTAAAGAATCCATACCCAATCTCCCCTTCAATTCCATAATAGGCATAAAATGGAGCCAAAGAACACATAAAATTGTGTTATGTGGCTTGACTCATTTCATTTATATTCCATTTGTAATTTTTATTTCCATTGTATTGATAGTTTAAACTCCATGACAGAGAGACCTAAAGCTTTTATTATAAATCCAATGATATTTCACTTTCATTCTCCCATTTTATTTATTTATTGTATGCTCGAGTTCTGTATGATTATGATGAATGAAACAAAGAAGTAGTAGTTCTTAAAAAATGTGAATGTTTTTATTACTTGTCAATGCCTCATTTTATTCGAAAGAAGAAATGAGGTATTGAGCGTTGACTACTCGAAAGAGCTAGTAATTAATACCTCACTAAATATGTGGTGAAAGGATTATAGCAATACAATAACTTCACTAAATTCCTTCTTAACATACAATCATACATATAAGAAATACTAGTGTGTGGGACAACAAGATACTAAGAGGCTGCTTACCTTAACATATGATGGCAATTAATAGGACCAAATAGGTTAGATTATGAACCACGTAACAATTTCAAGTATTTTCATCTTGAAAGACCAGCAAGTATGGTTAAGACTTCGAGAGGATGCCCACCTTAAATTGGAATTAGTTAGGAAATTTTTATCCCCTCAAGGAACTACTCATTCCTCTTGTATCACATCATGTTGTAACGAATTTTTGTTCCTTACTTGCTTAAAAAATCTGGGTTCAATTTCATACATAACTAACTACCTCCATTCCCATTTCACATCACACATTTAGTGTAAATAATAATAGAATTAGTTAGGATATTGTGAACATAATTTTACTGTACAGACACCGCATGTGACTATTATAGACGTTATAATCAAAGATTACCATAATTCCATATGTTTGACTCTAGCTTACCCAAAAACCTCTCTCTTCGCTTATACTAAGGCAAGAGAGAGGAAAACTTGTAAGTAATAGACAAATTTAATAGAGTTAAGCACGCATAAGGTTAAGTCTGCCCCTTTTATTGCATGATCTTTAACTTAACCTCCTAACTTAATTAGTCGCATACTTAGAACTATTATGCCATATTTACGACAACACTAAAACACATATACATTCACCAACAAGCAAGAATTGCTCTCTAATATGTTTGTAATGATGTTAAGTGAATGTTCACCAAACTTTAATAGGGCTCTAGCAGAATCAATTTCCTTCAAAGTCAAGTGGATTTCTTTCACAAAACCTCTAAGAACTCAAACATCACAAAAAGGTAATGAAAAATCTGGTGCTTCAATTTTGTCAGAGAAAGTGAAGTTTTCCAAATGCAAAGAGTGGGAAGGTTGTGGGCATTTTCAAGTTGAGTGTCTAACATTTCTAAAAAAGCAAAACAAAAGTTATGTTGATACATGGTCAAATATTGACTCTGATGAAAGCAGTGATTCTGGCATCAATGTTAAAGCTCTTGGTAGCAAGATATCTTCATACACTTCATCATAAGAAAATTCTTATTTTGAATCTTTTCAGGGAGTTGAAGACAGTCTTTCTTTAGATGATTCCTCATATCCTTCCTATAGGATGTTTTTTATTAAATGACAAGAAATCCTCCCAGAAGGCAAGAAGACATCCAAAGATAAATGTTAATCTAAACACTCGTAACTTGGCAAATGAAAAAAAAAAAAAGAATTTGTTTGAGCTCAATTCCCTGAATCTCATGGAACTTCTGAATCTTCCTCTCACAAACAAAAACCATATCATGCTTATTCTCATAGAAGGAAATGGATTTGTCACTTTTGTAAGAAACCGTAGCATAAATGTCCTTTCTGTTATCATCTATATGTCTTCTGGATTCTCTAATCATCAACCTCATACAAAACAGATATGGAAAGTCAAAGAATTTCAACTTAAGTGCAACTTTGTGTTGACTTCTTTTTTATGATCTACTAAAGGAGATTGATACTTTAACAGTGGTAGTTATCATCATATGGCTGGAGAGAAAGACTATCTCACTAATGTAAAATTTATAAGTTCAGGTAAAGTAACCTTTGGTAATGGTGCCTCTGGAACAATTGTTCGGAATGGAACATTGAACTTTCTTGGGCTACCTACTTTAGAGGATCTTATGCTTGTAGAAGGTTTTGCTACGAATCTTATTAGTATCAGTCAACAATTTGATCAAGGGTTAAATGTCAAATTTACTAAGGACAAATGTATTGTCACTGCTGATGAAGAAGCATCAATCATGACAAGTACGCATTCTTTTGATAACTTTTATTTATGGTGCCTTAATGATTCTTCTCAGGTTTTTCATCTCTCTCGCCGTGATGAATCTACTTTGTGGAATAACTCATTTTAGACACATGAGTTTGATGATATAAATTTATTGTATAAAAAGGTTTTCATTTGTAAAGAAAATAATTACAAAACACATGCACTTTTAGTATTACTTTTGTACCAATTTATCTTATCTATATTATCTTATCTTACTATCTAACATGGAGAATCATTTTTGAACCATTTTGTCCAAATGATAATTCTCTAATTTCAATTAGGTTCTTTACTTCATTCTTGCTTATGTTAATATTTTATATTCTTATTGATTAAGAAGTTTTAGAATTAATTAATAATGTGTTTCTTAAAACATTTAGTCTTAAATTTACAAATAGTAACATTTGTTTTTAAACGTGAAAATTGTTGTTATTGAATATTTTAGGGTAGGTTGGTAATTTTAAAAAAAGCACGCACGTACACAATGCAATGATTCTTTTTTTTTTACAAATAAAAAAATTACTTATGACATATTAAGGTTGAAATGATTTAATTATTAAAAATAAAATAAAAAACATTATTAATCACACACTAAAGTTTAAATGATTTAATTAATATTAATTTTTTATTATCTTTTAATTACATTCTCACAACCTTTCTTAACCTACAAAGATTTTAAGAGGTTTAACCTTGAAAAATTATCTCTTTATTTTAATGATTAAATTTATAGAATAATTCATATAAATTTAAAAGATTTTGTAACTTCTATTTTTATCAACATTATAAAGAACTCTCTTGCAAACATTTGATATCGACTTCTACTTAGGCTTTTTTTAAATTTTTTCTTATTACTCACTCTTAGCCTTATAATTTATAGGATTGTTTAAATTTAACATCATTCTAACATTGTTGGAAAAACTCAAAAAGATGCATGTACTCGAGCAAAAAAAATGGTGCAATGTTAATTTTGTGAAATCAAGTCCTATATTGCTTTTAGTTCTCTTATTTTTTTTCTTTTTTTAATTTGTAGTACATGATTACAACCATTAATTTTTATATGTAAGAGAGTAAGAAAATGATATACTCATTTAAGCTTTATTATGTGTCTTTAATATTGTTATTTTTTAAATTTCCCACTACATACAATTTATTCATTTTAGCAAAAATATATATTAACAAGGTTATCGTGTGTACACACAATAAAAATTTCTAATATTAAAAAAATCAAATGTAGTTTTGAAACTTGATAATACCTGTGGTATATATCCCCAAAACATCACTGTAATACCTTAAAAGAAAAAAGAAAAAAGAAAAGTAAACTAATAAATAGAAATATAAGCAATTTACAAAGAAACCAAAAAAGAAAAAAAAAAAAAGAAACAACTCATGCATAGAAAGATTATTTTTATTTACAAATCATCTTTAACTATTTCAAAATATTTGAAGAATAGTCAAAGATACTTAACATTCGTGACATATTTGATCAATTTCCTAATTTAGAATATTCTTTCATGAATTGTAGGGTAGGGTCTAAAAAAGTGATTGTGCCCTAGTTTTATTATAATCACGGTAAGAAAAAAAATCTACGACAACAGTTATTTTCTATCATAAATAAAATTCATGACAGTTTTTTACAGGCATAGAATCGCCTCAAAAGGAAAGACTATCTATGACAGTTTTAAAAAACTGTCATAATAAGTGTTTTCATGACAGAAAATAAATGTCATAATCTAATAGTTCATGACAATTAATAACTGTCATTATTTAATATTTTATGACAACAATTAACTGTCATTAATCCGTACATATTAAAGTAATTATCTGTCACCCTTTGCATATGACGACAGTTATAAAATGTCACGAATTCATATACTATGACATTTTTTTTTGTCAAGAATATGTCAATCGTGACACAGTTTTTATAAAATCAAATGTCATTGTTTCAATATTGACTACAATTAAAAAATGTCACGAATTCGTATAATATGACATTTTTTCCTTGTAAAAAATATGCCAATATTGACACAATTTTTATAAAATCAAATGTCATTATTTCAATATTGAAGATTGTTACAAAATGTCACAAATTGTGATAATTTGGCATTTTTTCTATAAAAAATACTTTTTCCTTTACAACGGTAAAATATCAAATGTCATATATTCCTATATTACAACTTTTTATTTTTACAATAAAATACATTAAGGACAGCTCTTGTTCTTCTTGCTGCTCTGTCATTACACTAACCAGTTCAATCATAAAGTTGTTCTAATACATCACACCCATATGAAAACAAAGAGTCAACACTTACATTATCATACACTTTGTGATATTCGTACAATAGGATTGATTAATAACCATTTTTTTGTAAAGAGTAGTTTACATACAAAAAGAATAAACAATGACATCTTTTGCTACCAACAAGCCTAAAATAAGTACATTGGAACCAAAATTTTGGTACCAACCATATAAAAAGTTTTATATCAAACAACTGCTCCAATTTGAGTTCACTATTCCAATGGATTCTTGCAGACCCTAATAAGAAACAAAATCTCATTTAGAGTATGATTAAGAACATTTCCAAAGCAAATCAATCCACAAGTAAACAAAAACATAAAGTTTGTACACCTAAAACTCTCATAAATCAATCAAGTCACATGAGTGCCAAATTTGTTTAGAAGAATGAACATTGTTGCTATTAGTAGTCTAACATATAGAGTCCCAAATCTATAAATTGCCACTGATTACCGTTATACCATAGAAGTAAAAGAACTTCTAATTATAATCCTAATTAGACCCCACCCCTATAAATGTAGAAATATAGTCCTGAGAAGACACAAGAGTATACATGGAAAGAGGAAAGAAAACATAGAAGAGATGCTTATGCATACAACAATTGCATAAAAACTATCCTAACAATTACCTAGTCATCCCACAAAGGATCACCTCACAAAACTTCCTACCAAACAATTCACAAGTGGGTGATACTCTTTCACATGCCATAATGGATCTAAAATACTTCTATTGAGTTTGAAAGTATGTACACCTAAAACTGTCATAAAGCACTGAATTCACGTGAGTGCCAAATTTGTGCATCAACATGATTATGTCTTAATCCCCCCCCCCCCCATTATTTCCTCCACCCTCCAGCCCTTGATTCCCCTCAGCCTTCAATTCAATTTCCCTATGTAAACTGTCCAATAAACAGAAAGAAAATCAACAAAGAAAATTGGAAATGGAGAAAAATTGAATGGGGGATCATTGCTGGCAAAAATGATAAGAATCAGAATCAGAATAGGAACAAACAATAGAGGGATATGAATCAACAACTTGGATATGAAGCAACTGAGGGGATAAAAACCTTAGACAACAGAAGATTTTACAAAACCATTCCTTAATTTAATTTGGGAATCCCAAAATACCAATACATTGGCAACATAATACATAAACTAATTTTTTTATAAACTAATTTTCTTATTATAACTTAAAGGCTAAGCATGCTTTATAATTATAGATTAGAGAAAGAAAAACTTATGTAGTTTGAAGCCTCTGAATCTACAAAAACTCTAAATTGGGATACCACCAGTCGAAGACCTTCCTATCCTCTGAGATGAGATTAGTTTGTGGGAACCAATTGTGATAAAAAATGTTTAGAGAAAATTTTTTAGCTTTATATCTATATATATATATCTAGAAAAACGGTTTTCTTTTGGATATTTATAACTCCCTTTCCTTGAGGGAGTAGAAGAGAATCATGAGATTCTATTAATTTAAAAAATATTAAATTAATAGAAATTTTAAATCTACTAATTAATTAATTAAATCATATTTAACTAATATTTTATTTAAATCGTATTTAATAAATATCTCTTCAATATCTTATAGTTTTATATCAAATTTAATTAAATAAAATTAAACTAAACTATTAATTAAGGGGTGCTTGCAAAAATAACAAAAAAAATTATGATAATAAGACTCATGTTACTACATTTTCTAAATTGTAAAAGTAGCAATTTTAAAAGTTGATAACCCTCTGATAGTCGTCTTATCATGATTACTTCTCATATTTGCTATATGAAAAAAAAAAAAAAAAAGATGTCATTGGCTATTTTTTTCTAAATATTTTTTTTTCATTTGATGCAATTTTTTTATTAATTAATTCTCCAATTAATTAATAGCTAATTAAATATCTTATATTTAACTTAGATTTCATTGAGACCTAAACCCTACTATATACCTCCAACTAAGTTCGAGTTTTTATTGTGTGTTGGATTCTTGGTATTGCAAAGAGATTTTTTTGGAGAAAGATGAAGATTTAGGGGTTTGTTAGAAGAGAAAGCAAAATGGATGTCGTAAATTTTTTTTCTTTTTTTTTTTTAAAAAGAAAATATAAGGCTAAGAGAAGTAATGGTTATGGAAAGTTAGAGGTTTGGATGAAGAAGAGGGGGTGTGAAGGTTATAAAAATCTCTAGGTTTTTTTTGTATGACTTTTTTTTTTTGTGAATGAAGAAAAGTGATTATTTATAGCCAAAAAAGCTTCTTCAAATGGTTAAAAATTCAAAATGACTATTTTTTTAAAGTTGAAATAACACTAACTTTAGCATACATCTAAAAATGGTATGAAACCTTTAACAATCAGAGCCAATTTCAAAATGTTACCATTAGTATTTATTTATCTATCCTAGTTAGTCTAACTAATTGATTTAGTTACTCTAACCAGACTATCCACAAAAACTTTAAAAGTAGTTAAGTAACATTTTTTTTACAAAGTTAATTAATCACAAAATTAAAAAAGAAAACCAAATTAAGGTAAAAATTAATATAGCAATTGAATTAATTTTAAATAATCCTCGGACAAAATTAGGTGGCTACATCGACAACTTTCATTAGGAGATTTATTTTCTTCTTCATCTTTGCCAGGTTGCCTCAACTGTACATTTGCCATCTTAACAAACATACCCTACTTTAGAGTGTGATTCTTTAGATTAGTAGCAAGATTAGAGTTGTTGAACAAATGATTCTCTATGATGACAATCTCGTGTTTAGAAAATTCCATCCATTGTTCCCAACTTCTCTTTCTGAGGACAAAACCTTGTAGCTCTTACATGATCCTCTTTAAATGGCTCCCGGTGTCAGCTCTAGTGTAAGTGTTGCTTGCAAAGGTAGCCTTAGAAGTGACTTTCTTTGGTTTCATTTGTTGATTTGTTAATTTAGTTGACGAGGGAGAGATGGGAGGTAGAGATGTCACACTGGACGTGCCAATTTGTTCGCACGAAGTTTTTGAAGAAATGTGTTTCGTGGAGTTGAACTTGTGTTGATGTTGTGTTCGTGTTGATTTGATGCGATGTGGTTTGATCTCTAGTACATGAGCCTTTGATTCTTTATCGGTTGAATGCGTACACTTGATGCATGGCAACAAAGCACTGGATATTATTGAAGTTGGAGTCTTAGAGGAATATTTATATTTCTAAAGAACTTGAGCTTCAAGAAGCGATTTAGTCTTCACGAGCTCTTGAGTCTTCTTGTTGTTAGGCTCTTTGGAGTAAAAGTTTCTAAACAAGTTTCTAAACCCGCACAAGCCACAAATGAAAAAAAACTTCTTTATTCATAGAGTTCTATGATAGGGTTTATGAACTTGGACTTGATTGGTCCATGGATCTAACTCTTGGGTCCAACTATATGAATTTGGGTCTTATTTAACATTTGGACTTGATGTCTTCAATTTTAATTTGAGAACATATATTCAATTATTTAGATTTTTTTCATTAATATGGTAAATTACGTGATTTGTGATTGGTCCAAAAATTTTCCTCGACAGTTAGATGTGATCAAACCCCTATCCCTTGGATCTATTTAGGAGATAGTTTGTTTCTCTCTTTATTCAATTAATAAAAATTCTAGCTTTCACCACTTTAACTCAATATATTAAGATTGATTATAATTTAAGAGCTAATTAAAAACAATTAACAAATTATAATGGACTATTAATGAAATTAAAATTTTAAGAATGTAACTAGGGGCGTAAAAATATGAGTTGAACTCGAGTAACTCGGACTACCCAACCCTAAGGGTTGGGTTGGGTTAAAAGAATTTGATATCTTTAGGTTAGGTTGAGTTGGGTTGGGTCTCGGGTTGAAAGGTTGAAAAATTCGGTTCAACCCAACCCAACCGAATTAATATAATATATATATAAATATATTATTTAATAAAAAATAAATTAAGTATATAAACTTTAAATTGATTGTATGAAATTTTGAATTATGTATGTTTGAAGTTTAAATGTAATAATTTTGAACTTTTATAACCATTATAAACTAGAAGCGAAAAAAAAATTATGCAATCCGACAACCCAACCAACCCATTTTTTACGGCTGGGTTGGACTACAAACTAAATTCAAGTTATTTGTGTTGCCAATCAACCCAATTCATATTTTACGGATTAGGTTGTACTGGAAACTAAATTCAGGTTATTCTGGTTGTCAATTCCAACTCGATTTCATCTTAAAAACCTTCTACTTGATTAATTAAATTAAAGTTTTAGAGGGATAATTTTTATATTTATTTTCCTTTGAGAAACAGAATAGTGAGCACAATTAGAACTAATTATTAAGAACCATATACGAAGCCTTTTAGATTATAGAAGGACGAGAATGACAGCCAAAGTTGCAGCCGATTGTATAAGGAAACTGAAAGCCCCAAACAAAAAGAAACCGTCATTTTTCTTACCTTCCTTCTTAGCCTTTAATTTATTGTTATTTTAATGTCCTAACTTTTACTTCTTTCGTTTTTAGCCCCTCTTTTTTGTTTATTTCTCTACGCGAACATATAACCATGTAGGTACTACACATTAAAAATACAAATCCTTATAGTATTGGATATAAAGTTTCACTATCTTTTATTTCCTTAATTATCACACTAATTAAAAAAAAAAAAGACAATACAGACTATGTTCAAATTGACTATTGATGTTTTAATTTATTTGATAAATTTAATTTCTAATTTGATTATTTCCTCCAAAATATACCTTATAATTACTTATACAATATATTACTTCTCCAAGATGTATCGATAATTTAATGACTTAATTGCAATTTGATTATTTACTCAAAACTAAACCTTTATTTTTTTATTATTCTTACAAAAGAAATTTTTTTTACAGGAAAAAAGATTCATTGCACTTAAAAAGGTAAATATTTTTGTGGTACAAATGAATTCGTAATTGGAAACAAAAAATTGTAATATGGGTAGTGGAAGAGAGAGGAGTGGAGTGGAGGGACTAAAATAAAAATAAAAAGAAGTCAAGAAGGGAATTTTCGGAAAATATGAAATACATATTATTAATTGAACTTTAAAAACAGAATTTGAAAACAGAAAATTAGTAAATTACAACAACTCCTAAACATCGATCTGCCCTATTTATTATAACTTCGTCAAAAAGCAAAGCAAAGCTAAACACACAAAAGAAAAAAAAAAAAAAAAAAAAAAGAAAGTAGAGGAGAAAGTAGAATAACAATAACAAAAATAAGAACAAAACTCTCTCTCTCTCTCTATAATCTCTTTTTCTCTCTAAAAATGGTTGCCTCTACGGCGCTCAACTGCAAAATCCCCACCTTTTCACCCTCCTCTTCCCATTCAAATAACAAGATTTCTTCTTCTATCTCTCACTTTCCTGTCCGTTTCCGGCGAGTTTCCTCCAACCCATCGCCGGTTTTTCGGTCAAACGCCGTCTCCTGCACTTTGACTCGGGAGCCGTCGCTGGCAATGGAGGACAAAGTCAATAATTCGAGTCTGCAACAGAGACCGGATTCATTTGGCCGTTTTGGCCGTTTTGGGGGAAAATATGTCCCCGAGACCCTAATGCACGCCCTCACCGAGCTCGAAACTGCTTTCTTTTCCCTTGCTGGGGATCAAGACTTTCAGGTTTGTGGGAATTTTGTTTTCCTTTGAGATTTTTTCTTCTTTATTTTATTTTATTTAATTTTTAGATGGAGGAAGTTTAATTTCCTGAGTTTTGGGTCTTTGTTTTAATCGCCCAATTAGGTGCTATTTGAGGATTTTGAATCTCTTGAATGCTTATTGGATTTTATGTGGACTTAAGTTGAAATGTCTTCTTTTTTCTTTCTTGAAATTGGTAGTAGAAAAGTGGGAGTTTGACATTTATTAGACTCAGTTACATAATAAAACCATTAAGTATGTAGATGTTATTTTCAAAGAGAAGAAGGCTTTGAGACATTTTTTAATTTCATTGCAAAGTTCATGATTTTGAAATTCAGTAGTTTCTAAATTGGACAAACCAAGCAGTCCTTATTATCTTTTTCTACCCACTCTTTATAATAATTGACTCTAATCATCAGAAAGAGCTGGATGGAATTTTGAGAGACTACGTGGGGAGAGAGAGCCCTTTGTACTTCGCGGAGAGGCTGACTGAGCACTATAGACGTTCCAATGGTGAGGGGCCTCATATTTTCCTGAAGAGAGAAGACCTTAACCACACAGGGGCTCACAAAATTAACAATGCCGTTGCCCAAGCTTTGCTTGCTAAGCGTTTGGGAAAGAAACGGATTATAGCTGAAACAGGCGCAGGTCAGCATGGAGTTGCAACTGCAACTGTTTGTGCTAGATTTGGACTAGAATGTATCATCTACATGGGTGCCCAAGATATGGAGAGGCAAGCTCTCAATGTGTTCAGAATGCGGCTTCTTGGGGCTGAGGTTTGTCCATTATAATTTTGGTTGTTTTCTTCCATTATTAATCTGCAGCCATTTATTTGTAGGACTCTAATTTCATCGTCCAATCTGTTATGATCAATTTGGACCTTCAAAACTGTGAATATTGTATTTCTGTTAGAGAATCTGGGTGCTCAACACACCAGGAGAATTTATCTTATTTGTTTTCTTGGCTGAATGTTCATTTTTTTGCATATTTTAGATCCCTCTGATAACGTTTGTATTTATTACCATTCTACTGCATAGTGAGACATTCTCTTTAGTTATTCTCCTTTTTCATTGCTAGTTAGCATTCCCTAAAGTTATGGATTGAGCTTTCTCTGACTTGCATCCTTGCAATGAATATGATTTAAAGTGCAGCTTATTCAGTCAACAAATATTTATTGCATGTAATATAATTTGTTTCCTATTCTTTCCATTATTGTTTGTAGAGATAATTTTGAACCTGGTCACATTTCTTCCAAGTCTTTTCACGAACCGGCATTTGAAAATAAAAGATTTATCCTAATAGGTGTGATTCGCAGTTGCTACCTCATCCTAGGTGTTCAAAATGAATTTCAAAGTATAAATTACACTTGCTTTGCAGGTTAGGCCAGTTCATTCTGGTACTGCCACGCTAAAGGATGCTACTTCAGAAGCTATAAGGGACTGGGTGACTAATGTGGAGACTACCCATTATATCTTAGGATCTGTTGCTGGGCCCCACCCATATCCCATGATGGTCAGAGATTTTCATGCTGTGATTGGTAAAGAAACGAGAAAACAGGCCTTGGAGAAGTGGGGAGGGAAGCCAGATGTCCTAGTAGCATGTGTTGGAGGAGGTTCAAATGCTATGGGACTATTTCATGAGTTTGTCAATGACAAAGATGTTAGGTTGGTTGGTGTGGAGGCTGCAGGTTTTGGCTTGGATAGTGGTAAGCATGCAGCCACTCTAACCAAAGGGGAAGTTGGGGTTCTACATGGAGCGATGAGTTATTTACTACAGGATGATGATGGGCAAATAATTGAACCTCACTCGATCAGTGCAGGGTATGGGATATATACAAAGTTTTCCTTTGTCATGATGTTTGCCTGCTGTTCCAATCTTGCACCTTTCAAATTTAATCCATGTGTTTTTTTTCCGTGGTCTGCAGTTTGGATTACCCTGGGGTTGGACCAGAGCATAGTTATTTGAAAGATCTAGGCCGTGCTGAGTACCACAGTGTAACGGATGATGAAGCACTGGAAGGTACTGGATTGTAATACATTAATTTCTTGGTATTTTATTTGTTAGATATACCATCTATCTTTTGAAAAGTTATCTTTTAGATATTTATATATATATATATATATGTATATATCCTTCTTTTTCAGAGCCAAAGTACTCTTTTTATTCTGAAAATGACAATCTGTTTTTACTATTTAGGTAGTGTTTTATACTTAATACTTCAGTCCATTTTTTCTGCTCTGTTCAATGTTTTTCTTTCTTTCCTATCTTGATTCTCACCTTCCTTTTAGGTGGAAACTGCTATGCATTCTTTTCAGCTATTAGTAATTTTGTAAACTGTGCACTGGCACATGCTAAATCATGACCAATTATCGTGGTTCTTCTTTAGGTTCCTGATGAGAAATTATCTGTTCTCTCATTAAGTTTTAAATAAATTTGTACTAAATTAGTTTTACATAAAGTCCTATCTGTTACTACAATCTGAGCTCTGTTTCACCCACTGATTCCATGATCAATAATCTACTGCAGAGTCGATCTTGATAGTGGAATTGTTGGTCCTGAGGGAGGTTTCTCTTCCATGTATCTGTCTTTTGACTGATTTTGATTGTTATCTTGAATCACTATGGACTGTTTTGGAAACTTGTACATCCAATTAGAACTCG
Organism: Cucumis hystrix; assembly: GCA_025688845.1. Lineage (NCBI taxonomy): Eukaryota > Viridiplantae > Streptophyta > Magnoliopsida > Cucurbitales > Cucurbitaceae > Cucumis > Cucumis hystrix. The sequence goes on from CM046884.1 coordinate 16,867,494, forward strand.
ATTTCTGTCCAAGATGATGGTTGTGAAAGCTAGCTTTCACCATTTCTTGTTCTTGTTGTTCTTCTGATCCTTAGAGACTAAATTCATAATCTGGCTTGTGACTGCAGCCTTCAAGAGATTGTCACGACTGGAGGGCATAATCCCAGCTCTGGAGACATCTCATGCTCTGGCTTATCTTGAGAAGTTGTGTCTGACCCTCCCAGACGGAACAAAGGTCGTGCTTAACTGCAGCGGCAGAGGAGATAAGGATGTTCAGACAGCGATCAAGTATTTGCAAGTTTGATACATCACCATGGCTACCAGTACTAGTAAAACTAGAGCTCATTTTCTCTTGGTGAAAGCTTCGTCTAAATTGAATTGTTTTCCAATATGATGAGATCCGAGCTTGAAGACAATAAAGCATACATTACAAAGCAAAGTTTCCCTTCCTTTCCTTTCCTTTCCTTTCCTTTCCTTTCCTTGCCTTGCCTTTCCTTTCTTTTAGAAACTACATGTTGTATTTATACAAGTAGAGTTTGCATTTTGATACAGATTCTGGCAAAATGAATAGTCTGAAGAGGTCTTGTGGGGATAGATTTTACTGTTTATGCATCCTCTGGAGGTTTTAATGAATGAGTATGTATCAAGTGTTTGACTTATTACATAAGAACAAGTTAGACAAACAGTGTAATTTGTGTTTGGACTGATATGTGTTGTATAGAAAGTGGGAGTGGGCTCTACGAACCTAGTTTCATTGCGAGCGTCAGTTTTCATTCACGAAGGGGCAAATGCATCTCTAGTCCCATCAACTGTAGCTTAAAGTGTAATGAGTATTCTTTTAACTTTGCCTTTTATTGACAAATTAACTTGTATTTTTCCAAAATTTACATTATTATTATTGGTCTCTTTCAAACTTATCTTTGAAATAGAATATTATAATTTTTGTCGAAAATTAACAATGGTCTAGAGCAAGAACTAAAACCCACAATGCTCCAAGTCACCATCAGACTCATTCTGCGACTCAATTTTTATTCAAAGTACTAATAATTTTTTTACTTGGGACGTAGTTAACTGAAAACTGAAAAGGTCAATTGTTGAAAGAATATGAATGTTAAAACAAAGGATGAGTTCACAAATATCCAAACAACAGACACGTGTGAGCAAAAACAATCACAAAGATAGATTTGAGAGTTGATGGAAGACATAAAAAAGGAGCAGCCAGTAGACAAGTTGGGGGGAGGATAATCCAAAGGAGATGCTTGTCAACACATACCAACTACCACCATGTGAAACTTTAAAGCAAAAGAAGAGAGGTCCACATAATAATTTATAATTCATAATCAAATAGGCAAGGAGACAAAAGCCAAGGTGTTCTCTTGTCATTATTATGTATTAAAAACCATTTCTCTCCTTACATCCCTTCAAAACCCCTCTTTTTCTTCCTTCCTCATCTTCTCAAACAAAGAAGCTGCAACAAAATGCTTAATTAACTTACTTAACCCAACCTATATAGAAACTTATAAATTTAAACATTATTTATATCTACAAACAAGACATCTGCTTGCTCTTCTTCATTACAATAAAAGTTCCGAGTCTTAAATATTCCGAAATGACCTCTGTGGCTTCTTTTTCTTCGCCTTGTTTTATACCTATTCTTTTTCACCTCAAATTTACTATGAGACACACAGCCCTCTCCGAACATTAATGCTAAATTATCATAAACTTAACTTCGTGGTTCTTTTCTTCTTTCCTTATTGCTTTGCCTGCAAAGCAGAGAAAAAAAGTTGGTCAACAAATTATGTTGATTGTGAAAGTTTGTCTCTAATTACGCATTGAATCTGATGTAAAGATTATCAAAGATGCTCAAGAATTTTAAGGGTGATATAGACATTCTTTTCAAGATGGGGGAAGAAAAAGAAATGTGGACAAAATTGTTCCTGTACCCTGTAAACGAAAAAACAGAAAACCAATTTTCGAGAGTTCCGCTCCCTAGTCAGCATCCAAGAAATTGTGCAGCAAACAATGGGGTCTCAGTTCAAATATCTTGTGACCAGAGTGCATATCACAGAGTTGGGGTTCTGTTTCTTTATATTTTTATTGGGGGTTTTGACATGAGAATAATGTGAACACATAAACCTTATCTTATCCTAAAACAACAAGTGAACAAGTATGGACCAATAGATTATCTTCAATGCCCATACTAATACGATGAGATGATATATTTACCAAATAAACCATGAATGAAGAAGAACCAAGGAGGAGCAAATTCGAAGAACAAAGAATCACCTGCGAATATATGAAGGTTCCAAGAACTGCAATGGCAGCTCCGAGAGCGTTGACTGGCTGCACTGGCGTGCGGAAGATGATGATGGAAGAAACTATGACTGATATACGTTTCATGGTGTTTCCAATGCTAAACGTCAAGGGAGAAATCTCATCCAAGGACATGTAAGACACCTGATTATAGAGATGGTAGAATATACTTTGCGCTGCAACCCACCTATATTTTTTTTTCATAAAGTTACAAGATTAAGTAGCGGCAAACAATCGATACAATCAATTGTGCAATGCAGGAACAAAATAAACATTATGATTAGGCTCAAAACAGCAATACAAGATTCAATTATATGACAAAGATAATGAAACTTGTTTATTAACCAAAACATCATATTTCGATTTCAAACTCATCCTAGACAAAATCCATGTTACTGATTCAGAAGTCAAAAAAAGCTTATATGAGATTTGGCATAGAATCCATTTCTTTGTCCTGGAACTAGAAGAGGTCTATGGTTTAATCTAGCTACCTATTCAAACAATCATTTCTAGAAATTATTGTTTCCGTTAGGACGCTCCCCTGCATGAAATTGACAGAGGACACTTTCTATTTCAGTTCCATAGTATGTAGGTCTCATAAGCAAGACATTCCCAATATAAATCAGCATGGTTTCACTTTAATGAAGTACAGTGCTTAATAATATCACGTTAATATATCGCTTTCACCAAATAGAAGAATCATCAAAGGGGCAATCAGATATGGAGTAAACATGACTAAATTAGATCAATCATTAGTTGATAATCTCCTTATCATCGATGCCATCGAGCGAATAAGTAAATCTGATTACCAAACGAAATGAGGTCCAATTTGAGAAACTGCTGTTTGCCATCCAGCAGCCCACAATTGTGGTCCCTCCACAGCAAATGCAAATGGCGTCAAGAGTAACAGAGACAAAATCGATAAACATGCATAGTAGTTCATCCCGCTAACAGATTTTCCCTTCATGCCCCTCTTTGAAAATATGTTACGGAATACAAATGCCAAGTTTGATATCATGGCACCCATGAAACCTGAAGAGATAACCAGAGGAAACCAATTATATTAGAATTGATATAAGAACACCTTAGAGGGGACAGCATGATTCCAACGCAGCCAATGTCAGCAAAACGTAAAAGGAACAAACAAGTAATAAAATATTGTAGTAAAGTAACAACTTTAAGCTGTAGAATAAAGCAGACTTAAGGAATGCAAACTACTTACATTAGCATAAAATAGACTTAAGAAAACAATATTAGACACCAGAGTTCCTAAAATTGCACACAACTATAGGTTTAATAATGGGAGGTTGAATTCAGTTACCCGTCATGTTAAAGTTGAGCTCGGTCACAGCAGCAAGAGCACATCCACCGATGATCGGGAGGAGCGACAAGTAGACAGGAAGTGGGAAGGTTTCACCCAGCAAGAACCTTGAAACCAATACACTAAAAGCAGGTTCACCACTCTTGATGATGTGAGTGAATGAAACTGCAACCTTTGACATGCTCACGGTTGCAGCAACATGTCCAATTGTATGGGCAACAGCAACCTTGAAACAAACAACTATATCAATATCAGCAGATACAAACATTAAAGTTATCAAGACAAAGAAACTGATTAAAAAAAGGATAACTAAATCAAATTAGAACTCGGAGAATCTTTTTTCTATCCTTAACACATAAGAATGAAAAGAGAAATAAAAATTTCTAATCTCAAACTTAAATTTTCAAATGTGTAGTGATTTTTTCAACAACACTAGATTTGTTTTACCATTTTGCTTAATTAGACTAGCTTTCCCTATCATCAGCTTTATCCTCATCCAAGAAGTGAAATTCAGTGGCCAAAAAATCACAACATAACAAATAAGAAACTTCTATCTCTTTTGTCTTCTTTAAGAAACAAACGTTCCCCGTCACAAAACCAAACAAATCCTAGTACAACTTACAGGGAACAAAGACTTCCAAAACTCAACATCGGTTTTGGGAGCTTCGGCAATTCTCGTCATCCATGAGATCAACATGATCAGAGATCCGGCGGCAAGCGACAAAGTCGAGGTCAACCATGGATATGGGTAAGCATTCAACACCTTCTTATTATAGATATTGAAAACCACGTTCAAAGCCCACCAAAGAGCGAAATAGGATCCAATTTTCACCTTCTTCGCGGCCTCAGAAGGGACCTGACTTTGCGGCAACTCAATGCTCGATTCGATCGGCTGCGATCGCTCAGCCTCGTAAGCTTCACATTTGATCAGAGTCGCTTTACGAACACCAAGTGTTCCAAAATTCTCAAGCGAAGAAACATGTACAGCCTTATGAACAGAAATAGCAGAGTTTCGAGGTTTTTGCACCGGAAGAGGTGGAAGAAACGAGGATCGTTGAGAAGGAACCGAAGTTTTGCTCCGAATAACACCATCAGAGCAATGAATACCCCTAGAGCATTGTTTCACAGCACAGATCATGGTAGAAATCCAACTGAGTATCACAAAGTTCCAACAAATCAACGATTAAACTTCTGGGTTCGAGCAAATGAAATCGGCAAAACAAAGAAAGAACCTCCCTCCTCCAAAAAAAAAAAAAAGTTTCTCAAAAGCTCAAAGAGCCGTGAAACGAACTGGTCTTTCACGACTCTAAAGGGACAAAGAAGCTACGACTTTTGAACCCAATAAAAAAGTGATCAAAACTGACCGACCCAGAAACAGAAATCAGGGGAAGAAACTAACTTTCAAAGAGAATTTTTTAAAGGGGATCGAATCAAAAGAGACGGCGACAATCTTAAGGCCTGTGAAGGGAAATTCAAGAAGAGGGGGCTTTGGAAAATGGGTGGAATGGAATATTATTAAGAAAAACCCACCAAAAGTTTTGTTTAGGAGTGATGGGGTCAGTGGGGGAGCTGAGATCAGAAATAGGTAAACATGAGAAGAATTTATAATGGGGTTTGGGTTTCGGTTTAGGGGATTTGTATTTGCATTTGAATCTTGAACTATGAAAATGAGGAGAAGATTGGTTGCCATGTGACTTTTAGGATCATTTTCACAAGAAAAGGTGGTGGTTCAGTTTTTTGGTATTGGAAAGTTTGTCATGTAATCTCTCTCTTTTCTCTTTGTAAGAATTGGAACTTTGGCTTTGTATGATCAATCAGGGCTTCACCATGCTGTCATGTTCCCCTCCTCCATGGTTAGGATCATCTAATCTCCTCCTACATCAAAGAAGATACAATATGAATAAACATTTCCAATACCTTTCATTTTTATGTAGTCCTATAAAAATGTTGCCACAGGGATTCTTACCTAACTCTTATAGCTTGATGATACATTTTATTTCCATCAACATGACTTTAACATTTAAACCAACCTTTGAACTATACCTTTATCTAACTAATTTAATCGTGACTCCGTTCACTTGAATATAGCTTAATTTCACTAATATATCATTTAGGTTATAAATTTGTTTCATTTTTTATCTTTCGACTTTTGTAGAGGTAACAATTACAACTTTTAACTATTTAATATTTATATTTTTTATTTTATAACAATTTTGTTCTTATACTTTACTATGTAACAATTTAGTTTTTATTTTTAAATTTGATACAATTTAATCCTTACTGTAAAAGCTTTTATGAAAATTGAATGTTAAGTTTTTTTTTATTAGTTAACGATTTAGACTTTGTAACTTAGACATACTATGTTTTTATTTAAATTTTTTTATATCCACTTTAAGTTTGTAGGAAGCATCGAAAGCTTCTACGTGTTGGCAAACTTTTCTTCGTGATTTTTTTTTATTCGGTCAGCGATAAGAGTTGCTTCAATAGTAAAATCAATGGAAACAGGCAAGTGTGCAAGGTCAAGAGTGAGGCAAGGTATACTTGGGTGTAGACAATTTTCAAAAGGGGATTTGCCTGTGAATCGGTTGGTCGTGTTGTTGAAGGCAAATTCTGTTCAAGCGAGGTTGAGATCCCATTGGTGTGGTTGTCTCCACTTAGGCAGTGAAGGAGGCTGCCAAGTGTTCGATTGGTCACTTTAGTTTGGTCGTCTGTTTGGGGGTGGCTAGTAGAGCAAATAGGAGATTAGTGTTGAATCGTTTCCATAGGGAACGCCAAAAATAGCTCATGAATTTGACATCTCAATCCGCGAACAATTTTTCTAAAAAGATTAGCAACATTTCAAAGCATCATTACTCTTTTTACAAGCTAAAAAGTGCACCATTTTGCTAAATCGATCAACAACTACCAAAATAGAATCGTAATCATGTTGATTCTAGGTAAACCAAGAACAAAGTCCACAAATATTAGTGGGAATAGGGAGTGGACAATAAAGGCTCGGTTTGAACTAGGATCCTTTAGAGATTTGGCATATGAAGCATCTTTTAACAAAATTAGAAACATCTTTCTTTAGTTGCAGCCAAAAGGATTTTTGATTGAGTAAGGTGAAGGTTTTGTCTCTACCAAAGTGGTCGGACAAACCACTACTTTGAACTTCTTTCAAAAAGGATTTTCAAAGGAAAGTATGTGGGATGCATAAGGAGTTATTTTTTAAAAGGCTGCAACGAGCGTGCGGTGGACGGCGGGGCTTCGTCCAACACTTGACGGAGAGGCGTGGCCAGCTGTAGTGGCACCCTTCAATCAATTCTTCATCATCAAGAAAAATACAAGTTTCTCCACATAGGCTTTGTTCAAGTTGCTATAAAACCTTTATATGTGATTGGGTTAGATACTCCTATTCTTTTAATTTTACGAGATAAAAGACATAGAAACTTTTCAAACTCTCTACTTTCAATAGTTGAATCAAATCTTGAAAAAGGACCAGTTTACTTTAATTGTTATCCAAATTTTATGTTTCTTTAAGTTATCCAAATATACTTCGTTCTTTAATGCTTGATATTAAAATCCTAAATATGGATTGGGAACCCTAAATCGAATCCATTGTAGGGATTTTTCGAATACATTATAAATTAATGCACACAAATTTATCCCCTAAAGCATTTAGAACTTCTCCTAAAGATCAAACTCTTCTTATAGAAGCTAATACAGAATAATCAAATACCTTCACTCCAAAAATGTTATCTTGGAATCAAATTACTCATCATAATCGTAGATGGAATCTAGAAGATGCTTTTAAACCATCAATTGAAAATCCAAAATTAACTCAAATTATAGAAAATGAGGATGGAAGCGTAGAAATATAATTCCAATCTCAATCCGCAAGATTAAAACTTCCTAGATTTTCTACCTATGAACCTGCTAGTTCAAGTAATTCCAAATATTGCTCATGTTTTTTTCTTCATTTAATTTTTTTTATTAAAGCTATTTTATTAATGAAATGATTGAGTGACTTCTATTTTGATTTTGTTAAAATAATGTAAATATTGTAGTAATTTATTAAGTATCCATAAAGGTAATAAAATGTGTAAAGCAAAAAATATTAAAGTCTTTCCTTTAATTTTTTACCTTCAAAATCATTAAAAAAAAATTATGATTTACATTTATAATTTCATCCTTTCAAAAGAAATATGGTTTTGGTGGATGTTTTACTCTTTCGTTATAATTTTTTTAATCTTGCTTTCGTGGCAATTTTGTCATTTACATATATAGATTTAATGTCTGTGATCATTTTTACATTCAACAAGATAGAAGTTACAATTCGTTGACTTTTCAACTCCTTATTAAAATAAAAGTTTTAATTCTATAACCGATATTAATTAATGTTCTATGTTATTAGGGCCATAATGTAATTTTTTCATCTTTCATAATATTTTATAATATTATATGTTATTACACAACTAACAACCTTCCTATCTTTTAACTTTATTTGAATATATATACTAGATTTAAACAAATGTAGTTTCAAGTCTTTATGCATATTTATTTTTTCGAATAAAAATATAAAAAATTCTTCAATATAATGTATCATTGAAACTTAAATAATTATGGACGAATATAACAAACTTTTGAGTATTTAGTAAATATGATTTCAAGTACCAATTAATGATTTACCTAATGACATTTCTAAAAAAAAAAATGCATAGTATAATTATGATATTTATTTTTTTTGAATCTTTGTTAATAATGGTGCATGCCTTTGAAATATTCAATTTCACTATTAAAAATAAATTTTGAGATAGTATATTATGATATTTTAAAATTTACTATTCATTTTTCATTTATTACGATGTGAATAAAAAAATGAAATGACTATTCTAATTTTATAAATTTAAGTTAAAGCTATAATTTTATAAATTTAAGTCAGAACTATAATTTTTTCGAGTGTGTTTTTCAAATGCATTCCACGGGTTGTTTACTAAGTATAGAAATATAGATTATACATTAGGCACAACGTGTGAAATGTGCATAAACTTTTTTTTGTTATGTATGTTCTCAAGCTTCATTGAATCTAATTAAACATTACAATTCAGAATATACATTAAAAAAAGTTAATATGAGAAACTCTTTCTCTTCATCTTAAAATGGTATTTGAATGATGATAACAATGTTGTTTTTAACAAAAAAAAATATAAAATTTTATAGTAATTTTTTTCTAAAAAAACCTTGAGACTTCTCAAATTTAAAATGATGATTTGTTTGACGCATAATTTCATATCATTGCATATCAGGAAAAAAAATTGACAGTTTCTGGGGGAAAAATATAGTTTATTTACAACATTACAATGATCAAAGTTTTATGTAAAAATGTACATTAAAAAAAGGGTATTTTAAAAAAATATAAAAGAGTTAAAATATTTAAGAACAATTTCAAAAACGGAAAAAATATACCATAAAAAACAAATAAATACTTCGTGATTAATTGACATCATATTTGAAAAACGATTATTTAGATTTCGTTATTTTTTCCTGAAAAAGTATATGATTTGTTTAGATTTGACTATTTTTTATACATAATTGTTTAGATCGAACTATTTTTGGTAGACTGTCGTTTTATTTAAATTTGGATAGTCAAATCTAAACGTTTTTTTTTAATATTTTTGGAACTACCCAAGTTTGGAAAAAAAAAATAGATATTTTATATTTAACCAAATAACAGTTTGGAAAGAAAAGAAAAAAGAAAAATGGCAAAAGAAGAGAAAAAAAGATGATTGAGAGAAAAAAGAAGAGAAGAAAAACTATGAAAATGATTGTTTTAAAAAAATGGCATACATTTTTTTCGTTTGTTACACGACCCAATATATTTGTTTATGAAAAATTTCCTTAAAAAAATGGATCGATTAATATGAATAAAAAGAATCAGATAATTTGATTCTATATAGAAATCAAAAGAAGGCTTTTCGAATAGCAAAACTTTTAAAAAATAAAATAAAGTATGTTAAACTGTATAATTAAAATAACAAAATAACAGTGTACAAGAATCGTATAATGATAGAATTTTTGTTTCAATAAATTGTAAAAATAAAACATAATACTTAAGGGGCTCTTGCGAATATAACATAACTAATTTTATAAATTAAGCCTATAGCACACCATTTTTGGATTTGCAAAAATGGCAAAATTCAAGTCCAATCCACATTTGAAAAATGCAAAATTACAAACCTACACTCTAGAATTATAAACATTTTCACACCTTATTTGATATGTTGTTGATACACTTAATGTGTTTTTTATACACTTGTTATTCTTGCTGATACATTCAATAAATTAAATAACACTTAATACACACAATTGGTTTGATACACTTGATATGTTGTTGATATATTTGTTAAACTTTGCAAATACACTCAATCAATTAAATACATTGATCCACTAAGCATAATACGTTTATTGCATTGTCGATACACTTGTTACGATTTGTTCATACACTTGATGAGTCTAATACACTATCTATAAGTTTGATACACCAAATACACTACTGATAAACATTTTATACTTCATCAATACACTTAAAAAATTTAATACACTTAATACAATTCATATGTTTGATACCCTTGATGTATTGGTACACTTTCTATGTTTACTGATACACTCGATTGATTAAAATACACTTAATACATTTGAGGTTCTCTGTTGATACACTTAATTTACTTTACTAGTAAACATTCATATATATTATATGTTTGATACACTAAATTATATCATTCATATACTTAATAATACTAAAATGAATTGCATAAAATTTGATAAAAAAATGAAAATCATGTAGTAAGAATATCAACCAACTAATTCATACAAGTACATCACAACATTGTTATACAAAACTAATACATATAATGTGATGTTCTAACAAACCAAAGATAACCCATCTTCATTACATCCCAACTCAATAGATCTTGAATTAGATCTCAATGTCTTAAACACAAAATTAGTCTTGACAGCGGAATGACTTCAACAAAATTTCTTTACTACGTACAAAACAAATTCTTCTCCTTAAAAGCCAACTCATTCTTAATAGTGGTAATATCAACATCTTTAAAAATTGTTAATTCACCTCCCAAATCAGTCTCAACTATGGAAAAAGAAGCTGAAGAGTCAATTAAACATCCAAAACTATATATATAAAATAAGCAACTAAAGGACATTGTGTAGATTGATCATTAATTAATGTCAAGAACTAAGTCACATCTTTATCTTCAACAATCTTAAGAACACAATGAGCACTATTACTACCTATAGGCAACAAAACTGAAAGTTCTATACAATAATTCAACTTGAATTTCGATACATATCAAGTTCACACACCAAAAAAGAATCAAATGATGATATCACTCCATCAACCAAAACACAATTTGTTTTGTAATCCACGTAGCATTGTTGCTCATCCATTGACCACATGAAAAACAATATTACTGCAAGCTTAATCATAACTACAATGAACTGCAACAATTTTGGAAAAATGAAAAATACGCAGTAAGTGTATTAGTCAACTAATACATATAACATAAGTACATCATATCATTGATATAAAAAAACTGATACGAATTTATATAAAAAAAAGAACCAAACATAAATAAATAAAACAAAGCTATACAAAGCCCTTTCGGTAAAAGAGATGAGGAACACATAAAAGAGATAAGAAAGAACAAATCGTAGCCTTAATTTCGGATAGATGATGATCGATTCACAGAAGAAGAAAGAAAAAAAAGATGATGATCAAAGTCCCTTACGAAATTTTGGACACCAAAATATAGGAAAGCATATTAGGGTTTAAAAAAGAATATAGAAAGAAATACATACCTGAAGAAGAACGATGGGGAAGAGGGAGAAGAAGACAAGGAGAAGGTACGTAGCGCAAAGGAGAAACCAAGAACGATGAAGATTGAAGGAGTGACAGAGAAGACCAAAAAAAGGAGGAGAAAAAGTGATGATAACATGAACGATAAAAAGAGAATGAAAAAGTGACAAGGAACAATTAAAATAAAAAGAGAATGAAGGAGAAGAGAAAACAGTGGAGATTTAGATATGTGCATTTTTGGAATAAAGAAAAGATTAAAATATAAAATATCAACAAAAATTAGAAAGTTGCTATATTTACAAAATTGAAAAACTTAGTGCTAATATTGCTAAATGACATTTGTATTGTGCCATCCAATACAATTTCTCAATACTTAACTCTTAATTTTATTATAATTTTAATATTATTATTTACTATAGAATAATAAATAAATAATGTTCTAAATTTGAGAGGAAATGTTTTAAAAATGGTTAAGAAAAAGGAAAACGGCCATAAATAGAAAATTTAACAAAATAGGTAGCAAAATTTTTAGATTATATTAATAACAAATATTAATAGACACAGTGATAAAAGTATAGAATCAAAATTTTTGTTATAGTTTATAAATATTTAATTTATTTTGTTATTTTTAAAAATATTAAATGAGAAAATTGTTTTTATGGTAATTGTGTGATAATAATTAATTATTCAAGCTATTAATCATGGTGTTGTTTTTTAACCAAGCAAAATATTCACTCAAACAGAAACTAACTCCACCAGTACTACATAACAAAGAACTAAAATCTTGAAAAGAGGCATTAAAAGAAGAGGGAAAGGAAATAAACCAAGAACAAGCCCTATTAGCTACACCCCATTGTAGCAGCAAGTGAGCAGCATTATTAACCCTTCTAGATATGTGATAAAACTCCAAGCTGCTCAAATCTGCACCTCACGCTTGGGATCTCCGACACCCAAACACCACCAACCTCAGCAACGGACGAAGACCACCCCCTAATCAATTGAATTGAAGTAAGACAATCAGAGAGAATGGCCACAACACAGAATATGTATCAAATGAGCTAAAATAACCCCTTCCTTGATAGCAGCAGTTTCCGAAAGCAAGGGGTTAAAAGGATTTGATAATTGTTTAGCAACGGCCCCTAGAACATTCCTAGAAGCATCCAATGCCACAACACCTACACCAGACGCATTCCGAACAGATGAACAAGCAGCATCCACAAAAATATAGCAACACCCAGTTGGAATACCACCCTGCTCAAACATACGGACATCCACAATAGTCGACTTTGGAGCTTCAGACTGCAGTCACTTCTTGCACATAAGAGAGTAACCATCCACACTTTACACTAATGTCCGGCAATACACCCTGATAACGAAAACCATTGTGGTCATTCCATAATCCCCAACAACCTAAATACACCAAACAAAAAATTTCGAGATAGAAAAAGTTTCAGCAAACATAATACACGTATAAAAGTTTCAGCAAACATAATACACGTATTAGAAAAATCAATATATTCGGATTCATCGATCAATACTCTTGGCATGCAATAAGCGCTTTCACAACTCCTTGGCACGCCTGCACCTAAAAATCACATGAAGAATAATAGAGACAAAGAGGAGAAACCTCTATTCGTCTATCCACAAGACAAGTAGGCACAGGAAGGATCCGATGGAAAGCTGCCCACATCAAGATTTTGATTTTTGCAGGGACATGCAATTTCCACAACCGCTTCCACTAACATTTTGACAGTGGATGGATCAGAGCACCTAATTGGATTCTGTGGCATTATAAACAAATGGTACCCACTATGAACCGAGTAGAAACGCCTTATATCAAAATACCACATTCAAAAGTCCTTCGTCCTCACCCCACCAATAGGTAACAACCCTTAAACCAGTTGTACCTCGTCCTCCGATAGCACCCTATGTAGCAGGTTTAAATTCCAAAGTTTATGCTCAGTAATGAAAGAAGTCTCACAAATGGAGTGCCTTGATAAATCCTTCATAATCCCAAAAAGGAAAAAAACACCAATAGATTGGCCTCTTTAGAAATCTTGATATTATATTCACAAAAAAATACAGTATAAGAGAGATTCTGCTATTTTATTATTATTATTAATACCATAAAATAGAAAAGGAAAATAAAAACAACTAATTCAGGTATCTTCTCAATTTCTCTCATGTTTTCAAATTTTTAAGAAAGGAAGACAATTCTGTGTACTGCAATATGATCATTCGACTCTTCTTTAAGATGATCTCCATTGTGCTTCAAAGTTGAAGAAGAAATCTTTCGCATCCATTGCTTTTGCTCACTCATCCTCTAATCTTCTAGAATCAAACTACTAATCCACATTCTCCATCTTATCTAATGTGAATTAATTTGTAACCTTTCAAATAATCAAATATTATAGTGTGAATTGTGAATTAATTTGTAACTTTTCAAATATTTGAACGTGAAACAAAGAATAATTAATATTTAAATTAAGAGTTTGCCATCAAAGTAACAGTGAGATCCTTTATAATATGAGGGTAAAATGAAAACAAAATAGTAACATTTATAGATACATCTAGATAGTATACCTACATAGAAATAGACATAAATATAAGTATAATTTTTTTTGTAAATAGTTCCAAATTATTTTTTATTCTCTTCAAATTTAGTATAGATATAGATTAAGTTGTCCGAAAACTCAACATTTTGAAAAACCATTTACAAAGCATCTTCTTCATTCCTCCCTTCTATTTTCTCTCCGAATTTGATTTAGAAAAAATGGTGGATCGAGACCGGGATTGGGATTTTTATCTCAGAACCTTATCCAACAGTGCTAGGGACTCGAATGTCGCCAACGATCCCGCTTCCGATCCTAATATCCTTCAATCAGTGAGTTTTGTTCTTGTTTTCCCTTTGGTATTTCTAAAAAATTCATGGAGGATATTAGTATGCTCATTTCCTGACTTAAAGTTAGACCCATAACGCCTGTTCTTTATCAATGAGAGCTAAATTTTATTGGGTTTCCACAAAATTTTCTTTCGGATTATTCCATGTGTTTGTACACGAATTCTGAGAATTGTATACACATTTTTTCAGGTTAAAAAGCTATATGAATTGTGCAAAGCTGAGAATTCTGAGGACTTGGTGGCTCGGGTTTATCCACAGTTTAACAAGATTTTTCAGCGTTCAGTGTCGTCCCTATCTCAATCTAGAACTTCAAATGGTCTCCTCTTACTGGTGTGCTTTTTTATCTGTTAAAACTACGTTTCATAGATCTTAATACTAGAGGATAGTTGTTATTTTTTATTTTGGGAAAATTTTCCATCTACTAGAACTACAGACAAAGAATGTTTCGTGGGAATTTCGAGAGGGAATCAAATGAATACTTTCTCAATAGGCTTCGCTCTCCCTATTTTAGTACTGTTTAGTTAAATTCAGATAAATTCAGAAGTTGGATGGGAATTTTCATCTAGGATTTTATGCTTTATGAGTGTGTGATTGCATAATTGCATAATCCACAGGCCCCAAGATGGCTTTATCAATTTACAGTTATTTGGTAGATGATATATTGGTGACCCATGTTCCGATAGTCTGAATATCAGATTTTCAGTTGGAGCATTTCTTTCTCATCAGAAATGAAATTTCAGCCTTTAACGTTCTTTGTTTCGTATCACATCCCCGCACCAAATTGAATTTGTTGGCAGGTTATTTTTAAAGAAGAAGGAAACTGATGTAGCAGGTTTTTGATATAGGCTTTGTTATTATTATAATTTTTTATGAAATTTTATACTGGTTGTTTTGTCAGTAATTCTTTTTAACTTACTGGGTTAACTTCCACTATAAATGAAGGAACAATCCATTATACTGTCAATACTACGTTTGAGCAGAATTATTTTGTCGAGTATTTTACTATTTTTGCAGTTGTATCTGTCAGATCCGATGCTAGGCTGCGTTAATTATAAACCAAAAAGATAATCCCCATTTACTTGTTCAATTGTCTTCTTTGTCTTCTTCGACCATAGGTTTTTTGGCCCCCCATTTTTCCTTTGTGTAGAGCATCTGGTGAATTTGAAAAGGTTTTAGTTCCATTTTATTTTATTGTTAGTTTACTGGAGTAGAGGATACCTTTTCTTTGGGTGTTTTTATTTTATTTTATTCACGTATGTTCTTTTTAGCAGACATGTGCTAGTACAGTGTAGAGTCATTAAGGCTCTACATTTGATTTCTTGATTCTTGAAGATTATTATTACCAAGTATCCTTTACAGCATGTCTTCTAACTATCAGACGTGAAGATGTTGTTATAAGTTAGCTTCTAATATTTTTGCACTTGTTTACCAGGCCATTCTTCAATTTTTCATTGATTTTGGTGAAGTAGTCTTACATGATGCGGATCCCAGTCTGAAGACATTTTTTCGTTCATGTTTGAGCCGGTAAGCACAGGCTTCAAATAATTATGTATGTGACTACTTGGTTTTATTTATGTTCATCAAAATAGTGGGTATAAAAAATTGAACTCTGCTCAATCAACTTCCATGCAAGTTTCTCTTTGGATTTTTCATTAAAAGTAATGATTTTGAATTACTTGTGACAGTTGACATATGTGGTGTATGAACAGAAGAAATGCAAAGGGTTCTATATTTACGTTGTGTAGGGGGAAACAGTACTGTGGAATTGTATGGAAGTTGTTTCCTTAAATTATTTGAATATTTGAATATTTTGCTTGGCTCTCAATCATTTAGGGGATAAATACCTTTTAAGTTTCTACTTCTTTGGAAAGAGTTATATTTGGATTCTGCATTTCATGAAATTTGTTTAATGGTCCTGAATATCATTGAGAAATTTGGCTGGAAAAGCAACCTTAATCTATCATTTGAGCCCGAAACCAATAAGGAGAAACAAGAAGTCATGGATACCACTACTATGCCAAACGAAACTGTTTCCTCGAGTTTCTTCTGGGCAGCTTCAAAAGTATCTACTAAAGAAGACAAGATTTTTTTCATGTCAGTACTTGACTCTGAAATAACTTCAGTAAGAGGCTCGAGAATTGTGGGAAACAGTTCATGCGGAAGGATTGCCGATGTGTAGCCTTTAATTTTGAGATTGTAATTTTGGCCTTCCCTATTGTTTCTTGCTGTTTTTTCTGGTCCCATATTGTTTTCTGGACCATTGTTTCAAGCTCGATGTTTTATTATTTTATCTTTGTTGGGTTTTTTTATGTTTTTACTCGGGATATGATACTTGACGCTATGGAGGTGTCATCTTAGCTGAGATGTCCGAGTGCACCTCTTGATCCCTCTAGGGCTCCCTTGATTATAACTTCTTTATTACAC
Organism: Cucumis hystrix; assembly: GCA_025688845.1. NCBI lineage: Eukaryota > Viridiplantae > Streptophyta > Magnoliopsida > Cucurbitales > Cucurbitaceae > Cucumis > Cucumis hystrix. The sequence goes on from CM046884.1 coordinate 16,884,285, forward strand.
TGTTTGGATAAATCTCTTGTACTTTGAGTTCATATTAATAAAGAGGTTTCGTCTCCCTTTAAAAAAAAAAGAGTCTCGAGAACCAAAAAGTTACAAATTTATATTTCTGATAAAATCACATTTCATGAAGTGGGTGCCCTATCTTTGGAGATATAAAAGTTCCACAGTTTATTAGCAATCGCGAGAGTAGTCCCCCAAAACTCTCTGCCTCTTGGATTACATCCCAGAGGAAGGCTTTAAGTCAGTAGTTTGTGGACAGTTTTTGTTTGGGATAAAAGCAACAACTTTCATTGGGACAAAAAATAAAACAATACAAGGGCATACAAAAAAACAAGCCCCACCGAAACACTCCAACTAAAGAAATGGGTTCCGACTAAGTAAAATGTTTTCAAGCAAATAATTACAAAAGGTCTTTGTACCTGAAGCCCAAAGGGACACATGAAAGCTACTAAGGACCAAACCTCACTATGGTCCCTTTCCCTACTTCTAAACATCCTATCATTCCTCTCCCTCCAAATATCCCAAAGCACACCGCACACCCCAACCAATCACAAAAAAATGACATTTCTCTTTGAAAGATGGAGGAAGAAGGAACTCCTATATCGTCTCGCGAACAATCCTCTAGCCAGCCAAACTAACGTCAAACTCTGGAAAAGAGCTCCAAACAGCGCGTGCATATTGACTATCTCAAAGAAGATGATCAAGGCCTTCCTTTGCCTTTCGACAAAGAATATGACAGAAAGGCTCGACAATCATGGTTCTCCTGCTAACAAGCCTATCCACAAAGTTCACACGACCAAGCAAAACTTGCCAAGTAAAGAACCTAACTTTCATACGAACCTTTATCCTCCAGATGACATAAAAAACAAACTCTCTAGTGGGAGAGGGGTCCAACAACAAGGAAAACAAGGACTTGGATGAAAAACCCTGACTAGGGTTCCAAACACGGACATTCCTTCTCCCTTCCCTAGAAGGGCAACCCTCAAGCAAAGAAAGAAGGGATGCCAGCTCCTTCATATCCCTATTGGTTAAATGACGACGGAACCCGAATGTAAAGGACACCGAATTCTTAGGCCAGCTCAAAAAATCCAACACCAGATGATTTTTAAAAGAGGACAAATGATAGAGGTGCGGAAACAAAGAGCGAAGAGGACTCTCTCCCACCCACTGATCCTCCTAGAAATAAATATCCTTGCCGTCACCACAAAATAAAGAGTGAAGTGAGAGAAAGTCGGAGCTTAAAAGAAATGTCTTTCCATGGGTTTTAGTTGAGTGCTTAGCACATGATTAGCTTACCCTTGCTTCTTACAATTAGGAGCGTAGGACAAGCATAGGCACAAGCATACATGCAATTAACTACAAACTAACTAATTCGATAATTGGGATCCTGCTTGTATAGCTTTTGGATCATTTTTCAATTGTAAGTACATCTCTGTATAGCTTACATTTTTCTTGTGGGTTGATTCTTGTTGAATCCTTGTGTTCTTAAACTGATTCAATCTTTGGGTTGATGTGTGGATTATGTCTACTAAAGCTTGGGATTTAAGTTTAAGATGTAGTCTTACGGAAATGGAGATTTTAGAGTGGCCCCTTGATTCCTCTTTAAATTTTTACTTTTAAATCTCTGATGGCTGATCTGGTGGGTACCATGGATTTAGTTTTATCTGATCTTTATTCGATCATTGGGAGAGTCAGTTGTCAGAAATGGATAATTTTTTTTCCTCGGGAGCTTAATTGGGTGCCATTTATACTCTAGACCGTTTACAGTGCTACATGCCTTTTATGGCTCTTTCTCCCTCTTGGTGTCATATGGGTTGTCAACATGCTGAAACTCGGAACCATTTGTTTTTCCACTGCTCTTTTGCTATTATCTTTTGGGTCACGGTTTTGCTTACTTTTGGTTGGTCTTTCACATGCCCTAATTTCATTTTTGGTGGGTCATCCTTTTGGTGGTACAAAGAAGTTGATTTGATTGGCTCTCTTGTGTTCTTTCTTTTGGAGTTTATGGGGTTAGCAGAATAGACATCTTTCGAATCTTTTTATACCTTTAATTAATCATTTTACGGACTCTGTTTGTCTATGGCTTTTTTCCTGGTGTAAAACACAACACTCTTTTACACACTTTAGTTCATCCTTTTAAGTCAGTAGTTGGTGCTCTCTGATGTAATCTTACTCTGGTTTTTGGGGTCCTCCCCTTATTTCATTCATCTATGAAATGTTTCTTTTACCTGAAAATAATTTATCTTCTTAAGTAATTGCATCCTCTCTGAACTTCTGTATCTCTTGATGAATGTTTTGAGTTTGCGTAAAGGAGAGAAAAAAAAGGTATAAATACCTTTAGTTTTTAGGAACATGTGCATTTGGTTCCTAGGGTTTCAAATTTTCCATTTCCTCTCTCCTCTCTTCCCCGTCGTTCCTCTCCTCCCCCCTCTCTCCCCCTTTCCTTCATCTTCTTCTGATTTACTTTTTCTTAACAGCAAAAGGTGATTTAGTATTTTTTAGAGCAAACATTTGAAAAGAGGTCGAGGAGTGGATAGAGAAGACATTTTAGAGGATAGAGAAATATTTTCGTAGTTTTTTATTTTCAAAATGTCATATCAATATTAAATATAATTACAACTAGCTAATAACTCTAGCTAGGTACCTTTTGTAAACCTAGTTATTAAAATCGATGGACTAAAATGATTGTTGGGAACCAAAGTAGTATGGGATGCCTTTGTCCCACATTTGTTAGAATGGAATGACCAATGTGGTACTTAAGTGGCTTGGCTCTCCCACTTCAACAATTGGTTTGTGGGGTGTGGTTCTCCAAGATGCTTAAATCTAAACTCTAAACCCTAACAAATCCTTGTGACCAAATGGATTTATTCCTAAGAACTTACTTACCAAAAAGTTATTTATCCAAAAATAAATAAGTAAATAAATAAAGTTCTGAAATGAAAAAGTATAGTGCCATTTAACAACTATCTTTTCACTGTGTTGTAGCATCTTTTGGTGCGAAAACTCTCTATCATCAATTTTACAATATATTGTATGCTGACCATAGTAAATTCTTGATTTATTGTAATATGATCACATTGAGCTTTCGGATCACATTGTTGTAGAAGCAGTTCTAGAATTTCTGAATGAAAATCAGAATAAATTTTTAACTTGTAGCAGTTTTTGATGGAAAGGCCCTCAATTTTGATTCTACAGTATATTGATATGCTGACTGTATAATGCGCCCTTTGATCTTATTCTAGTATGCTTGCAGTGAGTTTGCAGATCCAATTGTTGCAGAAGCAGTTTTAGAATTTCTGAATGCAAATTGGAATAAATTTCTTACTTCTTTTCCTACACTGCTGCCACAGGTATGAGTTGTTGACTTGTTTCTAATTTTTCACTCATAATAGGAATAAATTTCTAATTTTTCTAACTGGTAACAGTAAGACTACCAATCTCAAATATCAAATAAAACACACAAAACTGGCAAACAGAGGCGGTACTCAGGAGTTCTTTATTTATATATAAATGCCAAAATGTTCACAAACTACGACATCAAGATAACAAGGAGTAAAAGAAAACATAAAGAAACATACCAGCCTCCTTTTACACCAATGGAGACCCCTGTCGGCTACAATAGCCTACTCCCATAAAGATTTTAAAAGAAAACCTAGCTACCCTTTTCCTATCATTCTTTAAAGCCTTTCCTAAAATTCCTCCTTGTGGGCCCTACTCTGTACGAATTTTTACTCCCATCATCCCTCCTCATTAACAATAAGTGCATTTCCTTTTTTATCCTTTCTCACATACGTATGAATGATTGGGGGCCTTACAATACTCCTCGGTTCCAGATTCACCTTGTCCTCAAGGTGAAAGGTGGGAAACTGGTGGTTCATCTGGTAAACGGCTTCCCATGTGGCTTTAGTCTCCGGGAGATCTTTCCACTTTACCAACCATTCATTGCCTCCCAAATCTCTGTTCCAACGAACTCCTAGCACAGTTTCCGGCCATAGTTGAAGCTCAAAATCTTCGGTTAGTATGGGTTGATGCTGAACCACATGCTGATTTCCTAACTTGAGTTTCAATTGAGAAATATGAAAGACATTGTGTATCACTGCTTCTGGGGGAAGTTGAAGTCTATAGGCTACTTCACCTATTTCCTCAATTATCTTGTAGGGGCCATAGAACTTAGGAGCCAATTTCTCACTCCTCTTGCGTGCTAAGGAACGCTGCCGGTAGGGTCTAAGTTTCAGATAAACTTTGTCTCCAACCTTAAATTTAAGCTCTCTTCTCTTCGTATCCACCATTTTTTTCATTTTATTTTGGGTTATACTCAAATTCTCTTTCAAAGCATTCAATGGTAAGTCCTTTTCCTTCGGCATAGATTCCACCTCATCGTTCGGTGTCTTCTTACTCCTATACGATAATAGTGGAGGGGGACTGTCTTCCACACACTATCTAGAATGGAGTGCTTCTCGTAGAGGCATGGAAGGTGGTATTATACCACAACTCAGCCCAAGGAATGAATTTATCCCACTTATGGGGTTGTTCATTGCAGAAACATCTCAAATATGTTTCCAAACACTGATTCACTCTCTCGGTCTGCCCGTCGGTTTGGGGATGAAAGGCTGTACTTCTCTTCAAGATTGTACTCATAGTAGCGAATAATTCCTTCCAAAAGTTGCTGATGAAGATCTTATCTCTGTCTGAGATAATCGACTTCGGTATGCCATGCTTGCTGATTATTCTGTCAATGAAGACTTCCACGACTCTTTTGGCTGTGAATGGATGTTTCAGGGTGATGAAGTACGAATACATGCTGAGTCTATCAACTACCACCATAATCACATTCATTCCTCCTGCTTTGGGCAGCTCTTCAATGAAATCCATGGAGCATTCTTCAAGGATTTTCTCTGGTATTGGAATTGGTTGTAGAACCCCTGCTGGTTTAGTTGCTTCATACTTATTTCGCTGGCAAATCTCACAATGCTCAACATAATTTTTGATGTATGTTTTCATCATTTTCCAATGTAGTTCTCCACTCATCCTCTTATATGTTCTTAGAAATCCGGAGTGGCCTCCTAGAACTGAATTATGAAACGAATGCAGTAGGTTTGGTATCAAAGATGAATGTTTCGACAGTACTATTCTGTTTTTATACCATAATTTTCCATTCTCCCAACGATATTTGCCTGTCTCATCTGTCTTTTGCTTCAGCTCCTCTATGATCTTCTTAAGTTCTTCATCTTGCTGTACCTCCTCATCAACTAACACCATATTCACAATTCCAGTGGTGGTCATGGTATTGAGTTCTAGGGGTTGTTCTATCCGAGACAGGGCATCGACAGCCTTGTTCTGGAGTCCCGGCTGGTACAAAATCTCGAAATCATATCCTAAGAGTTTGGTCAGCCACTTTTGAAACTGAGGTTGAACCTCTCTCTGTTCTAGAAGGAATTTTAGTGCTTTCTAGTTGGATATGATGGTAAACTTCTTCTCCAAAAGATAATCTCTCCATTTCTGTACAGAGAGCACCACAACCATAAGTTTCCTCTCGTATACTGACTTAGTTTGTGCCCTAGGAGATAGTTTTTGACTAAAGAAGGCAATAGGGTGACTGTTATGAGATAACACAGCCCCTAATCCTATTCCCGATGCGTCTGCTTCCACTATAAAGGGTAGGTTCCAATCAGGTAGTGCTAACACTGGTATCGTTGTCATTGCTATCTTCAACCTATTGAAAGCAATTGTGGCCTCTTGGAATAAGGAATTCTTTTGTAGTAACTTAGTGAGAGGAGCTGCTATTTCCCTATACCCTTTTACAAATCTTCTATAAAATCTTGTTAAACCCAAGAATCCCCTCAACCCAATGACATCTTTTGGTTGTGGCCAATTCACCATATCTTGGATTTTCTTTTCGTCGGCTTCTACACCCTTACTGGAAATCAAGTGGCCTAAGTACTGGATTTGGAAATGAGCTATAACACACTTTCTTTTATTGGCAAACAGCTGATGATCCCTCAACACCGCGAATACCATTCCCAGGTGCTTCTCATGTTCTGTGATATCCGAGCTATACACAAGTATATCATTCAAAAAAACCAATACACAACGCCTCAAGAAAGGTTTAAATACCTGGTTCATTAATGACGGAAAGGTGGCAGGTGCGTTCGTGAGACCAAAGGGCATGACTAAGAATTCATAATGGCCTTCGTGATTTCTAAAAGCTGTCTTCTCGATGTCTTCCTCCTTCATCCTTATTTGGTGATAACCGGACTTCAAATCTAGCTTTGAGAATACCGTAGCTCCGTGCAACTGATCCAGCAGTTCTACTATCACAGGAATAGGGAATTTGTCAGATGTAGTCACCTGGTTGAGCTTTTGGTAATCCACACAAAATCTCCACCCTCCATCCTTTTTCTTCACTAATAAGACTGGGCTGGAATAAGGGCTATGACTGGGTCTTATCACTCCTGCTTGGAGCATCTCCACCACTAATTTCTCAATCCCTTCCTTTTGAACGTGTTCATACTTGTAAGGTCTCACGTTAATTGGTTTCTGTTCGGGCATCACCATGATTCAGTGATCTACTTCTCTCTTAGGAGGTAACCCTCTTGGGTTTTCGAAAATATCTAAGTACTGTTGTAGCAAAAATCTTATCATAGGTGTATCTTCTTCGTCCCCCTTAATTTCTTGTTCTTCTTCCATGTCCTCATTCGTTTCTATGTCATAGTTTTCTAATTCCAAGAGGAAACCTTGGTCTTCCTTTTCCCATGTCTTCTCAATGGTCTTCAAAGAACATTTTAATCTAACAAGGGATCGATCCCCCTTCAGGCTAACTTGTCTTGTTCCTACCCAATTTTTCATGGTTAGGGAAGGCCAATTGATCTTCATAGTTTCAATGGTACCGAGCCACTGCATCCCCAAAATTACATCAACATTCCCCAATTCAATAGCTAAGAAATCAGCCACAATGGTGAGTCCCTTTAGTTTCAGCTCTACCCTCCTACACACTCCTCTTCCTTTGCACCTTGCTCCATTCCCAATCGTTACTCCAAATTGAGTTCCCTCCTCCAGAGGTATCCTTTTCTCCTCTACTGTCTTGAGGTGTAAAATATTGTGGGTGGTCCCACTGTCAATTAATACTGCCATTTCCTTCCCCCTTATCTCTCCCTTAAGCTTCATTGTTCCCTTGTTTGTCAATCCACTTATTGTTCTCAATTCTACCTTCGTTCCATCTGTGAGGTTCAGCTGTTTCAACTCCACCACCTCGTTTGAATTTTCCTCTGTTTGATCCTCATCCTCGACACTCTCTTCTTCATTCATAATGAATAACAGTAATTCCCTTTTTTCCTTCATTTTGCATATGTCCGGGTGAGTACCTTTCGTTACATTTAAAACGTAAGCCCTTATCGAGCCTGGCCCTAAACTCTGCATCAGACAGTTGTTTCACCGGAGGTTCATTCCTTTGGTAATTGCCCTTAATGGGTATGGTTACTTGCTTCAATGGAAAATTTGTTTTTCTCAACACCCCTTTTTCCGCTCCTTCTTGACCCTTGTTGGTATGCCCTTCCCCTTTTTTTTGTTCTCCCCATTTCCAATCTGTCTTAGACAATTTCAAGGCTAAGTTCCAATCATTGACTAACTGAGCTTCTCTCATACATTCTTCCCGTGTTTGTGGATATCTGCTGACTACTTCCGCTTGGAGTACGGGTTCTAAACTAGTTAAAAACGCATCCTGCAGAACACTCTCTGCCATATGTGGTAGAGGTGCCGAGTAAGTAACAAACTTCTTCACATAATCGTTATAAGTTCCATCATGTTGGATTCGAATCAAAACGTGTAACCAAGCTTTTTTGCCCCAAGTCCTTAAAGAATTCAAACATCCTCCCCTTCAAATCCTCCCATGACTTCACTTTCTTTCTATTCTGAGTCCATCTGTACCAATCTACTTCGTCCTGCCCAAAATTTACCACAGCCACTTTCACTTTCTCTGTTTCCGGCAGATTGTTAATCTCGAAGAAATGTTCAGCCCTATACACCCAGGATTCTAGATTTTCGCCCAAAAACATGGGCATTTCCAACTTTTTATACTTACTACGGTCTACATTGTTCAAGTCATCTCTGTGGTGACTTCCGTTTAATCTATTTTTCTTTTCAATCTCATGACTGACCCATTTGATGTTCCTGACTCATCTCTTTTTTTATAGCTATGGTTCTCCCTCAATTCATCCGCCATCCTTTCCATCGATTTTTTTATTTCTAGTAACATTTCCTTCATACCCAATATCTCCCCCTCAGTCCCTTCCACTCTCTCCTCGATTTGCCTTTGCGTCATGAGTCGTGTAACCACCCCCAGCTTTTCGGGCTTTGATACTAATTGTAAGACTACCAACCTCAAATATCGAATAAAACACACAAAACTGGGAAATAGAGGCGGTACTCTGGAGTTCTTTATTTATATATAAATGCCAAAATGTTCACAAACTACGATATCAAGATAATAAGGAGTAAAGAAAACATAAAGAAACATACCAGCCTCCTTTTACATCAATGGAGACCCCTGTCGGCTACAGTAGCCTACTCCCATAAAGATGATAAAAGAAAACCTAGCTACCCTCTCCTTATCATTCACTATTTAAAGCCTTTCCTAATATTCTTCCATGTGGGTCCTACTCTGTACGAATTTTTACTCCCATCATCCCTCCTCATTAACAATAAGTGCATTTCCTTTTTTACCCTTTCTCACATATGTATGAATGATTGGGGGCCTTACAGTAGCACCCATTTTTATTTAAAGTTTTCTTCAGTTTATTTTTGGAGAATGAAAACACATTTGGCTTCTCAAACATACAGGGGAAATAAATTTTACCTCATATCATTGTTACCTTTCATCGACTTGTTTCTGAATTTTTCAAAATAATGCTGTGTATATGTTAGACCTCCAATATTATTTACCTATAGTAGGAGAAAGAAGGAGGAGAAGTCAACAGTTTCTTACCGTTAATTCCAGTTAATGTATCTTTACAGTTTCTGTATCTTTAATGCTATCTTTACAGTTGTTAGTCTTACAGTTTTAGAAAGGATAGGGTAGTTTTAAGGGGTTAGGAGGAGTCTGTAATGGGGAGGAGTTATTTTGGTGTGTAGGCTGTGCATCCTTGAGAGGAGGAGTACGAGTGGTTTGTTCTAGCTTTCTTACTGTATTTTGTGTGTGTAATTTCCAGATTGATAAACTATCAATCTTACTTTCAATCTGTAACTTCTTTTACCAAATTAAATAAAGAACAACTATACTAGTGTTCTATCAAATTGGTATCAGAGCCTTTTCACTTGGAAAGCGGAAAGACGTTGGCACAGTAACGAATGGAAGAGAAGTTGGAAGTCTTCGACCAAGAAATTGGACTGCCAGTGGAACTTCATATGTTACTGACGATCGAGGAAAATCTAGTGTCCTTGGCTAAGAGTATCGAACGACTGGGAATTTAGGTAGAAACACTTACAAAATCAAGTGCAGGGGAAGGATCGTTGAATAGAACGCCAGTGATTGATGGTACTATTGCCGGAGGGGCATGCCGATGACGGAAACTACGAATGCAGATAAGGCAAATACATCCGAAGGTAATGAGAACTCCAGCGATCGTAACAAATTTAAGAAAGTCGAAATGCCAATATTCAGTGGAACCGATCCGGATTTGTGGTTATTCAAAGCCAACCGGTACTTTCAGATTCACAAGCTGACTGATTCGGAGAAATTGACTGTCGTGGTGATTAGTTTCAACGAGGCTGCATTGGATTGGTATCGTTCTCAAGAAGAGCGTGAGCAGTTTGCGAATTGGGCGAATTTGAAGAATAGGATGTTGATCCGTTTCCAACTAGTAGTTGAATTATCCATCAATTCGGTGGTTGGTTTAACTAACCCAGACACCATGAACATGAAGGGAAAGATTAATGATCAAGTAGTGGTAGTTTTGGTTGATTGTGGTGCAACCCACAATTTTTATATGAAAAATTGGTTTCATTATTGCAGCTTATGAAGGAGGAGACATCTAATTATGGTGTGATTTTGGGATCGGCACAATTGTGAAAGGGAGGGGAATTTGTAAAAATGTTGAATTGGTGATTGGAGAGTGGAAGGTAGGTGACAGCTTCCTACCCTTGGAGTTAGGTGGGTGGACTTGATTCTCGGAATGCAATGGTTACACTCATTGGGAGTTACTGAAATAGATTGGTGAAATGTGAAACCGCAAAATTTCTTAAACCTTTGGAATTTGTTAAGATTAGTCTAGGACAAGAGAAATTAAAATTTATAGAAAAATGGAGTAAAAATACTTGGAAAAATTAAGATTTTAAGGTATAGGTTTAAGTAAAAGAGAAAAGTTGGAAAATTTGGCTAAGTGTCTTTGGGCTTTTAGAGGTTAGGTTAGGCGGCAAAGGAAGGCCAAATAACCTCTAAATGGTTTTTGATGGGCGGCAAAAGAAGGTAGAAAACCTCTAAGCATAGGCGTATGGACAAGCTTAGGCGTTTAGACATTGACTGGGCGGCCAACAATATGGTAAATAACCTCTAAAGGTGATGCTTAGGCGTTTGGATGGCAAGGCGAGAAGACATTGGAGGTTAGCTAGGCGTTTGAGACTTGTTGTTGGGCTGCAAGGCAACACAAAGAAAGCTATGCGTTGGTAGGTTAGCTAGGCGGCCAAGGCTAAGCGTTGAGTGGTTCGGTTTAAGGAATAATCCAAGTGTCTTAATCATGTTAACATGCATTTTGAGGTGGAGATGAAGTTTGAGGTGTCTTGAGGAAGTTTAAGGGTGGATGAAGTGTCAAGTCATTCTCATGCAATAGGCAACTTCACTTAAGAGTTCCTCACTACTCACTTCACTCGTGCAAAATTACTCAAATTGGTCTTGAAAGTTCAGAAATTGTGTCTAGTTTATGAGAGAGGGCTGCCGTTCAATTTGGATTTAAGAAGGTTGACGTTTTGGTTAAGCAAAGGCGAGAAGGTCAATTTCCAGGAGAATCTGAGCAAGGTGCATTCACAGAGGGCTATAGAACGCATTTCTTGGAGTTTTGCTCTGAAATTTTGAGGTAAGAAAGTTAAGTCATTTTAAAACAACTTTGTAGAAGGACGTTTTGTCAAAAGAGTTATGGATTGTAAGTTATTAATTTTCAAAATCGGGTCATGTATTTTGGACGAAAAATGTTGTTTTGGGCGGTGGGTCAATGTCATGCATGCTAGGTGAGATGGACTTGGCGTTTTGGTCATAGAGGTTATTCTGAGGTTTGCAGCAAGGTCATGACACAGATGAGCAGCAAGGCATGCGTTCAGGTTGCACGCATGACTTGCGAAAAGAGGTTAGTAGGCGGCAAGCTCAAATCACCACGTGGACAAGGACACGCGGTGGGTGCTGATGTGCAGCCGCACGCGCGTTGCCCCTCATTGTGAGGTTAGCATGTGGCATACGCCCCTCACTGTGAGGTTAGCACGCAAGGCCCCCAGGTCATGCGCGCGCGGCCAGCCCCATCCACTATGTCGTTGGACATTGTTGGGCTGTTTTCGGGCTATTTTGGGCTGTCATGGTATTTTTGACAAATTTAAGGGAAATTTTGGATATTTTCATGATTAAAGGACTAATTATGGAATAAATATGAATTTTTAGATCAAGGAAGCTTTAGAGGAATTTTTCCGACCAAGGATCTGTACAAGCACTGTGAGTGGAAAATAATTTTATTAAAAGTGATTTAAAGCCTGTTTTAAGCCATAATTTATGAATGATTTATGTTAAATGTTTAAGTTATTTATGAATTGTTTTCAAGCATGTAATTGTTTAAAATATTTACGCAGGATTACTGTTATTGAGGTTATGTTTAAGGATTATTGAAAATGAGTTAAGGGTTTCTAATTGCAAAAGGATTTAAGGTTTATGGTTTAAAAATGTTTTATCGGAACCAAGCTATCTCAAAATTACTCGTTACGAGGCAGACTTAAAATTACTCGTACGAGGCAGGAATAAATTACCCGTCACAGGGCATGCTTAAAATTTACTCGTGACGGGGCATGATTAAATTACTTGTAACAGGGTAGGATCGGAGACGGTATCGAGTAATCTCTACTGCCTCCTAGAAGTAGATGCTTGGGTTTTGAGTAGGAAAAACCAGGATTTTTGTTACTGTTTTCCTAATGTTTTAAGGTTTAAGTTATCATGACTACGATTTATTGTTTACTGTTCAAAGGATTTCTGAAGCATTATTTCAATATTCCTTTTGAAATCAAAACTGATGCTTCTGGATTTGGAATTGGTGCTGTTTTAATTCAGGCAAGGAGACCTGTTGCATATTTTAGCCATACACTATCCTTAAAGAGATCGAGCGAAACCAATTTACGAGAGGGAAATAATGACTGTTTGTTGGCTGTACAAAGATGGAGACCATACCTACTTGGAAGAAAGTTTGTGGTGAAAACTGATCAATGTTCTTTGAAGTTTCTGTTAGAGCAATGTGTGATACAACCTCAACATCAAAAGTGGATAGCTAAGCTGCTTGGCTACACTTTCAAAGTAATTTATAAACTGGGATTGGAGAATATTTCGGTTGATGCTTTACCTAGGATGCCAGAAACAGTGCATCTGAATTATTTGACTGCTCCAGCTTTATTAGATCTTTCTATTATTAAGGAGAAAGTTAGTAAAGATCCTTGGTTGAACGACATTATCACTAACTTAGAGAAAACTGAAGACAATGGTTCAAACTATACAGTGTAGCAAGGGTTATTGAAGTACAAAGGTAGATTGGTTATATCCAAGAAGTCCACATTATTGCCAACTATTTTACATACACATCATGATTCGGTGTTTGGAGGGCATTCCGAATTTGTGACGACTTACAAATGTTTGAAGGGCGAATTATATTGGGATGGTATCAAAACGGATGTTAAAGAATATTGTGATGAGCGTTTGATTTGTCAACGGAACAAAACCTTGGCTTTGTCTCCAACCGGGTTATTAAGGCCACTGGAAATTCCAGAGGTTGTGTGGAGTGATATATCTAAGGATTTTATTGAAGGATTATCCAAAGCGGCAGGATTCGAGGTAATTTTCGTTGCGGTGGATCGATTGAGTAAATATGCACATTTTATAGCATTAAAACACCCATACACTGCTAAATCAGTAGCTGAAATGTTTGTCAAGGACGTGGTCAGATTACATGGATATCCTAAGTACATCGTGTTAGATAGGTACAAGGTTTTCCTTATTAATTTTTGGAGAGAGATGTTCAAATTATCTTGTACCAAACTCAATAGAAGCTCGGCATACCATCCTCAATTTGATGGACAAACAAAAGTTGTTAATCGGGGTGTAGAGGTTTATCTACGTTGTTTCTGTGGTGAGAAGCCTAAGGAGTGGATTAATTGGCTACACTGGGCTGAGTATTGGTATAATACCACGTATCAGAGGGCAATTGGAATTACACCATTTTAGGCTGTTTATGGCCGTGCACCACCGTCCTTGACCTCTTATGTGGAGGCTGAAACATCTCCCTTGACCAGCAACTTAGGGAAAGAGATGTAGCTTTAGCAGCATTGAAGGAACATCTCAAATTGGCCCAGGAGAAAATGAAGAAGGCTGCTGATTCAAAACGAGGAGATGTAGAGTTCCAAGGTGATTTAGTACTTTTGAAGCTTCGTCCATATTGACAAGTGTCTTTGAGAAAGAAGAGAAATGAGAAGTTGTTTCCGTAGTAGTTTGGGCCATATAAGTTGATTGCACGAATTGGGCAAGTAGCTTATAAGCTGGAACTTCCACCAGCAGCTGCCATACACCCTGTATTTCATGTCTCTCAATTAAAGAAGGTGGTTGGAGAACATCAGGAAGTACACCAGTTGATTCCTTATATTTCCAGAAGTGCTGGATTATCAAAAAAATCTTACAACAGTTGTGTGATCCTGATCAGTTGGAAGGGTCTGTTACCTGACAAAGCCATGTGGGAGAACTGTGATGATTTTCAGAAGCAATTTCCGACGGACAAGGTGGTTTTGGAGGGGGGAAGTAATGTTAGACCTCCAATATTATTTACTTATAGTAGGAGAAAGAAGAAGTCAACAGTTTCTTACAGTTAATTCCAGTTAATGTATCTTTAAAGTTTCTGTATCTTTGATGCTATCTTTACAGTTGTTTAGTCTTACAGTTTTTAGGAAGGATAGGGTAGTTTTAAGGGGTTAGGAGGTGTTATTTTGGTGTGTAGGCTGTGCATCCTTGAGAAGAGGAGTACAGTGGTTTGTTCTAGCTTTCTTACTGTATTTTGTGTGTGTAATTTCCAGATCGATAAACTATCAATCTTACTTTCAATCTGTAACTTCTTTTACCAAATTGAATAAAGAACAACTATACTAGTGTTCTATCAGTATAAATCCAAAATAAATTAGACATGTCCATATAACCTGCAGGATAAGTGCACTTCTTTTTGAGCATTTTATAGACACAGTTCTTAAGTGCATGCATATTTTTATTTTATATACTATGATAGTAGTTTAATTTTTTTTACTTAGTCTTAATGCTTATTCCCAATAATTAATAATTAGTTCTAGGAAGGAGAGGAACAACCAACCACCTCTTCAACAAAAACGAAGATCTTTTGACAGCTTTTTTAACTTATTATCTTTGCTATGTCTTGGTGCATCTTTCTTTCTTTAGCTCTTTTAACCTTACATCCCTTTTTACCAATTGGAGAAATCTCTTGCAACTCCATTGCCTTGGGCTATTGCCCTTCTTTTGATAGACCAATTAAATTTGTTTCTTATCAAAGGAAGAAAAAGCATATACTTAAAATCAGGTAACAATTTATGATTTTAGTTTATTTATTACGACCTTAGTTGAGCAGGATCTGTTCTATAGGTTGTACAACTGTCCTTGAAAAGAAAATATTAGTTTATGTATTTGCAAAATGTATGGGACTTTTGATTAATGGGCAAAAATAAAAAGTTTCTCCATTTTCTTCCCATTTATAGGTAAGACCTTCATATTTTACAAATGAACTGATTGAGTGAGCTAGAGATTTTGTTCTCCCCTCCCCTTTGATGGCTTCCAAATCGAAAAATGCTGCCCTTGTTAAATCATAAATGATGCTAAATGCTCTGCCAATGGGTTGCCGTAATTTTAATTATACAAACATGATAACACAAGCTTATAGTGACTATTGTCAAAATGTTCTCACTATACCTACAGCAGGGTCTTCTTTGGCCATTCACTGATTAGAATTTAATGTGGGACTAGGAGAAAGATGTACCTCTAATTCAGATCGATATATTTGCAGTTCTTTCCATTGCTGCTAAAGCTGATTGCGTGGAATGGAGAAAAGTAAGTTGTTATACACGATTGTTTTTGTTCAAATTTTATTTTCTCAAATGTTTTTTTTTTGTTATTTTTAATGAATGAGATTCTATTTTCTCAATTTTTTTTTGTTATTTTTAATGGATGAGCAAGTTTTAGAAATACAAACTTAGGTCGATGGTCAGAATTTTTTGTAGATCTTTTCTTGGCAATTGCTTAAGTTGATGTAATTTGTGGACGGCAACTAATTGGTGCAGTTGCTTGGTTGCAGATTAGAGAAACCATTTTTGAAAATCTTTCCAGCATTGATTTCTCCTGGGTCTTTTCTTCCGCTGTTTCCATCTCTCATGGATTTCCCTAGTGAGTTCAAGCTCCTGGGTCCTTCCTTCTGCTTTTTCTTTTTTGTTTCCATTCATGTCGTCATGCTATTTGATTCCAAATTTCAACTTTTGTTGGTTATTGATTACAGTCTTGGTAGTTGCATTGGAAAAGGTAGAGCGTTGCTCTGGATCACTAGTTGGAAACAGCATTGCTTCAATCCAGAAGAGTAAAGCTCCTGAGGTTTTATCAGAATTCAGATTCCCAAATAGCCCATGGATAAAAGTCTAATTCATGACATGATATAATCCTCATGTTATATTTGTTACAGATGCTACTTGCACTCATGGATGAGGCTTACACTGGTTCAACCATCGGGGATGGAGGAGGAGACTCCGAATCTGAGGATAGCAACACATTAGATGTTGCTGATCCTCTCTTCCTCGAACTTTTAAAGGATGAAAATGATGGTCTTTCGGTATGGGTTCCTTCTCTACGTCTGTATTCTGCATTTTAATAACTGGTTAACTGGAAATATCATAGCACTTACAAAGGCTATATCATGGGAATACTTCAATTTAAAATAAGCTCTACAAATAAGCTGCACTTACGTCTAAGCTCCATAATCTGTATATGGATATGTTCTGCAGACTGTCATGCGCACTAGCATTACATTCATAACCCATAATTGTTTGTTTAATTTGTGCATTGACCAACGTATTATTTGGAAATATTCCTTATGCGGCTAATTAAATAAGAAAACGACAGGGAAAACCTAGCTAGACTGTCGATAAGGAGTATATCAATCTAAAATAACCGATCTAATTCGGACAATATATATTATCCAACAATTCTAGATCGAATTTGAGTTCCAGATTATGCGGAATAAACAGTTTGTAACTCGCTAGCTTAATAGAATTGATAAACCAATCTAAACTTTCAAGCAACAAGAATGATAGGAAGAGAGGTGATGGTTGGTTTACATTGGTTCAAGCTACGTCCAGTTCTCCACTACCGACGCAGGTTCCACTAAAAATAGTTAGGGAGAATAGTACAAGCTCAAGAATGATTTCTCTCACTTTTCCTTCAAGAAAATGCTCACAAACCACTTGAACAAAGCTTACAAAACTCTCAAATCTCAATGTAACGGAAAGAGAATTACAGAACACTTCTTTGTGCAAAAACAAGCTCTCGACACTCACTTCTTTTGGCAAAACGAGACTCATGGAGATGTTCTTCAAGTTTGCTTCCAATCTTTGCTTTTAAAGAAAAAAACCCATCTTCCATATCCCTTCTTCATAATGACTCACCTCCATGTAAACCAATCAAATGACTTCTTGTGGGTTAAGCTTGCTTAAGCAATAAGTAAATGAAAATGAGCCTTGATCTTTTGGCCTCCATATATTCTAAACTACTGTTGACCAACTCTAAAAGTTTGTTTTGAGAGATGTAATGGTATAAAGCCGAATTTTATAGATTAAGATGGTAAGAAGTAAGAGCAAGTAAAGCTGAGTAGGAATTTGGACCCTCAATGGAGAAGGATGAAGTGAGATCATTGTCTATGGATACTATAGGGTTTTAAATGGCTTAAAAAATGCTGGACGGGCTTGGGAAACTTTTTTACCTACGTTATTTTTCTTTTCGCTGGGTGGTAGAAACTTTTTAGTTTACTTAAATATTCTTTCAGGAACGACATTGGAATTCTCCTGGGATGACTGCAGTAATTCAGGCTGCATTAAATACTGCTCAATCAGATAGGCTGAAACAATTGCTGAACATGACACCTCGGATTCTTGATGTCTACTTTTCTGTCGCACTGCGAGTGGTTAACAATTGTATGATCCTGCTTTTTGATATTTCCTTTAAATTTGGAATTTCTTGTCTACTGTAGTTAAATCTTAGATTTTTCTTTTTAATATTTACATTTTACCTTTCTTTTTCAGCATTAATCTGTGCGTTGATTCCTTTGCTTATGTCAAGAAACTCAATATTGTTTCCCAACAAAGATTTCTCCTATAAGGTGTGCGTTGAATATGATTTATGTTATGTTCTTCTTGTTGTTAGCTTTTATACATATAGGTATTACATTATTCTGACTTCAGTAGCTTTTAATTACATGTATATATAATGCCGACCTGATTTATGATTCTGCTGGTTTAGTAAGTGTTCTACCATTCTCGCCTCAAAAGGCTAGACAACCTGTGGCTGTTATAAAGTACTATTGAAAGTCATGAAAAAGAAATAATTCACAGACTTACATGGAAACCCTAGTCAGGGAGAAGCCATGGTAGAGAGTTTTCTTATTATTTTCTTATGCAACAAATGATACAAGGGGAGAAAAATAATGGGCAACAAGAGCCTAACTAAAAAGGAAAGAACAATTTAGGGTAACCTAAATTACAAAACTACTCTTGGGCTTTCAACACACAACAAGCTCACTAGTTCTAACACTCCCCTCAAGTTGGGACGTAAATGTTAATAAGACCCAACTTGGTAACACATGAATCAAAACTCTGTCTGAGAAGCCTCTTGGTGAGAATATCAACAACTTGTTGACTTGAGGGAATGTAAGGAATGCATATGCTACCATTGTCTAGTCTTTCTTTAATAAAGTGTCCATCAATCTCCACATGTTTGTTTCTATCATGTTGAACCGGGTTGTTAGTGATGCTAATGACAACCTTATTATCGTAGAATAATTTCATAAGCACCTTATAGTTCTTACGAAATTCAGATAGAACCTTTTGTAGCCAAATCTCCTCACATATCCCTAAACTCATAGCCTGTACTCAGCTTCAATACTGCTTCTGGCCAAAACCTTTTGCTTCTTACTCCTTCAAGTTACGAGATTGCCCCACACAAAAGTTACAGTACCAGAGGTGAATTTTCTATCAACAATAAACCCTGCCCAGTTAGAATCAATATAGGCCTCAATACTCAGTCTTTCTAAACCCTTTACCAGGAATTGTTTTCAAATACCTTAGAATTCTGTTAACGGCCTCCATGTGTTTCTTGTAAAGAGCCAGTTGTAGAGGGAATTCTGTTAGTCGCGTTACCACTCCAGTGTGAGGGCTCTGATACCAGTTGTAGAGATTCCAGCCTCTTTAAAGCAAGCCAGATATTCCCTCAGGCTACAGCAGCCTTCCCTATCAAAAAATGAACAAAATAAAACCTAGCTCCCAATCCCCATAAAGGCCCATTTTATATCTCACCTCTCATTCCTCCCCGCAGGCCCCACTTTCACAATCTTTTCCTATTATTCCCTCATCATTTGCTGCTTGAACTTTTACGTTTTTGCCCCTCCTTTTGTATGTATGGACAATATGGGGCCTTACTGTAACTTCACAAGCTTAGATTCTGGTGGGAAAAAAAATCTTTTAAGAGAGAGGAGGTACCTTTTGTTGTAAGCTAGAATAGTAAAGAGGGAAAGAGAGACTGGAGAGTCACCTATAGGTGCCTGGGGTTTCCTCCTGATGTTTCTTATCGTGTATTTCCATGCAGATAATTTTCAATAATATTTTAATTTTTTATGAAAACCTTTTACTTTTTAGAGGAATTATGGATAGTACAAAAATGAAACTATTTACAAAATATAGGTAAATATTTAAATGGACTATAAAGAGTTGGATGAATTTTGCTATATTTTGTAAATAGTTTTAATATTTTGCTATTTTTGAAAATGCTCCTTTTTTTATTTATTTTTTTATTATAAATATATTGGGACTCGGGTCAAAGCCAATAGGTGATTGTTAAAATTTTTGAGTCTTTTTGAGACTAGTTCAATCTTTTTAATTGACTTAGTTCTTTTCTTTCTCGCCCTATGGTTTATCTGCATTTTCAAATTCTTATTCCCCATATATGATATATTTGTATTTGTTTACCTTAAATCTATCGATAAAGATGATATTTCTTTCGTTGCCTAGTACATGGATTAACATTTGCAGATCATACTAGACTATGAGTTGAGAATTTGAACTTTTAGGTCAATATTTATAGGTCCGTAAGAGGCTCCTAGAATTTATGCTTGCTGCATTTCAGCGGTCGCCTGCCTTCATTGCGCTTCTCAAGGTATTCTTGTACTTTTAATTTATTGGCTTTATGTTTTCGCTAGTTCATGATGATGTAACTTCTCATTAGTTTTTCTCCTTTTACTGTCCCTTCCAAAAATAATTTTTGAAGTAAATCACAATTCTGATGGTCATTGTTTACTACTTCCATTATTGGGTCATTTATTTTTCATCATTTACGGTTAATATTTTGTCACTCTCAATGACGGTAATTGAGATATTATTTAGGCTAACTGGTAAGGGGATCAATCCTCTGGAAGGACGTATGCATAATGGTATTTTATGCTCAACGCGCTGAGGTCTTATTATTGAATACCATTCTTTGAGCTTTATCAAATTTCTGTTATTTTTTTCTCTTTTTTTATGAAAAAGACTTTTCTTTTTGCTTTTTTGCAGAAGCCTATAATGGACCGTCTTGGAGAAGCTTATGAGAATCCTGCCAAGGTTGTTTAAATCTAATGTATAGTACAATAAAACAAATAGATGCAACAACTGCTTCTGTTGGTTGAATTTCTTCCTTGTTTTTCTTTCTAGACTGAACTGGCATTGCAATTGTGTTGGGCAATTGGAGAACATGGCGGGGGTGGCAGATCTCACAAAGATGCAGCACGTGAACTTTTTGAAAGCTTAGAGTTGCTTTTATATGAAAATCTTTTATCTAGGTATGCTTTATCGAAACTACCTTTGCATTTTTGTTTTAGAACTTTCAACTTTTAATCTGTTGCATACCTTTTGTTTGTTTCCATAGTCGTCTAGGTTTGAGACAGGACTCGGGTGATAATTCCAGTGGTGAAAGCTTCAGAAGGTCATCACAGTCAAGACTTCTATGTTTCGTTATTACAGCAATTGCAAAACTTGCAACGTACCACCGTGAATTACTTCCGAGAGCGCGAGTCTCACTCGGAAAGGTTTGTTTCTTAGCATTTAGCATGACCTATAAAAACTTCGGCTGACTTATCTCAATGTCTTGTTCTTGCATCGAGCTAAAACAAAAAAAAAATGATGTTCTAAAGCATTTCTCTCTTTTTTCCTCTTTACTTTATGCTCCTAGATAAGGCAAAAATGCGTTATTGACACTATTGAACTAAATTTTGCATGAACAGGTAGCTCGATCTCGAACCTCAGATTCCAGGGTCTGGACTCGGGCTCACGATTATTTAGGACTATTGAGTGACCCTGGAGTTTCTTTGTCCATTTTGGGGCCTTCAAAACCTGCCATTGAAGATTCACACAACCCAGGCACTGTCGACTGGAGTCAAGGCAGAACTAAGATGGTTGCACACATTCCATTTTACATCCTCCGCGAACAAGAAGGTATTGGATCTATGCGTTCCTCTCTTGTCTTCTTCTCCTTGTGTTTTCTTATGAAGAATTTGATACATTGAATTCTCTAAGCTCCAGAATATAGAATAAAGATGAAAGATTAGGGAAATATTATGAAAATAAAAAAAGTAACCATCACCACATGTGGATTATGTTTGCATATATTTATCATATATTGATACGATGTAATAAACCATACATATTAAATCTATTTTGCAGGTCCTCCTTTCCATGATTTCTCATTTTCAGATATTCTTCCAAGGAGATGATGAACCCTGACGTAGCATAGAGCAATAATTTCTCATTTTCAAGCTTTTGCTCCTCTCAATATCATCATCAGTCTGAATGTTCCTGATCAGCACCCCCCGAGCTACCAAACAATTCATCACCGAGTAGTTCACCTTGAGGTATTGTGCCTTGTAGGATGTTCAAAGTTGAGCTTTCACATGAGAAATTGCTTACGGATTTTCTCCTTTTAATTTGAATTCCATTCTCCCCACTGATCAAGGAAAAGGGGTGAAACCTATTTGTAAATTATTACATAAACAGCTTGAAAGTTGAAAGGCACCTATTTCATGCTATATCTTTGGCTGTCACCTTCAAAATATAGCCGTACTTACTTGCTGCCCTAAGATCTTAAAAAACATGTTTTCATACCAATCACCAAATATGGCAATGGCAATTATTACAGTTTCTTATTCAAAATTGTTGAATATTGAAAGCCCCTTTGATTGAGGCAACAGTTTCATTCATAATTCTATGCATTGAAACCATTGATTGAAAAGGCACTCTTTGAGTTACTGAATGATCAATGATGTTGAGAGCAACTGTTAGAATGCTTCCATCAGCTACATCTTCCTCACCATTCATTCTTGGACTATCTGGAAGGATTGCGAAGCCAGAAGGCAAGATAGCCACGTAATCTGGGTTTCCTCCACGTAAGACCACTGCCATTGCGTAGATATCAACAGGTGCAAAGACTACATAGGACCCCGATTCGTCGAAGAAACTCTCTTGCAGGTAAAAGATCTCAATTCGTCTTGGTGCTGACTGCAAATTTGGGAAGTTTTCTAGTTATAGTTTTGAACAGCTAAAAGTGCTGGTGTGTAGAAAAATGTTGAAGCAACAAACTTACGTTCACTTGAATTATGGACACTCGGTTTCTTGAATCGGTGCCATTGATGATGCAAGAAAGTTCTGTAATGACATGACCATATGAAAGGATGTCCCACTGCACAATATATATAGTGAAAGTTGATTCGAATTAGTAGATCTTGATTACCACATGAACTGTAAATGAAAAGGATTTATATAGGTTCAACTTTATATAACCATGATTTGTTTGTAATTTGGATATAATATTTTTATTTAGTATCATGACTTCATTCCATATCAAAACTTATCCACGATTGTTGAGGGCACAACTTAATTGGCACATAGTATGATCAAAATTTATCCAGACATGTCAAAAGCACATTCATTGACACAGTCAAAATTCTCAACTAAAAGTAAAAATCTAAATCTATCCAAACCTATTTGAAGAATCTTTCAATTAATAAAACTTTTGAAGTCGAGAAAAGCATTGCACCACCTTAACACATTGATTGGTATAAAATAAACTTTTCTTCATAATTGAACAAAAGTTTAATTTAAAAAAACTAAAAGTTTAATTAATAAATTTAGCCCAAAAACATTTGAAATTTTGCCTAATTTTAATTTTTGAATTTTGATTTTCTTTTTCAAATTCAAGAAAGACATAACATTAGAGATTTCATTAGACAAAATAAAAATTTATATATAATAAATCAATTAGTTCTAGATTTTGCAAAGAATGTAAATCGAAAGTTAATAGTCTTAAAATTCAACAGACTAAAAAGACAAAAAAAACCTTAAATTCTTCAAGCTATTCTCAATTTAGTAGCTCGAGGCATGAAAAAATCTACATGCTCAAATCAACTTTATTGCAGCCAATTTCTCGAAGCAAACAAGTTTCCAATGGTCAAACCACTTCCATTCTGTAGCCATCAATCGACACTAAAACATATCTTTCAACTACCCCCAACAATTCAAAATCTCAAAAGCTTTTGATTTCTTCTCACTAGTTATCTTGTACAAATCTTAGTTACTAAATAATAGTGACATTAGACTGCATTTAATCGACCAATTTTTCTCTGTAGATATTATATCATACTATGCAACAATAAAACAAAGAAACAAACCTTATATTAATGATGTAAAAATTTGAATAGCGTACCTTGTTACGAGACTTCTCGTGACGAAGGTAATGGAAAAGATGCTTTGGGTTGGTTGGAACGTGAACGGAAGTGGCGAAAACCACCGAGGTACATGGAGGTCTTCCAGGATCATCATTGAGATTTGGGGTCACCACAACCCTGATGTCTTGAGGTCCAGGAAAGGGAATTTTAATCCATGGATTTTCTTTAGAAATACTCACATTTCTATAGAAACTCTTCGTCATTCTCTCAGCCAACTTCAACACACTTAACCTTCCAGCTTGTAATAGTAATACTACATATATAACAC
Organism: Cucumis hystrix; assembly: GCA_025688845.1. NCBI lineage: Eukaryota > Viridiplantae > Streptophyta > Magnoliopsida > Cucurbitales > Cucurbitaceae > Cucumis > Cucumis hystrix. The sequence goes on from CM046884.1 coordinate 16,907,838, forward strand.
CACCAAAAACTTGTTACACACACTGTTCTGTTCTTTTGTTAAATAAATGCTGATATAATTATGCATCTCATTTACTCTACTAGTGAATATTTACGTATACTCTAAAGAGTCTTGCACTCTAAAGAGTCTTGCCATGGAATAAAAGATTCAAATTATCATCTTCTAGTTAATAACACGTCTTAACCCGTTGAACTACTATACTTACATTAGCAATAAATAATACAAAATTCAACTAATAGAACACCCAAATCCAATCAAATATAATACCCAATATCCAATCATAAAAATGTTCGAGCCTAGCTGGAAAATCAAATACATTCAACTTTAGTAACAAATTAAAAGCTCAAATTAAACTAATAAATATTACCATCCAATACAATAAAAAAAAACCACTCTCTTCTAACCATAAGGGTATTAATTGCACCACTTATTCAAGTTAAACCTCTAGAATTAATTAATGAATTAAATGAAGTTGAAAAATTCAAGATCATGATTAACTCATCCACATACATGATTGAAAACCTTTCCCTAAAACTAAAATCAAATCATTCCATCTCCTTTTCGTCCCTCGATTATAATCAAATCATCAATAAATAGAAATAGCAATGATACTACAATCAAACAATCATTCCTAAACCTAGCTAGACAACAATAACCAACAAAAAAAAGTGAATAAAACAAGAACTATATTTTGATAAAGAAAAAAGGGAATAATATAATAGGGGATAACAAGTTATATATGAGTGTACCTCCGTTGAGTGTTGAACAACTCTTAGCCATTAAAGTAGCTTCCCAAGTGCAATGTCTAACCAAAGAAGAAACCCATCGCTTTGCACCAAATGCCAATCCTGAATTGATGTAAGCTTCATACATTTTATTAACCATTATTGTTTGCTGATCAACTTCCATATGTTCTACCCATATCACCTATAAAATCAATTATGTCCATCAAAATATGAAGAGATTTATTTTTCTGTAAGAAAAATCAATTAATTGGATAATAGATATCTATTAGAATTTTGAATTTATGAGGGGGATGTAGTGAACAAGTAATTAATATTGTAACCTTGGAGAGATCATTTGGAGATGTTTGGATTAAACAGCCAGAAGGTTTTCTTCTAAAACCAACAGGTAATGGATAAGGGAAAAGATCTTCCAAGGAAACATCAACAATTCCCCATGTATATGGAGCTAATTGTTTGCAAAACCTCCCAAAACAACTCTCTCTTGTCTCAACGATTGGTGAGGGGATTTGAAACTCAGCTCTCATCTGAAAAACAAAACACAAACCTTTTTAATATTTATTTATAATTACAATAATATTATATTACTCTCTAAACCCAATCAAAGAACTCAATGACAAATCTTGAAAAGAAACTTATGCACGTACAAAAACCCCAATTTCTGATCAATTATTTCTGCCAAAGAAGTTCATACTCATTATGGGATTTTAGGGGACTCGTTTCTCAACCTACATTATATTTGAGAATAAAAAATAACTGAAGGGTGAATTTAGAATTACTTTTTATCAATTCGATCGAGGATACCAAATAAAAAAAACTATATATCACTTCCAAATAATAAAGATATATAGTTTTTCCTTAAATACTTCTTCTTTATTAAAATTCTAACCTGGAAGAAGAATAAAAAAAAGTGGGGGACATAAAAAAAAGTTTATGTTAATTACCCTAAATCCTAAAGAAAAAAGTGGGGGCATAGACAAAAATAAATGCTCAAGTCTATTATTTAGCTTACCAACTTTCACTATTCAATAATCAAAGCAGATTCTTATACAATTTTATGTTACCACTAGCAAAGTTCCATTGTAGTTCCCTCCAACAGGTTCCATGGATGACCAACTTTTAAGAATTGCTGCTCTTGCAACAATGTCAGAGAAGACAAACGACCATTGTTCCTAAAAATAATAACAATAATAAAAAAAAAAGCATTAAAACTCTCAAAATTCTTAAGAAATTAGAAGAAAATTCTCAACTTTAATTATTCTTAAATAAAAAATAAAAAAACACACCAAATCCATAAAAAACCCAACAATTCTGAGTGGCTCCATTCTGACATATGCAATTTGTCTTGAAAATTCAGTTCGAAGATGGTGTTTTTCTTGTTGTTTGTCTTCATGACCAAAATTTGTCTTGTTTTCATAATCACTGCTTGATTTGGTGTTGCCAATTTCAAGATCTAAAAGATCACTACATTGAGTCTCACCCACCTCAACCATTTTCATTATATCCATCAATGTATAGTAAGAATCAGCTTGATCTTGATCATCTTCTTGTGGCTTCCATAGAGGATCTCCATCAAGGGCTGCATTTGTGAGCTCATCCATGGCAGCGTTGACGAGCTCAGTGATTCTCAACCGATTATCTTCGGTGCAAACCGAGACCGCCATGAGAAGGTCACTTGCTCTATGGAGTTGATTACTATCATTACTGCTTCTTAGATGGGAGTTTGATGATGCTGAATTATCCAAGAGGTGAAAGTTGGAGGCACATTGAGGAGAATAGGGAGTGTGAGGAGAAGAACCAACATCTTCATAATTGCTTTCTAGGTTATTACTGGCCATCTCTCTAATAGTTGGTTGCAATTGAAAAGAGAACAAGTGAGGGATGAGCACGCACACATATTATTTGAAAACCCTAGTTATATGAACTAGATTCAACAACAAAAGAAAAAAGAAATGCAAACAGAAAAATACATATATACCGACCAATCTAGAGTTTAGGCTATGATACCAAACGATATGAATATCCTAGCAATTTGAAAATAAGGATCTATTTTGTTGTTTGAACCCTTAATAACAAATTGATGTAAAATCATCAAAGTCGAATTTAGCACAACTTCAAAGAGAGTTAGATAAATGTTACCTTGTACTCGAAGACCAGAAAGCAAGATGACTAGTTCTCCACTCAAGGTTTGAACACTTCACAAACGAGTCAAGTACTTTTATTTGAAATGCTTAAGCATGCAACCCTAATTCTAAAATAGCAAGAAAAAGTTAGTGACGAATCGTTGTTACCAACACAGAGGAAAAAATTTCAAACTCCAAATTTGAAAAAAAAAATCGTTCAATATAACTTAATAACTATACGTTGTAGTAAAATGACAAGAATATATTGGGTGGTTTCATCAATATATAAATTATACAAATTTCTAACTCTTTATTCAGCAGCCAAACCTAAACCTTATATTTAGGTTATTAATTATCATCATCATTATTATTTTGCCTAATATCACTTTTGGTTTGGAAGAAAAGACTTTGGTTACACTAAGATTTTCTATTCTTCCCCAAATTTTAGGTCCATTCAATTTAGCTTTTTATTTGTAAAAATTAAACCTAAAAACAAGACTACTTTCTACTTATGATTTTTTTTTTTGTGTTTTTTGTTTTGTTATTTATGTTTTGGAAAATCAAACTAGGTTTTAAAAACTTAAATCAAGTAGTTCTTAGAAAACCATATAACTATGAGAACAAACACAATTTTAAAATTAAAAAAGTAAAAATCAAATGGTGATATAAAAGTAATGATCTTTTGAAGAGAATCTCTCGATCGATTAAAAGAAGAATATTTTGGATTAAAGATTTAGATCTTAGATATTTTGTGCATTTATATTGATCTATTTAGGTCTTTGTATACTTAAGTATATCTTTATTTCAATGTTCTTAGACTTCCATAAATTAAAGTTGTATATTTCGATCTAATTTTGTTCAAAATCAAGTGTTGAGCTATGTGTATAAATTTTTTTTTTCTCTTTAAGATTTCATTTAGGCTTTGAATCCACCCATGCACATTCATAAACAAAATTTATGAGATGATCTTATCATAACAAATTGTTTTTGATATCAAACTGCTTATTCAAAATCCAATTTATTATTTTTATTTTTTGAAAAAACATTTTTGAAATCCAAGTTTAAGTATTGAAAAACGAACATATCTTCTTGTAATTTCTTCTATGACAAAAATTCAGAATTTAAAAGAAAAAGGATAGATTCAAATTCCAAAGTAATTTTTAGAATAGCAAGATTATATTAGTGTTAGGAGAGACAATCAATGAACATGCATGACCCTTTTCTATTCATCCAACAAATAAATTAAAAAAAATCCTTCAAATTTTAGGTCAAAAGATAAAAATGAATCAAACTAGGGTCCTTTTCTGTTTTTATTATTTTTATGAAATTGGGATCTCATTTAAGTTTTGTTAAAGAACAATTAAAATATGACCTAATTGAAAGAAAGAAAAAAAAAAAATCAAAACAGAGATCAATCTAGGGTTTTGATTTTTAGGGTTTTTCTTTGAAAGACTATGAATAATGAAATGAATCAGGAAGAACATAATCAAATGAAATAGGGCTTTACCTTAACAATCTCTTCAGCTTGAAACCCTAATTTAATTTCCTTCCATTCTTTTTCTGCCCAAAAATTTGTTGCTTCCTCTGAGATGAAACGGAAAAAGAAAAAACCATGTAAATAATAACAAGATCAAAATCAACTGAAAGAACGACACAAAGATCAGAAGAAACTGTACCCAATAATTCTAAAATCAAATCAAAACTTAAAACAAATTTAAAACATACCGTTTGAGAATTATGAATATAATAAAAAAAGTAAATATTGTTGTTAATGCAAGGAGGTCTTTGTTCTTCATATACATATATATATAATGAATTTATAACAATGGAGTTGTAGGTTTTTTTTGGTTTATCGGAGGAAACGATGAACAAGTTCAGCTTTCTGGACTGTGGGTTTCCATTTATGGATGATTCAGCGAGTGATCCACGTGGCAAAGCTGACTTGGCTATTTGCTTTTTTGTTTTTGGCTTTTTGTAGTCTTTAGAGTATACTGAGAGACTCTCCTAATATTCTCTACCGTTACATGATTTTTTTTTCGCTCTTTTTCTTCCTTGTTTTCAGTGTATATTACTTTTTCTTTTAATTGTTTTCTGAAGACGCATTTTTAATTTAACGGACGTTTTATTTTAATATTGTGAGTGAAAGAAATATTTATAAATTTATGGTAGTTTTGAAAATATTTATTATAATATTCTAGTTTTTAATAGTTTTTAATATCCAAGACCTTGCTTTCAACCCAATACATTACCCTTTAGTATTTTGTAAAAATTTACATTTGATTATTGTTCCTCTTCCTCACTTGTTCTCTCTTCCATTGACTTGCCTTCTGTTTTCTTTAATACTTTTATGAAAAGTTATATTTGGTTTTTGTCTTCTCACTTCACATATGAGAAATTTGTATGGATATTTTAAAATACTTAAATAATTAGAGTTTTTTTTGTCTTTAATTCAAACTATTTATTTATAGATTATGTATTTTATCTTTCATTCATTCCGTTGTCACTAATTTTATAAAGAAACTTTTTAAAAAATAGCAAATTTTACAAAATATTCACAACCTATAACAAATTTTTTAAATTCTATCGTTAATAGTCACTGATATGCTACATTGATAGTAGTCTATTAGTGATTGTCATTGATAGAATCCAAAATTTTGTCATAGCTTGTAAATATTTTAATTTTTTTTTCTATTTTTAAAAATGTCCCTTTTATAAAAATATATAATTGTATTTTTGTAATTATTAAAAAAATTGTTTAACAGTTTTTTAAAGCCGACCTGTAATTGAAAAATTAAATGTAAATTAAAATATTTTTGAATAACCAAATTTAAAAGATAAAAGAAATATTTAGTTATTTAAATATTGTAGTTGGAGAATAGTGTAGTTGGAAGAATATAAATATTGAATACTATATATTTAAATAGGTCAGGTCTCCCGACCTATATTAATGAAAGAAAGGATGTCTCGTGTTCAAAATAGTATAGGCCCCAACAAATAATAATTTCTTCTTCCTCTTGCTCCGATCTCTCTGTGCTTTCTGAATAATAAAATAATAATATTTTTCTTTTATCTGAAAAGAAATTAAATCAATCATTCATTTTTTCTTTTACCTGTATATTTGAGATGGAAAATAAAGAATAAAATAATAAATATGTTTAAGAAAATTTCAAAATAGGTTTGAAGACTTTCTCTTCTGATAAAAATTCAAAATAATAAATTTGTTTAAATACTTTAGTTTCTCTTTAGGTAAAGATTAAAAAGAGAAAGTGAGAAATGAAGAATAAAATAGTAAATATGTTTAAGAAAAATAATTCTAAATAATAAATATTTTCTCATCTTTTACCGGTAGGTAAAGGAAAAATAACAATAAAATAATAGTTATATTAAAATAATATTTTCGTTTCTTCAAACACAACCGATCACCACTCTATCTATCTTTCGTTTTAATTATTGTTTTTTCTAAATAACCTCTCGTCCTATATTTCCTTCCTTTTGCTTGTATTTAGACTCGCTCACTTCAATTCAACCGCTAAAACCAAAACCTTAGATTTGATATACAAATATTTTTATTAGTTTTATTCTCATCAATTACCATTTTTCTCAATCATTTAATTCTTTCATAATTTTATATAGAAAATGGTAAAAGAAAAATATTTACAAACATTCCAAATTTGTTTAGTTAAGTTGGTTTTTAATCCAACATTTTCTATTGAAAAATTAAATTTGTTCGGTCGTTGGTATTTATTTTATTGAATTTATATTATGATACTACTACTCCTAAATTTTGTAGATTGAGATATAAAGAACCTAACAAATGGTCACATAGCTAAATTGTACTTAATTTTTAATGTTTTAAATAATTTATACTAAATTTCTCATTATATTATTTTTATTTTTTTTGTGTAGTTTTGTTGGATTAATATATATAAAAAAGGAAGAATCGTCATTAATTTAAGAAAAAAGTGCCTACCTATTGTAATAATAATGAGGTACCTGGAGGAGATACATAATATGTACATGGAGGTACATGAAGGAGATACATAATATGTACGATCTACCTATTATACCTCCACCAGTTCATAGGAGACTTGTCCGAGTGGAAGAAGCTGAACTCAACGAAGTTTACCATAATGTGGAAGAAGTGCCTCCTATGACACAGCCACAGGGCCAAACTGGGTATGGTAGTCTGATGATGATGATGCCAACATTTGGAGTAGGATATTGTGATTCTGAGGTTGGTACATGATATTATAATTAAGGGGTTGGTCCATCGTCTTCATACATGGATGTTGGTCCATTAACTTCTTACATGCATGGACACAGACGTGACCATGGAGAACATAACGAATATTTGTACTATGAAGCACTTGCAAAGGTATTAGATCGACAAGAGTACCAACAAGAACCAAAGAACCAAGAGGAGCCAGAATAACATAGAGTTCAGAGTCGACAGTGACAACCAGCTTTAAATGAACGACATCTGGGTTGTGGAACGCATTGGTTTTCTTTTATAGTTATTGAATGTAATTTTGTTATGGAAAAATATTTTAATTTACATTCAATTTTTTCAATTATGGGTCATTAAAATATGGTTCAAGAATCATATTTTTTAATAATTAAAAATACAATTATAAATTTTCATAAAATTAGTGACAAATGAATGAAAGATAAAATATATAATCTATAAATGAATTAAAATTTCAATATGGTTTAATCTAATTATTTAAAAATATTAATCTAAATTTCTCATGTTGGAAGGATAAAGACAATAACAAAATTTGAATTTTGACAAAAGTATTAAAAAGAAAATGGAGAGAGAACAAACACGTAAAACAAAACAATGAAATTTAAATTAAAAAAAAAAAGAAAACCAATGTCTCGGGTTGACCGAAGACATTGGAGTCAAAATTTAAAATTTGTTATTGCCTTTCTCCTTCCAATATGAGAAATTTAGATTAATATTTTTAAATAACTAAATAATTAGATCAAACCATATTGAAATTTCAATTTAGGTATAGATTATATATTTAATCTATTTAATCTTTCATTCATTTGTCACAAATTTCTTATATTGGAAAGAAGAAGACAATGACCAAATTTAACTTTTCACAAAAGTACCAAAGAAAACAGAAGCAAGCCAATCAGAGAGAGAACAAGTGAACAAGTGAGGAAGGAGGAACAATAATCAAAGGTAAATCTTTACAAAATACTAAAAGACAATGTCTTGGGTGAATGGAGAGAGAAAGCAAGTTCTTGGATTCACTTTGGAGAGATAAGGTAAAATATTTTAAAAATTATTAAAAACTACAATATTATAATAAATATTTTCAAATCTACCCTAAATTTCTAAATATTTCTTTTACTTACCATATTAAAATAAAACCTCCTAACCTACCCAAGACATTGGAGAGAGAAAACAAAACTACCACTTTTTTGCAAATATTTTTAGAATTACAATATTTCAATCGATCTATATCTATAGTATATATAAAAGGATGGAACTGGAGAAATTTTTTAGCCTCATTTTACCATTTTATTATAACTTTATTTAGTTTTGCTTTAGTGGCAATATTGTTATTTACATATATTTAATGTTTTTGTCATTTTTATTATAACTTTTAATGATTGCTTTAGTGGAAATGATTTTTTAAACTTTTCATCTTCTTATTATAACTTTTCTCAAAATTTAAAACTTTTCACTCCAATTAATTATGTTAATTAAATTTGTTCAAATCCATTCACATTCCTATCTCTTTCAACCTTTCAAATTCTACCTTTTCAAATCTTGGTTATAAATATCTCATTATTTTTTTTCCATTCATGTTCACAAATCACAACAAAATGCTAAGGGTGAAGAAGAAATCAAATCATGCTTTTCTATTCTCTTCTAATTTTTTTCTTTTCTTTTTTATAATTTGCTATCTAATTTTTTTTTATATAAAAGTATGTTTGTGTTTATTCCTTCATATATAGGTTTCTTTTTTAGTACACAACATAAATTGAGGAAACTTGAACTGCAAACTTCGTGGTTGACATGTACATATGTCTATGTTCTTTATGTTTAAATCATGTAATATTGAGAATCTTTTTTTAATGTAACTATGAGAATCTTGCTCATGTTTTTTTTCTTTATTTAATTCTTTTTATTAAAGTTATTTTATTAATGAAATTGTTGAGTGACTTATACTTTGATTTTGTTAAAACGATGTAAATATTGTTGTAATTTATTAAGTATAAATAAAGATAATAAAATGTGTAAAGCAAGAAATATTAAAGTCTTTCATTTAATTTTTTACCTACAAAATCATTAAAAAAATTATGATTTCATATTTCTAATTTCATAATTTCAAAAGAAATATGATTTTGGTGAATTTTTTACCCTTTCATTATAAATTTTTTAGTCTTGTTTTAGTAGCAATTTTCATTCGCAGAGGCTTAATGTTTGTAGTCATTTTCACATTCAACAAGATAGAAGTTATATTTTGTTAACTTTTCATCTTCTTATTAAAAAAAAAAAGTTTTGATTCCATAAGTGATATTAGTTAATGCTTTATATGCATGTTATTAGGGCCATAACGTAACTTTTCCATCTTCCATAATTGATATTACATAATATTATATGTTATTACACAACTAACAACATTTTTATCTTCCACTTTATTTGGATATATATAGATTAGATGGTTAAGTTTGTAACATGTAAGCTCAAGATGTTAAGAAATTGAATTTGAATTATGCAAACAAATCAAATTCAAATATACATTCGAAAGATGACAACATTGTCTCTTTACTAAATAAATTCATTTTCTACTATTACGATCTGAATATAAAAATGATATATGAAAATATTGAAATGACTGTTCTAATTTCATAAAGTTGAATTAAAACTATAATTTTTTTGGTGTGTGATTTTCAAGTGTATCGAACGTGTTGTTTACTAGTATTTTCAAAAGTTACCATATTTATTCAAATTTCTCCATTTCATCAACATTTTATTTAATCATTTACTTTGCTAAATCATACATTTTGGTTCCCTTTTAAATCGTTTTATATTTTCAATTCCTTTTTTGTTTATTACTGCAATTTATGTTGATTATTTAATTCGATCTAATTCAATCTCTACTAGATATTTTTTGGTTGGTCAGTTGTAAACATTAGTCATTTATGAGTTAAGGCCATGAAGAGAATTTTCTCTAGGTCCTTTGGAAAGTAAAATTCTTAACCTCTCCAATAGGTTCTTGTATTTATAGGGTTCTCATTTGAACTTTATGCTTTTGGGTTTGGTTGGCTCGATTAATTGAATTTTGATAGGCTAACTAAAAGAATAGCAATCTACAAGTTGCCATTTGAAAAAAAATAGCAAAGCAGTTTTTTTTTATTTTTTTTTCAAAAATGGAAAAACGAATAAAAAGTACAATAAATAAAAATTTGCAAAAGCCAAAATACCCCTTATACATAAAATGGAAACTACTTCCTAACGGTAAGATAAACCATAATTAATTAAACTTTAATAACTTTAGAAACACAATTACACATGCACACCAGTCTAATCAAATTTCAGCAGACCCTTCTTCTCCACTTTCCTTTTTCGATTCTCCATCTTCCTCCTTCCTTTCTCCAAATACAGATTCGGCTTACATTCTATTTTCTTCAATTGAGCAAACCCTAAAATTGCACCTTAAAGCATTAAACCTTAATCTCCATCCTCCTTTTTTCAACTTCATCCTGCATTTACATTTGAAGTATCAATCCCATATTCAACTTCATCATGCATTTTCAAGAAGAAGAATAGAAACAAAATATGATCAAATTTGAAGCACGCAAACACTATCTTCATTTTACATCCATCTTTGATCTTTAAGTCTATTATCATATTCACCATTTGCATTCGTAAAATTTTGTATTGTTTTATGTGTATATTTTATTTGTATTTACTTTATACTTGTAATTATTCTTTGTAGTTTAGTTTTATAGTTTGTGTTCTTTTCATGTTAGGGAGCACGAGCCATCTCATGAAATCATTAGACTACGAAGTTAAGGTTTTGCATGATGAAGCCATCTCGCGAGAAGGTTTCGCATCAAAACGCATTAGGGGTTTTGATCTTCTCACAAGATGTGATAGAGCTTAGGGTTTCGTTCAAAATTGTTAAGGTTTTGACGAATTTGGAACATTTCATTTCTTTTAAAACTCAAAATTTTAAAAGTAATGAATATGCCGCCCTTGAGAAACAAATCGTTCAGGTAAGACCATCACGTTGCATTTATTGATGCGTGACGTTAATGAAGGGATAAAAGTCCTAGGCAACGAAAGATTTTACAGAACAATTTCTCAATTTAATTTGAGAATCCTAAAATACCAATACATTGACAAAATAATACAAAAACTAATTTTTTTATTATAACTTGAATGCTAAGCATGCTTTCTAATTATAGATTAGAGAAATAAAAACTTACATAGTTTGACGCCTTTGAATCTACAAAAACTCCAAATTGGGACACCACTTGTCGGAGACCTTCCTATCCTCTAGAATGAGATTGGTTTGTGGGAACCAATTAGAATAAAAAAAATGTTTAGAAAAAAACTATTTTTGTAGAAAGCAAAAACATTGGCTTTTTTCTTCATTTTAATTAATTTTAGAAAAACATTTTTTTTTTTTTTTTTTGCATATTTATAACTTCCTTTCTCTGAGGGAGTAGGAAAGAAACATGAGATTCTATTAATTTAAAAAATATTAAATCAATAGAAATTTCAAATCAACATGAGTTATTTGAGGATTAAAAAAAAAAAAAACTTTCGAGGACGAAAGATCCTCAAAGGAGTGAATATTGTAACACCCCAAAATTTTTAAGATATTTTTGTTATCATTTTATTAATTTTGGGTGTTATTTTGTGAAATGGTTTTGATTTGTGGAGATTAAGTGTTTTGGAAAGATGTGGGGTTAATGGTTGGAAAAAATTGGAAATTCTATTATTATTATTAGTATAATTATTAAGGAGAAATATAAAAGAGGTGAGATAAGGGTTATTAATGAAGAGAGAGGAAAATAAAATAGGAATAGGAAGAGATGAAGGAAAAGAGGAGTTATTTTGGGGGAAATTAAATAATAATAATGGCATTATTGTTATTATTATTATTAGAATTTAATAGATTTAAATACCCACTCGGGATGTGTGCCAAATTACTATTCATCACCTTCTTCCTTCATCCAAGAACCCTAACCCTAGCCGCCGTGCCTCACCTCCTGCCGCCGCGAATCCCATGATCGACGCAGCCGCTGCACGACGACGAGCCTTCAGCCGCCGCAGTCAAAGCCGAACGCATTCCTTCTCCTTCGCGCGTCTCCTCATCGTCGAAGTCAGCCGTTCCGTGTAAGCCGTACGCTAGCCACGCTCCAGCCGCACGGGTCCATGCCGTGTTACCTCTCCAGCCGCACGCGTCCAGCCGCTAGCGTCCGCCTTCACCAAGCCGCGTGAGCTGCCGTTGAGGTCCGTCCGCGTTTTCCCTTCACCGAGCCACGTGAGCCGTGTTCTTCAGTCCGAGCCGTTCCTTGTTTTGGAGTCATTTTGGTGAGTTTTGGCTATAATTGATTGTGATGGTACTCCCATTAATTGCCTATTTTGTCCCAAATGAATAAAGTTATGGATTTAAGTGGATCTATGTTTTTCTTGAAGGAACGAATATAATTGGAGGAACTGAGACTGTGAATTGTTCCACTTAGGGTTGTGTTGGATTCAACCCTAATCTTGGGGTAAGCTCGGATAAGTTTGGTTGCTTAATTAAACAGTAGGGTGATGGTTGACAAGATTATTAATGTTAATTTTGTTTATGTTTAGGACTGAGTATTGTGAGGAATTGACTGCCAACCTGTGAATTTTTAGCAGATCTCCTGGTAAGAGATTTTTCCCCTTTTGTTTGAGATGCAGTACTATTGGTGAATGATGTGATTATATGTATTTCTGAGATTATGTGTGTTGAGCTGAGATGTTGATTTTATGATGAGCATGAATAGCTTATAGTGTTCTGTTGGTCTGCTGGTTAGAGTCGTACCACGAGGGGTCCATCAAGGTCCTCCCCTATACATGTTTGAGTATTATTGAGACGTGATTCGACGGGATCACTTACAGCCCGACTCTCCTTTAGGGTGATTCCTTCGGGTTCACCGAGAGCCCAATTCAGTCCCGATGGGACTACTGGATAGTGTGCGTTCGGGAGCACCATAGAGCGTGGTACTTTATTACAAGACTCTAACAAAGAGACTAACAACACATAGGGAGACTAAGTATGGGTCTCTTACTGAGTATAATTTTATACTCATTCTTTTAAATGTTTAATTTTCAGGTAAGGGTAAAGGCAAGGGCAAGCTGGCGAATGACAAGAAGTGACCGTGGTTCGCCATAGGGAATAGTTGAGCTTTTTCGCATTTATGTTTCAGTGATTATATTTTTTTTTTCGATTTTAGAACTTTTGTATATTTATTTTAATGTATTTCTTTAATTTTATGGGCCCAAATTAATATTTTGTTTTACCACTTTAGTTACTTATTTATTTTCTTATTATTTAAATTTTTCTCAACTTATAAATTAATTTTCCTTTTAAAAAAAAAAACTATACTTATTTAAATAGTAACGACCTCAACCTTCAAGTAAAGTTGGGTCCTTACAGTTAGTCCTTCACGAGTGTTCATAACACCAACTGGGTCAAATTACTGTTTTACCCCTAGGTTACCTTTATTCCTTAAAAACCAGTGCTCCTCTAATGAATAACCTATTTATAGTCAAACCAATAAACAGAAACCCTTCTCGTGCCATAGAGAGGGTAGAGTCCTTTGTTCAAGTATCGGAGACACCATTTAAGAGAACACTCATCTACTTACCCTAAAGTTGAGGAGTGAATTTCATCTTATGTAATTATGTTCTCAGCCCTCACTCAATCTTGTCCCCAAAATTATAAGCATATTGAGTCAGCGATCTGGCCACTCTCACTCGTATAAATCAAAGGACAATTCCTTGCGAACAGGAGTTCATAATACACTCAAGATTAAGATTAAGTTACCTAGGTCATCCTAATGAAATAGAAACCTAACTAGTTAAAGGAGTTACATCTAGTGGTTACTATTTAGTGGTTCGGTGTTATTCAAACTCATGGCATAGGATACCTTTACTCGTATGTCTCCTACACGAATGCGTTGGGTCATTGCATTTGTACCAAATACAAAGTGAATTTTATCCATAGTGTTACTAGGATAAGGTACCCAGCCTTATCCCTATACTATAGACCCTTTAAGCTGATCTCGAACATTGATCTCTCTATGTCTCTACATACTGTTCAAAACTCATCAAACAACTTAAGATGTTAGTTTATTGGATTTGGGTTTTATTAAGACAAAACTAATAATATAATCAATAACATTTATTATAATAATAACAATTTCTTAATAACGGTCGATGGATTATATTTTACAATCTACGAGTTTTAGGACATAAATCTCAATAGTTAACTACGCAGTAACCCAAGCCCTCACCATGGTTAATCACACCTATTTAAACCCAACAAAAATCCTCACTCGAAACTTTTTAGTCGAACAAATTTTCATTCAGACTTCCAAGCCCTCCAAATCTGTCGATCATCCCTTCCGACGTGGATTTAGTAAATTTTTCCTTCCTCAAATCGTACTTTTACGTTCATATCTCTTTTATCTCTTAACCATCATGTATGGAGATCAATCCCTCACCAAAGAGCTTAAGAAATACAAGCCACCATTGGCAAAGCAAGCCCGTTCAATGAAGCAGTTGAGCATTCTCCAGCTGACAATCCATTAGTAACACAAAAAATATTGCCACTAAAAGTTAAATATTTTTAGCAACAAATAAAAATGTTGCTAAAAGTTTATCAAAATTTCCCTCATATGATTTTCCTCCAATTTTTCATTTAATAATTTATTAAATATATATATATTTTTTATCAAATCCCTATTTTCTCTTCCTCTTCTAGGACAAACAACACCCAATCCCTAAATCCCCAAATCCTCAATCCTTTCCATCTCATCGGTCGACCACGTTTCGACCTACAACAACTAATGGCAACAGACGACAACCGACGACAACGACAAGCTAGCGTTTCGGCAACCCATGACAAGTAGCATTTCGACAACCCACAAGTAGCATTTTGGCAATCCACCACAAGTTGTGTTTCGGCAACCTCACATTTCGATGACCTACTTCTTGACGTCTTCTCATCGACGGTGACCCACGGCTGACGGCAACTCGAAGAGAAAGGGACGTGGTATTCCCTTGAATATGAGTTATTCATTTTTTTTGGGTGAGATATCCTATCTCAAGAAGAAGTTTCAAGAGGTAAAGCTCCTTCATATTTCCATGTGGTTCTTGAAAAAAAAAACTAATAAACAAAAAATATGATTGGAGACAGTTCCTTCCCCCATAACATTACATCGAGGCTGCTACAAAAGCACTTTTGTATGATTTTATTTTTTTCTATTGAAATTCAGGGTACCTTTACTTTTCATAAATCTTTACCAATCCAAATACACTGAAATCTCTTATATTTTGGGCAAATATGGTGAGATTAATCATTACAAGAACAACCAAATAAACAACCTTTGAAGCATTAAAAGTTAAGTAATATGAAGCCAATGACAGCAATTGCATCGCCTTATAAATAATTCTCTCTTCTTTCTTTCCTTTGAATTTGTTAAATAAAAAGAAGAATGAAGAAGAAAGAGACAGTAAGGATAACAATTCATCAAGCATTTACTAAGTTACACAGAATATGAAATTCTTGGTCATTTGCTCTATGAACTAACCTGTTTTCTTTGTTGGTATTTTTCTAGAGATACTATGGTGCTGCAATTGGGAAGAGTAGACAAGTTGCAAAAACGTAAGATAAAAAATTTACTTGTCTTGATTCTTCTTGTGGGGTTTTGACTAGAGATGAATCCATTGTTTCTTTTCAATTGAGTTGCTATAATTTAATTTTATTTGTTTCCTACAACGTAGTGTGTATCAAATTTGAAAAACTAACTTCATAAATTGAAACTTAATTCTTGATTTCTTGTGCAGTCTAATGTTGAAACACTTGCTCTTTTCTACATGCGGGAAAACACTTATTAAGAACATGTTACAAAAGAATCCAGAGCATAGACCAAATGTTAGCTTTTCCTTATATTTACATTTTACAGACTTTAAAATTTTTCATATTAGACATAGAGCTAGGTAGAACAATATCTTCGTATGGTAGAAGTTTGGGGTATTGTAATTAAGTATGTAATGACTAAGTACTATATGTATGGTTTAGTGATATATGCAATTTGTTAAAGTTATTAGTTCTTTGATGGAAAGTTTTGGTTGATTCAATTGTTTAATTAAGATGCGTAGTTTAGCAACTTTGTATAATCTCAAAGGCTCTACTTATATGTGTGTGAATGAACTTCAAAACATGTTTAATATAAGTATATGAATATTTTAAATTGTACAAATTTTCATTTGAAAGAAAAAAAACGTCTTGACATGCAAAATGTGTCAAGAATAAACATATTCTTGATGTTTATAAACTGTCAAGTATAATTTTACTTGACGCGTAAAAATTGTCAAACAAAAAACCCCCTTATTCTTGACAGTGGATTACTTGACATGTAAAAAGCGTCAAGTAATCTCATAAACTTGACATTTTTTACCTGTCAAGTATATTATACTTGACGCTTAAAAACAGTCAAGTAAACCTCTCTTATTCTTGACACTGGATTACTTGACGCATTAAAAAGCGTCAAGTAAACAGATACTTGACAGTTTTTAAGCGTAAAATAAAGCCAGTTTTGTAGTAGTGATAATACAAATTTTTAAAAGATTAAAGAAATGCATCAATATTACACATAATGCTCAATTAGAAGCATATTGTGATTTCAACCCAACAAAATAATCAATTAATGATGCTTATATTGTATATATATTAGGGTTTGGAAACTATTTTCAGAAAAATAGTTCTCAATTTTGATTCTATCATTGTGTTAAAAAAATGTGATGTAAAATAATCGATCTACATGATATGATATGATATGATATGATATATATATATATATATATATATATTAGTACAGTAATTATGAAGATAGGGACCAACCATTTCATCTCTAAATGAAAGGCATCATGTCAATTACACGTAACTAAAGCTTACTTTGGTTAAATGTTATATATTTTAGTAATGCACTTTTCGTTAATTTTGATTCTTATACTTTTAACTTTTAGTTCTTCTTAATCTATATATTTTAAAAAGTAGTGATTTTAATGGCCCCTTAAGTACATAAAATAAAATATATGAAGATACTATTATAATGAGGCCAAAATGTAAAAGAGGCGTATCAAAACGTGTACATTATGTTGAAAACGCATATGTACTTAGAAATATACTTTGCATAAGCGTTATGCCCGTTTTATGCGGTTTTCGATGTCTAAACGCAAGGCTATGAACAAAGGAAGAAGTTTGCAAATCGCAGAGTCTCTCGCGAGAAGAATAGGGAAGAAGAACAAATCACAAAGTGAGAAGTGGTTGGCTAGACGATAAGAACGGTAGTTGGAGATGATGTGACATGCCACATACAACTTTTGGCGTACAACGCCGACTTGTTCAAAAGAATCAAAGTTTTTTCACAAAAAGCTGCTTGTAATAAGCTTCCTTCACCAAAGAAAGGAGGCCTGTATGGGCAATAGGAAGACTTGTATGGGCCGTAGGGAGGTCTAAATGGACCACAAAGACGCCTGAATGATCTAAAACCCTAGAGAGTGGCAGAAAGGAATAACCCTCCCGCTGTCTTCAAGAGTTTTCTTCTTCTTCTCTGGTCACGCTGTAAGTGAGAGCTTAGTGTTTGAGCGTGGTGGAGAATCGATTTCCCATTTTTCCTTAACTTGCATTCATTTTCATTCTCCTTTTCTTCCAGTTTTGCTTTTCTTTATAACATATATATATTGTTCATATTGTACAATGGCCGAAGGCTTATATTCTTATATATATATATTACATGTTTATACATTTTCAATCTATCATGTCTTCACTCTCAGTGATCAATCAACGTGTTATTTGTAGTCTAGGTTAGTGATAAGTTCTTGATAAAAAGTTTTGCTTATAAGTTTTATTGTGTTAGTTGAGCTATTCTTATCGCTTGGCCAGCGTAAGTCTCCAACTACCCGAGAGGGTAAGTAGCAAGGACATGGCTAACGTGTCACACCCCACCCTGAGCACCTGCTAACCTTGAAAAGAGTTGTTATGTGCGTGCTTGCCACCTACCCTGTGTCCCTCGCATGCTTGGCGTGCGCGTTGTGCTTCCTCACACATCATGCGCTGCGCTAACGTCTTACGGTAGTGTCATGCATGTAGCTTGAGCGCACGCCTTGTCGCTCGGCTGTGTCATGACCTTGTCATGTGCATTCGAAAAAACCCAAAATAACCTCTATGACTAAATCGCCAAGCCCTTCACGCCCACACATGCATGATTCACAGCCATCTTACTCAGAATCACCCGAGAAATGCCTCCTTACATTTTCTAGATGCAAATGCAACCTTCCTTGAATCAAAAACCCACTTCATGCCATAGACTTGATCCCATCGCATGGCTAACTTCCTTGACCTTCCTCTTTGGCCTTCTATGCATCAAGCCTTCTCGCCCCACATAACCTCTTAATTGCCAAGAAAAACGCCAAACAAGCCTTCCTCGCCTAGCACCCCTCCTCGCATGTACCTCTCATGGTCAGCCTTCAAACCCAAGATAACCTTTTGGAGGTTATCTCACCTAGAATTGCCTCACTTCAAACTCACGGCCTTCTTTGTAATTGTCTTGCCACCCAACCTAAGTCTCAAACACCAAGCTAACCTCCCTTGTTTTAAACTCTTTTCATCTAAACGCCTAAGTATCACCCTTTGGAGGTTATTCTCCTAGTTGGCCATATATACCATGTCCAAATGCCTAGCCTTTAGAGGTTCTTAAACCCCTTTTGCTTCTCAATGACACCTATTTAGAGGTTCTTTGATCCTCCTTGCTACCCAGCTAACCTCGAAACATCTTAAGACCAAATTTTTTTACATTTAGCCAAATTTTCAAACATTTCCTTTTATTCTCAACTCAAACTTGAATTCTAAATAATTTTTACCTTCTTTCCCATAAATTTCATTTTCTCTTGTCCTTGACTAATGATTTGCCGCATAGCAGTATTTTCACGATAGAGAGAGACATAGTTAGCATATCACATGTATTGAACATGCTTAGTGACATATCGTCTAGACCAAAATATAAACTCAACATACTTCACATACTGAGTCTGAACCACACAACCACCCAACCATTTTTTTAGCGTCATTGCTGAAGAATTGAATTTTCAAAACTTAGAGTATGATATTATGGGCACATCATTCGGTCTTGGTGAATCATGTGTTCAGTCGAAGATTGCATGAAGAGGTCAAGGTACCAGATTAATCTATGATTCTTGAATCAACCCCAAGATAAGTGTATCTTTTGGTAAGTAACCATGAGGGATCTCAATAGATGCGTTCAATCGCAAATGAAAATGAGAACCTCTACAATGACGTCAAACAAAGTGTCCCCGCATAAAGCCAACAAGATTTATATCTTAGTTGACTATGCGACAAGGACCAAGAGATCTCATTTGAACATTGCGAAGAGTGATTGAGAGTAAAGACTTATTGCGATGAGCATTCAGAAGGCAGAGAGTCATAATGCAAGTGATCTAAAAAGTTCAGGAAAAACGCGGTTAGGAAAGCTATGCGGAGTAGAAGTGAGGATACCATAGTTCTTCCTCGCCAAGGTGTTGGGATTTATGTCCTAAAATTCGTAGATTGTAAATATAATCCATTGACCATTATTAATAAAGTGTTATTATTGTAATAATTGTTATTGATTAAATTGTTAGTTTTGTCTTAATAACCCAAATCCAATAAACTAACATCCTAAACTGTTCAATGAGTCTTGAACAGTATGCAGAGACATACAGGGATCAATGTTCAAGATCAACTTAAAGGGTCTATAGTTTAGGGATAAGGCTGGGTACCTTGTTATGGTAACACTATTGATACGACTCACTTTGTATTTGAATGCATCTTCATCTTCAAAGTCAGCATCTTCCTTCATACAGGAAGACGAAGTCCAAGCGGAACCAGAATACGACCTTGACGATCCATATCTCGACTCGCAGCCTATGTGAGCTCCGATGACATATACCTATTTCAAAAAGAAAATAGGTTCCATGTAGAGTCTTCACAAATAAGACTTCTTTCCAGTTTACTATTAATGCAATTTACTTTTCTTGTTAAAAAAAAAAAAACGTGAATTCTCATCTCTAAAGTAATTGGTGAGTAAACTCTGTAAATATTTTCAGTTTACTCTGTATATATTGTCCCGTCATCCAGAAATCCAAGACAAAAATTGAAGACAACAGGTACAATTAAAGATCAAGTCCAAGGGTTAATATGAAATTGTGTATTTCATGGAGTGTTCGACTACGTTTGATGGTCCCGACCATAAGTCGCAAAAGATGAAGCGCGGTGAGACCGTTGGTCAGTCAGTAATTTGTCGTAGGGAACACGATTATGGTATGCATAATTACAACATGCAAGAAAGGACATCAAAGAATGAAGAAGTTGCTAATGAAGAAGTTGCTTTTATTTTCTCTATCGGATATTTAGATTTCATTTAATGTTTTATTTTGTAAAATTAAGGTTATATGATGTAAGTAGTAATAGTGTTATGTCATTATATGTTGGAATTTATGTCCTAAAACTCGTAGTTTGTAATCATATTCTATTCAATAAGTCGTTATTAATACTATAATTTTAAAGCCAATAAACTAAGGTCCCAAGGCTATTGTTATGTAAACTTGAACTTTATGTAGAGACATAAACGTGGATCAAGTTCGAGTAAATAGCCTAAATAGTCTATAGTATACGGATACGGTCTGGCGCCTTATTCGGGAGATACTATTGATGCAGCCCATTTTGTAGTTAGTACAAACGAAGTGATCCTAAATCGTTCATGTAGAGACATGGAAGTGGGGGCATCTTATGTAAAGAGTTTACATAAGACTGGAACCATGAGATAGTCACTTTTAAGTTATAACACCGTTAACTTTGTAAAACTGACTATTTCGTTTATAGATATCCAATGTAACTTAATCTTAATCCTGAGCTAACTATGAACTTCTGTTCACACGAAATTATCCTTAGATCTATATAGGTGAGGGCAGCTCAATGGCGCTGGCCCAATAAGCCTTCCATTTCAGGGGTAAGATCGGGTGGATAGCTAGGGACATAGGGTGCAAGACGGAATTCACTCCTACCCACTCATTGGCCCGAGAGGGATTCGGTTTAAAGGTTGGACCTTAAACCAATTGTTCAATAGTGGATCAGTGGGACTTAAGGAGAAAAGATATATTCTCCGGGGTAAAACGGTACTTTGACCCAGCCGAGATTGTGAACAACCTGTGAAGGATTAGCTTACTTATCATGGTCATATCACATGGACACAAATATATCTATAGTGAGGGGAGTGCAACTACCGGACTCTAGTGGAATGACCCATTAGTTAACGAAGGTTGATTAACTTTGTCTAAAAAGTTTAGCCAGTTAATCTCAGATCGTTGGAGCCCATGATCTATAGGTCCATTAGATTCCCCCGCTAGCTCATAAGGAATCAACTTAGAACATTATGATGAAATAATTTGAATTGTTCAAAATAGGTAAAGAGAGAGAAACCGATAAATATATTTGATATAGTCATCGGTTATAACTTAAGTAGAGCTTCATGTTTAAATATGATTTAAATATTAATATGGAATCATATTTGGAAGCTCGGAATTGATGGAAAAGGTCAAAGATATAAAAAGTCAAAATGTTGACTTTTGACTTTGAAAAATCAAACTTTGACCGACTTTATATTCAAATATGATTTGAATTTTTGAAAAATGAATGCGGATTCATACTCGGGAGATTGAAATTAGTCAAGACGGATAAAATGGTAAAAAGTCAAAATGTTGACTTTTTGACTTTTTAAATGTCAAATTACCATTTTACCCTTGGAAGAATATTGCATGTAAATAACAAATGGCTTCATGCATGTGAGACACCTACTTGGTAATATGCCAAGTGTGGAGAGTGGAAGCTCACTACATGCAAATTTTGCATGTAGTTTGCTTATAAAAGGAATTGATTGGAAATAAAATAAAAGGTTGGTTTTTTGTTGAAAAAATTGATTTTGGAATTTGGAATTGCAAAATCAAACCAATTTCCTTTTACTCTCCAAAAGTTCTCTCCACAAATTTTTCCTCCTAAATCCATATCTCTCTCTCTATTTTTCTCTACCGATCGAGTCCCACAACTCGGTTCTAAGTCCGGAGATTAGCGGGTCAACACTAGTGGTAGTCCCGATTTTGATTTCGTAAGGAAATCGTGAAGAGCACGTGAGAAGATTACGATAATAGAAAAGCATCAAGGGTGAGTTTTTCTATTAACCCTATTTTGTTTCTTTTTAGGGTTGTGATGCATGTTTACCACTAAAGTGTTTAGTTGTAATTAGAGTAAATTTTGATCCTAATTCCGCTGCGCATGTCTACCGTTTCCATCATGTGGTATCAGAGCATGCTTAGTTTTACTCAATTGCATATGGTGGGATTTTGTCAATTTATTAGATAAATTATGTGTTGAACTAAAATGGATATATTATGGTTTTGGCAAATTAAATTAAGCTTGTTGTTTGTAATAATTATTGTAATTAGTCATTTTGTGGCTTAATTTATTATTTCAAAGAGTCTGTAATTTTATGGAGTCATTAGAGTTGAAATTAGGATGTAATTTCATCAACCGGGAGAGAGAAAAGCTGAAAAATAGGAGAAAATGAGAAGGACAGACCCGAGAAGGGGCTTCAGACCCGCAGACCCGACCCGGACACCGGATCGTGACCCGCTTCTCGCGCGTGGCCAGAATCCGCCACGTGGCGAGACGTCGCGCGGCCACGCATGGAGCCCGCCCACGTCCGACCCCGGTCCGCCCGCCCCACCCTTTCTATCCGGATCCGATCCGGTCCACGTCTGCTGACTCGGGTTTGACCCGGTTTTCTGCGACCCGCGCGCGGCTGGTGTGATTTTGGGCCGGTTCAGCCCAAATGTTGGGTTCTTGGGTCGGTTCAATGAATTTTGGGCCGGTTCAATGGATTTTTGAAAATTTTCCCGCCGGTTCGAGTTGTTCGGGAGCTCTAATGTGAGTTGTTCGGGAGCTCTAATGTACTTCATCAATTATTATTGTAATAATTTAGTTCATAGTTTAATTTAGGAGCCAAAACCAGTCCATTTTAGAGTTTTTAATTAATTATGCATATGATGTATGTTTTAATTATTCTTTTAATTTGTACGTGCATAAAGTATGTCATATAGATTTAAAATTCCACCATAGGTTAACATGTTCATGCATTGAAATTATGTTATAATTGTTATAATGTATATTATGCATGTTGATTAATTAATATGGAAAAATTAATTAATTTTGATTAATTAATTGTTTAATTAATTATATTAATTTTAATTAAATGTGATTTAATGAAATTAATTATTTAATTAATTATTTAACTTAATTAAATATGATTTAATTAAAAGTTAGATAAATTTAAATCTATATTAATTAATTTTTTTATATAATTGTTATATATTGTTTGTTGGTTAGTAGTTTGTTATAGTTTATCCTAGTTCTTTTATAAGTGTTATAAAATTAGACTTTTAAAATCTATAACAAAGATAACTTGCATGCTCACCTAGGTTAAAAATATCTACCTTATTTGTAGAATTAGGTCGATATCTTATAAAACTGGTTATAAGAGGCTCACATGATTAGATCTTGTCAACAAGTCAGATAAGATGACTAAGGTTTGAAGGTTTTTAAGTTGACGGTTTACGGAACACCTTCTACCTGGAGATCGTAATCAGTTATTGAGTCTAGTTAACCTAGTTTTATGAGCATGTGTGAAAGATGTGAGGTAATAAAACTAGTTTATCACCTAGCATAACCATGACTTATTAGATAAAAATCTAATAAGACCTTCCAAAAGTCCATGGTCGTGCGCCGCCTTTTATGTCAACAACGCCGCCGAAAAAGAACGTGGAGTTCCAAGGTTAGCAATTAACTGCAAACCCTTTAACAAAGTTTTAGAATGGATTAGATATCCAATCCCCAATAAGCAAGATTTCCTCAAAAGGATTTAAAATGCAAAGGTATTTTCAAAATTTGACATGAAATCTGGATTTTGGCAAATTCAAATTTTTGAGAAAGATAAATATAAAACTGCTTTCAATGTCCTGTTTGGACAATATGAATGGAATGTAATGCCATTCGGGTTAAAAAACGCCCCATCGAAATTTCAAAAAATTATGAATGACATTTTAATGATTTTCAAGACTTTACAATTGTTTATATTGATGATGGTTTAGTCTTTTTTCCAAATATAGAAAAACATTTTAAACATATCAACATTTTCATAGACGTAACAAAGAGAAATGGTTAGGTAGTATCTCTACCAAAAGTAAAACTATTTGAAAAAAAAAATAAGATTTTTGGGCTTCGAAATACACTTAGGTAAAATAAAGCCCATTCAAAGATCAAGTTTGTATCAAATTTTAATTTTTGCCAATGTACTGGTATTTTAAGATTCCTAAAATTAATTTGAGGAATGTTTTTTTAAATTCTTCCGCTGCCATAGGGCTTTTATCCCTTCACAAGGAACCTGAACGCAAGGATGCATTCGTAGAGTATAATTCTCCCATCTTTACTACAACTTGCATCCATAATTTTTTGTATATATTGTTCTTGTATTTGCTTGTAATTAACTTATACTTTATACTTGTAAATCAGTTTGATACTTGTAAATCATTTTTGTAAATTACGCGTGTATATTCTCTTCAGTTTGGGGGAAGCGAACCATCTCTCTCTAAATATAAAGAGTATTAGGGTTCAGAGTTTCCTCGGGAATTGGTTCTATGTAGGGTGTGGATTTGTTTGAGGTGTCTCTTTTACATTGGACAGGTGGTTTGTTATTGTAATCTATGCGATAGGTCATTGGTCAGGATCACTGTGTGCGAATTACTCACTATGTACTTTTCCATCGCATCACTACCGAATCCTCGTTGAGTACAAGTTTTCCTATTGTTTGCCCAAATGCAAGCGAAGCAATAGGTTTACCTAGATGATCCAGAGTCGAAGACAGTGAATTGATTCAAGACATTAGTTATAAGGATTACTTATCATCTAGGGGGTATAAAAGACTTAATTGAATAAAGTATAAAAGAATCAGAACCAGGAATAAAAAAAACTACTTATGTACGCCTAGAGAATCTGTAAAGGGACTAACTGGATGTGAAATGGAATTTCGAACAAACTTGTATGCGAGAAAAAAGGTGAAGGAATGTCTATGCATTATAACGCGATTAAGTAAGGTGATACCCTTAATATGATCTAACTTACTTAACCATCTTATGATTAAGGCATGCTCCTCTCAGAGTCATAAACACCACACATGGTCACCTTTCAGGATCCACGTGACTAAGAGTGCTTAAGTAAGATATATCTAGAAGAATTCACTTATGAGACGTATAACACTTCGTGATTAAGGGCAGCAACCTCTCAGTGCCTAGTACCCACACTTGTTCACCTTTCGGGATACAAATGATGGAAGTTGTTTAGCAAAGAAGGAGAAAACTCTTCCTCATGCACGTTAGCCATGTCCTTGCTACTTACGTCCTTCCAAGACTCAATGAATACATCTACCTCGAGTCGTGAGCCATCTGTCAAAAATACCAAGCATATCCACGCTACATTTTTTAGGACAAGACACTAACTGCATGGTAAACCACCCTTAACCTTGGTTAAGAACGCCTATTTAAACATTCCAGAAACCTTGAATTTTGACCTTAAGCCAAACAAAATTCTTCACGTACCTTTAAGACTCATCTTCTCTAATCATCTTCACTCAAAAATTTCTTTTCCTTAAATTGCTTCTCTAGTACTTTCTCTTTGCCCTTTCTATCTATCACTCATGGTCCTTGGACCACTCAGTAACCATGACTGAGGATACTTCCCTTACAGAAGTCCTCAAGGAAGGGCGAGAAAGACTAGAAAACATTAAAGAAAAAAAGATGGAAATGTAAGTGAGGAAGCAAAAGAAAGTGAAAAGATAGAAATGAATAAAAGAAAATGTAATGAGAAGAAAGGAGAAGAAAAAAAGAAGAAATAAGAGGTGCAACAGCCAGGAGGAAGGAGGAATGATTTTTCCAATGGAAAGCACTTCCTCACCTATTGCTGAAACTACAAAGTTTGAGACAAGGGTCTGCGAAAAGACTAAGCAAAGAAAAAAGAGGGCCCTTGGAAGAAAAAATGAAAGAAAGGAAGAAGAAGAAGAAGTTGTTGGGGAGTTTGAGAAAGAAAGCGACGAAATTTGTTTGTTGGACGAGGAAGTGCCCACTTGCAAGGGAAAAAGAAAAATATTATCAAGAAAGCCCTTGCGACACAAGTAAAGGAAGGTGAAAAGGAAAGTGGATAAAAAAGGCTCAACAAGGGCAATAATTTGATCTTCGACCAAGAGAATGCAACGAAGAAAATGGTTTGGCCAGGGATAAGTTGGGACATCATCACCATCCCTACGAACAAGGAAAAGCAAAATGCCTAAAAAAAAGAAGGTTATGAAGAGGTTAAAGAAAAGGATGAGGATGACGTTAAAGATGAAGATAAGGAAAAGGAAATCCCAACAAAACGCGAAAGACAAGATGAGGAGGAAGCCTTAGGATCGAAGAGAGGACAATCCCTTAAGGCTACAGACTCCAATGACATCTTGTCGCAAAGTCCCACGAATAAGACGAAGAAGGCCCGCTCACCTAACCTCTATTCCATAGTTCAACTCCTCCGAAGACAACCTCTCTCAAACTTTCCACAACTCTAAAATGCCAATTTCCTCTTCTATAATTTAGAATAACTGACCCGCAAAAAACAAAGCGCCTACTTCCTCCCAAGCAATCCAAAAGCCCCAGGCTTTGTTGAGCAAGTCCCTCGATGCATTTTGATCCGACAATACAAGTGAGGATGCAGCCACCAGAAACATCTCCACAAGGCCTTCTTTTGCCTCCAAAACCTTAAAAGGATATGCTAAAGCTTAATATTTTTAGTTCTTTTATGTATTATAATTACATCTTATGTAATTTATATTCCTTTGTACTTATGTTCCTTTTAATATAAGGATAACTTTTTATA
>CM046884.1:16935012-16982842 GCA_025688845.1 Cucumis hystrix
TTATGTTCCTTTTAATATAAGGATAACTTTTTATATTTTTAGTTCTTTTATGTATTATAATTACATCTTATGTAATTTATATTCCTTTGTACTTATGTTCCTTTTAATATAAGGATAACTTTTTATACAATTCTTTTGCATTTAGTCATTCTTGTCGCAAGTTTGGCTCCCCGAGTTTTAGCATTCTAATTTTTCTTTGCATCTCAATGATAACTTAGTGAAATAAACTGTAAAAACCCAACTTTACTAGAAGGTTGAGGTTATTACTATTTAAATAAGTATAATTTTTTTTTTCTTTTTTTTTAAAAAAATGAAAATTAATTTATAAGTTGAGAAAAATTTAAATAATAAGAAAATAAATAAGTAACTAAGTGATAAAACAAAATACTAATTTTGGGCCCATAAAATAAAAGAAACACATTAAAATAATTATGCCAAAGTTCTGAAATCCAAAAATTATAATTACTGAAACATAAACGCGAAAAAACTGAACTATTCCCTATGGCGAACCACGGTCACTTCTTGTCATTCGCCAGCTTGCCCTTGCCTTTACCCTTACCTGAAAATTAAACATTTAAAAGAATGAGTATAAAATTATACTCAGTAAGAGACCCATACTCAGTCTCCCTATGTGTTGTTAGTCTCTTTGTTAGAGTCCTGTAATAAAGTACCACGCTCTATGGTGCTCCCGAATGCACACTATCCAATAGTCCCACCGGGACTGAACTGGGCTCTCGGTGAACCCGAAGGAATCACCCTAAAGGAGAGTCGGGCTGTAAGTGATCCCGTCGAATCACATCTCAATAATACTCAAACATATATAGGGGAGGACCTTGATGGACCCCTCGTGGTACGACTCTAACCAGCAGACCAACAGAACACTATAGGCTATACATGTTCATCATAAAATCAACATCTCAGCTCAACATATATAATCTCAGAATACATATAATCACATCATGCACCAGTAGTACTGCATCGCAAACAAAAAGGGAGAAAAATCTCTTACCTGAAAATCTGCTAAAATAATTCACTGTTGACAGTCAATTCCTCTCAATACTCAGTCCTAAACATAACAAAATTAACATTAATAATTTTGTCAATTATCACCCCACTGTTTAATTTAAACAACCAAACCTATCCAAGCTTACCCCAAGATTAGGGTTGAATCCAACAAAACGAGCCAGAATGGACCATTTGGCATAAGTGAAACGATTCACAGTCTCAGTTCCTCCAACTATATTCGTTCCTTCAAGAAAACATAGATCCACTTAAATCCATAACTTTATTCATTCGAAATAAAATAGGCAATTAATGGGAGTACCATCATAATCAATAATAACCCAACTCACCAAAGTGACTCCACAACAAGGAATGGCTTGGACCAAATGAAAACAACCCACGTGGCTTGATGAAGAAACTCGGCTCGTTGAAGGAACTTGGCTCGGATTTTGAGGCTCACGGCTCGCGTACGGACGAAGACGGCCCACGCGGCTCGGAGACAGAGACGTCGGCTCGCGTACGGCTGCAGCTGATGGGTGAAGATGCGAGGCGGCCGTGTTCGGCTGGAGGCGTGCGGCTGGCCGACTGAGACGCAAGCGTACGCTAACGGCTTCGTCCGGCGACCGTCGTCGTGCAGCGGCTGCTTCAGTCGTGCGGCGGCTAGGGTTTTTTTTCTTGTGAGGAAGAAGATGAATAGTATGGAACGCATCCCGAAGGTGTATTTAAATATACAAAATACTAATAATAATAATAACATTAATACCATTATTATTATTATTTACTTTCCCCCAAATAACTCCTCTTTTCCTTCATCTCTTCCTATTTCCAATTAATTTTCCTCTCTCTTAATTAATAACCCTTATCTCACCTCTTTTATATTTTTCCTTAATAATTATACTAATAATAATATAATTTCTAAATTTTCAACCATTAAACCCACATCTTTCCAAAATACTTAATCTCCACAAATCAAAACCATTTCATAAAATAACACCCAAAAATTAAAATGATAACAAAATTAACTTAAATTTTTTTTTGGGGTGTTACATAAACTCTACGAAATAAAATCTCATTTGTTATTTAAGATTTTAACTTGTTAAGGAACCTTACTTAGGAAATATTTCTATTGTTTATTAGGCGAGAAAGCTTTACCTCAAACCTCTTTTGTAAAACTCTTTTGCAAATAATCTTACCATTCATTCTTAGCAATGAGGACATTGTTAACCTCTAAATTTAGAGGTGTGCAAAGTTCGCATTAAAGCTTTTGAAAGTTTTTTGGAAATCCTCTTAAGGCGTTAAAAAATATGGCATTTTGACAAATGTGAAAATTTTGTATTCTTCAAATCATGAAAATAACAACTCCTATGGTATCTCCTCTTGCAAAAATAAGAACCAAAGCTTCAAAAGTAAAAGTTCAGAGAATTGAGTAATAAGGGACAATAAGAGTTACAGTCGAGGAGAAAAACAGACTCATAGAGTACCTATGATTTTCCACTCAACACTAAATTGCTAATCTGTAATAAAATAAAAAGCATTCTTTCATCGAATAAAAGGATTCAAAACTCTTTGGAAATTTAAGCCATTTCTGATTTTAAAAATAAGATTCTTTGGAGGGGATGAACAAGAGTATGTTGAGTATTAAGCTTGCCTTCTGAACTTATAAATGTTTTTATAGCGAGAAGTAAGCGATGAGAGTAAACTTGGAATAACGAATAAAACTTGATCACGTTTTGAGAAGTTTTGAAACCCAAGGAGGAAGGCGAGTCTTTGAAGAGGAATTGTTCTTTAGGACAAGCATGAAACCGAGTGATGCTTGAGGACAAGCATTATTCTAAATTTGGAGGTGTGATAACTTGTAGAAATATAAGTTATTGTAGCCTCTCTTATAGAATAACGAGGCCAATGTCTAAACTCAAGGTCAAAATTCATACGTACTTAGAAATATACTTTACATAAGTGTTATGCTTGTTTTTCGCATTTTTCGATGTCTAAACTCAAGGCTATGAACAAAAGAAGAAGTTCGCAAATTGTAGAGTCTCTCGCAAGAAAAATAGGCAAGAAGACCAACACAACGTGAAAAGCGGTTTGCTAGATGACAATAATGGTAGTTGAAAATGATGTGACATGCCACAAAAAGCTTTTAGCATACAACACCGACTTGTTCAGAAGAATCGGAGTTTTCCCATCAAAAGCTGTCTATAAAAATTCTCCTTCTTCACAAAGAAAGAAGGCCTGTATGGACCGTAGAAGGGTCTGAATGGACCACAAAGACGCCTAAATGAGCCAAAACCTCAAAGAGTGGTGGAAAGAAATAACCCTCCCACCGTCTGTAAAGAGTTTTCTTATTCTTCTTCGGTCATGTTGTAAGTGAGAGCTTAAAGTGTTAGTGGTGGAGCATCCATTTCCCATTTTCCCCTAACTTGTATTCATTTTTATTCTCTTTTTCTTCCATTTTTGCTTTTCTTTGTAACATATATATATTGTTCATATTATGCAATGGTCGAAAACTTGTATTCTTTGATATGTATATATATTACATGTTTATACCTTTACAATCCATCATGTCTTCACTCTCCATCAGTCGATGTGTTATTTGTAGTCTAGGTTAGTGATAAGTTCTTGATAAGAAGTTTTACTTATAAGTCTTATCGTGTTAGTTAAGCTATTCTCATTGCTTGGCCAGCATAAGTCGCCAACTACCCAAGATGGTAAGAGCAAGGACATGACTAACGCACGCAATGAAGAGTTTAATCCTCCTTTGTGAGAACACTTCCAGCATTCATATCCGGAAAGGTGAAAAGTGTGGACACTAGGCACCGAGAGGTTGCTGTCCTTAATTGCGAAGTCGTATACTATTTATAAGTCTCTTATAGATATAACTCACCTAATCATACTTACTCATATGGATCCCGAGAGGTTACCATTTTTGGTGTATAATGACTTCGAAAGAAGCACGCCTTAATCATAAGCATGGTTGAGTGAGTTATATCACATTAAGGCTATTGCATTGCATAATCACGTTATAATTCATAGATATTCCTTCACTCACTTCGTTCATACAAGTTACTTTGCAGCACCATTTCACCATTTCATTCCCTCTTTACAAACTCTCTATGCTTAGTTAAGTAGTTTAGTTTAGTCTCGCATTCTTTACATTTGTTATTCTTTAATTCCTTTATACCGCCTAGATGATAAGTAATTCGTGGAACTAATGTCTTGAATCAATTTCCTGTGTTCGACCGTAGATCATCCAGGTAAACCTACTATTTCACTTGCACTTGGACAAGCAGTAGAAAAATTTGTACTCAATGAGGACTTAGTCACTATGCAATGAAGAGGTGTAGAGTGAGCATCTCACATGCTATGATCTTGACTAATGATTTGCCGCATAGAAGTATTTTTGCAATATAGAGAGACACGTGAGCATATTGCATGTAGTGAACATGCTCAGTGGCGTATCGCCTAGACCAAAATATAAACTCAACATAGTCCACATACTGAGTCTGAACCACACAACCACCCAACCATCCCCCTCCTTTAAGTTTTTTGTTTAAAATCAGTCCCTATATTTTCAATAGATCTTAAGTTTAGTCTCTAATGTTAATATATTGTTATTTTAAAAAAAAAACTTTTTGTTTTCTATAAATTTTTTGCTCTATTTTAAAAAAATATATATTTGTATATTTTATATTGTTGCATGAAAATTATTATTGTTATTATTTAATCAATTTAAATAAAAATTAACTTAACGGATTAAATTTAAGAGTTTATTGAAAGTACTAGCAAAAATTGTCAAAGTATAGATAATAAAATGAATAAATTTGAAAGTATGGGAACCAAAATGGCATTTGAACAAATAAAATAAAAATGTAGGGTCTAGAATGGTAACTTTTAAAGTATATAAACAAAAAATATAAAAAAGGACATTTTATTGAAGTTTATATAATCATAAAACTCATAGTTTGTAATTTAAAATCATGTTCTATTCAATGAAGTTGTTATTTAGAAATTATTAGTAAAATTGAATACTATAATCTTGAATCCAATAAACTAAGATCTCAAGGCTATCTTGAGTAAACTTGAACTTTATGTAAAGACATAAACGTGGATCAAGTTCAAGTATATAGCCTAAATGGTCTATATTATATGAATAAGGTTGAACGACCTATTTTGGGGAGACTTTAGATACGACTCGCTTTATAGTTATTACAAACGATGTGATCCTGAATCGTTCATGTGGAGATATAAAACTGGGAGCATCCTATGTAAAGAGTTTACATAAGACTGAAACCATGAAATAGTCACTTTTACGTTATAACATCGTTGATTGTAAAAACGAACTATTTTGATTATTGATGACCTAAGTAACTTAATCTTAATCCTAAGTAACTTAATCTTAATCCTAAGAAAATTATGATGTTTTATTCACACAGGATTATCCTTAGATCTACATAGGTGAGAGTAGCTCAACAACATTGATCCAATAAGCCTACCATTTTAGGGATAAGAGTGTGTGGATAACTGTGGACATAGAGTACAAGACAGAAATCACTCTTACCCACTTTAAGGTTTGTAGATATGTTGTTCCCTTAAGGATTGAATCAAGGCCTTTGACAAGGGGTCTCTGTAACGACCCAAACTTTTCTCATCAAATCTAAGTCTTTACTTTACTCAAAACCGTTTGTTGACAAAAGACATAGCAAGATTCAATTGAAACCGTAAGAAAACGAAGGAAAATTTTAATCTGGCCCTATTTCCAAAATACAAAATTTCAAATGCTGTTTACAAAAAATTTAACTATTTGTAAACTTAGTTAAATCAAAATATTTTCAAACCGTCAGCGGAAGCAATTAGAAGACAGTCCCATAAGGCAAATCATGATTCCTTCTTGTCCCTCGTCGGTCTGCCCCTCGTGTTACCTTTGCCTGAAAAGTTAAACATAAAAAGGGTGAGTATTAATATACTCAGTAAGAGACCCACTACTGGTCCCGTTAGGGGAAAATAAATTATTAATTTCCTATGGGGTACCCTGCACAGTCACAGTCTTGTGATCCCGTAGGATACACATATCAGTCTAGTGCTCCCGAAGGATGCACATATTAGTCTAGTGCTCCCGAAGGATGCACGTATCAGTCTAGTGCTCCCGAAGGATGCACGTATCAGTCTAGTGCTCCCGAAGGATGCACAAAGGGTGATAATCCTGTAGGGCACCTGCAAGGTAACTACCCACTAGGAACTAATAATTTATCCCCTCAGTCAATTCTAAATATCTTAACAATCATTCTCAATACAGTCAAATTCCCTTATCACATAAGCTCCCCATTTAACCTCAAACAACCATATTATCCTAATTTCACCCAAGGACAGTCAAAACATATCACTACATCAGTCAGCAACATAAATAGCCCAGCAGTCACAACATACGCTAGACAACAAGTTCACGTCAATCCATACATACATATATAAATTTCATTCAGTCAAACACAATATACGTTAAACTTTCAGTCGACACCCAAACACACATCATAACCGTCATCCCTACTCAGTCCAGATATAACATTTCAGTCCATATAGTCAATACACCTTAATTCTTGTTATTGAGTCCAGTAGAAAGTCCCTTACCTTAGCGTTACTCTAGTCCCTTGATTGAACCTAACTTCATCAAGACAACCTAAACATAGGTAAATAGGAATCGATCACTTCCAATACCAATTTCCCCTATACAATTTATTCTATATATAATTTCCACAACTTACCCAAAAAGTGGAGGGTTGAAGCTAACCCAACTCGTTTGGAATTCAAGGGATTTAGGTGATGTCCACGCTTTGCACCTTCAAGAAAAATTCCAAATCAATTTACTAATCCAACAATATTGGTTATTAAACAACCACCAAGAATCTCAACGGTTTATGACGAGACAAAAACAATAGTAACCAAACGGCAGCAAGCGAAGCAAAACTGTGAAATGTTCAATTGAAAGGAAAACCAGTTTTAGATCGGCCTCCAACTTACAACAAATGGACGAATGTCGACTTGACAAACTTCGACGTGCGGATTGGAAGGAAACGTGCGGCTGGAAGGAGACGCGCGGCTGGAATGAGATGTGCGGCTGCCTCACTAACGACCGGCGAGCCGACGCGGTGACCGGCGCAGACGAAACCGAACGAAGGCCGGTCGGACGGGTTTCGACTTCAGGTGAACGGAGAAGGGGAGACGCTGCTCGGGTGCGTGTGGTTTGGCTTCGTCGGACGGCTGGGTTTCGTCGGAACGCTGGGACAGAGGCAGGCGGCGGCGGACGGAGGAACGGCGGACAGATCTGAGGAGGAGGGGGGTTTCGGCTGGAATCCTTCGCAGACGGACGGCGGCGTCGCGACGGAGCTGGGCGGCCGGTGCAATGCGGCTGGGCGGGGTGAGGTTGAACGGAAAAGAAGAGAGGAAGGGAAGAAAAAAGGGGGGGGGCGGTCGTCTAGGGCTGCCGAAGAAGAAGAAGAAGAAAAGGAAAATGGGGGGGGGGGGCTGTTGCACGCGTGAGGGAGAGATGGGAGAGAAAATTTTTATTTTTTATTTATTTATGTAATAATAATAATAATACTTATTATATCATAATTAGTAATACATTTCCATTTTCTTTTCCTTTTTAAATCCTTTTCTTTTTCATCAATTTAAAAATAAAATAATTATGCTTTAGAATTACATCAAAACTTTAGGGCGTTACAGTCTCACTCTTTCATTGGCCTGATAAGGATTCAATTATAGGTTGGATCTTAAACCAGTTGTTCAATAGTGGATTAGTAGGTCTTAAAGAGCAATATGTAATCTCGGGAGTAAAATGATATTTTGATTCAGCCGAGGTTACAAACAACCTGTGAAAGATTAACTTACCAATCATGGTTATACCAGATGGACACAAATATATCTATAGTGATTACTTTAATGGAATGACCTTATAGGGTGATCAGTGCAACTACGTCACTTTAGTGGAATGACCCATTAGTTAACGAATGATGATTAACTCTGTCTAAAAGAATTTTTTCAGTTAATCTTTAATCATTAGAACCCATGATTTATAGGTTCATTAGGTTCCTCTACTAGCTCATATAGAATTAACTTAGAACAATATGTTGAATCAATTGGTTCGAATAGTTTAAGTTACGCAATAAGAGAGAAATCGACAAGTATATGTGATATAACAATTAATTATCAATTTAGAGATAGAGTCTTATATTTAAATATGATTTAAATATAAAAAATATGAATGAAAATTCATACTCGAAAGCTCAGAAATGATAGGAATGGTTAAAGTTGTAAAAGTCAAAGGGTTAACTTTTGACTTTGAAAAGCCAAATTTTGACTGGCAATATATTCAAATGTGATTTGAATTTTGCAAAAAAGAATGAGAATTCATGCTCAGGAAGCTGAAATTAGTTTAGGAGGGGAAAATGGTAAAACGTCAAAATGTTGACTTTTGAAATGGAAAGTCAAAGTTTGACTTCGACTTGAATGGTCAAATGACCATTTTATTCTTTGACTAAAGTCAATGAAAAATCCAACATTTTGTTAGATAATCTTGCTAACTTTTAGTGGTGATGACACCAAGCCTACTATGAGAAAGTGCATTGTTGCATAATTTCACTAACTCATTGGTGGGCTATGTGGAGGTTTATGGTGTTGGAATTTATGTTCTAAAACTCATAGTTTGTAATCATATTCTATTCAATAAAATTTGTTCAATACTATAATCTTAAATTCAATAAACTAAGTCCCGAGGCTATTTTTGAGTAAACTTGAACATTATGTATGTAGAGACATAAACGTAGATCAAGTTCGAATATATAGCCTAAATAGTCTATAGTGTATGAATAAAGGTTGGCTGCCTTATTCAGGGAAACTATGGTTGCGGCCCACTTTATAGTTAGTACAAACGAGGTGATCCTGAATCATTCATGTAGAGACATGAAAGTGGGGCATCCTATGCAAAGTGTTTACATAAGACTGAACCATAAAATAGTCATTTTTACGTCATAACGCCGCTTACTGTTTAAAACTAACTATCTCGATTATTGATAACCAAGGTAACTTAATTTTAATCCTTAGCCAACTATGAACTTCTATTCACATGAGATTATCTTTAGATCTGCATAGGTGAGGGAAACTCATCAGCGTTGGTCCAATAAGCCTCCCATTTCAGGGGTAAGATCGGGTGGATAGCTGTAGACATAAGATGCAACACGGAATTCATTCCTACCCGCTTTAGGGTTAGTAGATAAGTTTTTCTCTTAAGGATTGAATCCAAGTCTTGAAAAAGGGGTCCCACGCTCTCATTGGTCCAAGAGTGATTTAGTTTGTAGGTTGGATCTTAAACCAATTCTTTAATAGTGGATCAGTGGGACTTAAGGAGCAAGATGTAGTCTCGGGGGTAAAATGGTATTTTGACCCAACCGAGATTACGAACAACCTGTGAAGGATTAACTTACTGATCATGGTTATATCAAATGAACACAAATATATCTATAGTGAAGGGAGTGCAACTACAGAACTTTAGTGAAATGACCTGTTAGTTAACGAATGTTTATTAGCTTAGTTTAAAAGAGTTTAGTCAGTTAATCTTGAATCGTTGGAGCTCATGATCTATAGGTCCATTAGGTTCCCCTACTAGCTCATATGGAATAAACTTAGAACAATAGAATAGAATGAGTCGAATTGTTCGATTTAGGTGAGGAGAGAGAAACTTACAAGTATATGTGATGCAGTCGTTGGTTATCAGATTAGAGATATAGCTTTATGTTTAAATGGAATTTACATACTAAAGATATAAATACAGATTCAAACTTGGAAGCTCGAAAATAATGGAAATAGTCAAAGTTGTAAAAAATCAAAATGTTGACTTTTTACTTTAAAAAGTCAAACTTTGACCGACAATATATTCAAATATGATTTCAATTTTGAAAAAGTAAATGTGAATTGATGCTCGGAAGGTCAAAATTAGTTAAGACGGACAAAAGGGTAAAAAGTCAAAATATTGATTTTAGGTTTGAAAAAGTCAAACTTTGACTTTTGATGAAATGACCATTTTACCCTTTGACTAAAGTTAGTGGAAAAATTTAACATTTTATTGGATAATCCCACTAACTCAAGTAGGCTGGTGTTGTCTGTTAATGAAGACAAAAAGTCCACTTGAAAAAGTGGACTTTAAGTTGTTGGGCTTTAGTGTTGCATAGACATGCAATTTTGCATGGTTTTTTCTTAGGGCTGACTAAGGTTATAACATTTTACTCTAAATTAATTAAGGGTATAGCAAAAGTTTAAACAGATTGCAAATATGACAAATCTTAAGTACAATACAAGGTTAAAGACCAAAATGTCCCTACAACAAGGAGAAGATCCATTTCACGCTTCCACCACTTCGTATTTCGATTTCAAAATAGACTTTCTACAATTTCTTCATCTTCCACTTTCATTTGGTCTTCGATACCTTCGTTTCATCGTCCACGTTGTTTTTAATTTCTCCACTTCATCACCTACAAACTTTGTTTCTTTTCTTTTGAAATTGTAAGTTATTTTCGTTCTTCCTGTATCTTTGTTGTCCATTTGGTTGTAATATTTTTGAAATAGATTTTCTTTCTTTTTCTATTTCTTTGAAATCAATTTCTTCATTTTCTATTTGGTTATGCTCTGTTTGTTTTTCAATTTGTGTGTTGTTACTTAGGGTTAAGGTCTATAAGTGATATGTTTATATCACTGATAGACTTGAGGGATGTTTAGTTTGTTTGCATTGGGATGTTAGTAGATGATTTAGTTTAATGTACATTTTTATGTGATGTTGCTTAGGGTCTATCAGTGATATGTTTCTATCACTGATAGACTTGGAGGATGTTTAGTTTGTTTGCATTGGAATGTTAGTGTATACTTTAGTTTAATGTGCATTTTTTATATGTTATTGTTTAAGATCTATTGGTGATATGTTTCTATCAACTTGAAGAATGTTTAACTTCTTTGTGTTGAATTGTTAGTAGATGTTTTAGTTTAATGTGTAGTTTTTATGTGATGTTACTTAGTGTCTATCAGTGATATATTTCATCTTGATAGACTTGGAGGACGTTTAACTTGTAATTTGCGTTTGGATGTTAGTAGAGGCTTTAGTTTAATGAGCATTTTTTATGTGATGTTGCTTAGAGTCTATCAATTATATGTTTCTATCACTAATAGATTTGGGATTTGGAAGATGTTTAACTTATTTGCATTGGGATGTTAGTATATGCTTTAGTTCAATGTGCATTTTCTATATGTTGTTGCTTATGATCTATCAGTGATATGTTACTATTACTGATAGATTTGATAGACTTAGATGATGTTTAGTTTGTTTGCACTAGCGTGTGTTAGTAAATGTTTTAGTTTATGTGTATTTATTTATGTGATGTTTCTTAAAGACTATCAATGATAGACTTGGAATATTATGTTTAGTTTGTTTACAATGGGATGTTAGAGGATACTTTAGTTTAATGTGCATTTTTTATGTGATGTTGCTTAAAGGTCGTCTTTTAGTGATTTGTTTCTATCACTTATAGACTTAGAGGATGTTTAACTTGCTTGCAATGGGATGTTAGTAGATACTTTAGTTTAATATGTATTTTTTATTTATTGTTGGTTAGGGTCTATATGTGATATATTTCAATCATTGATAGACTTGAAAGATGTTTAGCATGTTTGACTTGGAAAGTTAGTAGAAACTCTAGTTTAATGTGCATTTTGTGTGGGATGTTGCTTATGGTCTATCAGTGATATGTTTATATCAGTGATAGTTTTGAGGGATGTTTAGTTTGTTTGCATTGAGATGTTAGTAGATAATTTAGTTCTATTAGTGATATTTTTTCATGAACTTGAAAGATTTTTAATATGTTTGTGTTGAGATTGTTATTAGATGTTTTAGTTTAATGTCAATTTTTTATTTGTTGTTGCTTATTAAGGGTTTACCGGTGATATAATTCAATCGTTGATAGACTTGGAAGATGTTTAGCTTGCTTGACTTGGAAAATTGGTAGAAGCTCTAGTTTAATGTGCATTTTGTGTGGGATGTTGTTTTATGGTCTATCAATGATATGTTTCTATCACTGATTGATAGATTTGGAGGATGATGAACTTGTTTGTGTTGGGATGTTTAACTTACTTCTTTGACATGCTAATCTGTTGTAAGTTTGTGTGTTGTTGCTTAGGGTTATGGTCTATCAGTGATACGTTTGTAACAGTGATAGACTTGGGGGATGTTTAGTTTGTTTGCATTGGGATGTTAGTAGATAATTTAGTTTAATGACATTTTTATGTCTTGTTGTTTAGGTTTTATCAGTTTTAGTTTATGTGCATTTATTTATGTGATGTTTCTTAAAGACTATCAATGAAATGTTCTATCATTGATAGACTTGGAATATGTTTAGCTTGTTTGCAATGGGATGTTAGTAGATGCTTTAGTTTAATGTGAATTTTTTATGCGATGTTGCTTAAAGGTCTTTCAATGATTGGTTTCTATCACCTATAGACTTAAAGGATGTTTAGCTTGCTTGCAATAGGATGTTAGTAGATATATACTTTAGTTTAATGTGTATTTTTTACGTGTTGCTTACATACATTAGTGATAGGTTTCTATGACTAATAGACTTGGAAGATGTTTAGATTGTTTCCATTATAATATATATTTATAAACCCTAATTCAATATTATCATTTCAAGTCATTCAAGAAAAGAAAAAAAATGAAAACTATGGAAATAGCGAAGAATGTTAAAAATGTTAGGACACCGAAGAGACAACTTAACCGATCAAATAAAATGTTGGATAATGCAAAAGACTAGAATATTGCTAGAGACCGATTCATCTGTCCCTAGTTTTGATTTGCAACTCTCTCATTGAGTAAATGGATATTGTACTATATTAGTTTTGTGGATATTTCATGATACAAAAGATCAATGATAAACTTCACATTTTATTTGATTTTGTTCTATTGATATAGAAAAGTGTTGGATCACAGGTTGAATATTGCAAATTATGCCTCTTTATATTCTTAAATAATCGTGACTCTTCAATGAATGTTAAAGTTTATTACATAACAGTGAAAAACTTCACAGTCACATTACTTCTTCATATTTAGTTATGTGCCTTTTGTGTTCCCATTGAGAAATTAGTATTATACATTTTGAATCATTGCAAATTAGTATTAATGTGTGCATTTTGTTGAGAAAAAGTTTTGTTAATATACATATTGAAGTCTATCATTGATTGAAGCTATCAACGATAAACTTCATAGTAAGTTCTATAACTGATATAAACTATCAACTAAAAATTAAACTCCATTATGACATTACTTTATATTACTACTTTACAATAAGGTAACTACTACTAACAAAAAAACGTCCTCTATCTTCAAGAAGAATGATTCTTATCAACAATCGAACGTCACATCATTTTGTGACCAGCACGATGACAATGACTACATTTTGATTACTTTTCTTCTCATTAATCATTTTTTTTTTGTTTCGTGGTCCTTTTGCTCGATGCTGGCAAAATAGAGGTAGTGTTACACTCATACATTGATTAATCATAATTCTGAATTACTACAAAAAACTCTAGATATAAACAGTTTATCATCCTAGTGTTATACTCATAGCATTGATAGAAGATAGAGTCTATCATTGATAGACTACTATCAGTGATGGACTAAGATACGAGCCTATCACTGATAGACTACTATCAGTGATAACTTAGGATATTAGTGATGCACGAGGATACAAAATCTATTAATGATAGATTAATATCACTATGCTCATATTAACTAATCTAACCATAGTTTATCAGCGAAAGTTGTATTCATCAATATTTTTAGTTAAAAAAAACTCAATTTCTTTTAACCTAAAAATGTAAAAGTGATAGAAAAATTCATAATATACTTAATTTCTACAAAGCCTCAAACTGATGAAGTCCAACACAAGTGAAATTAAACTCATTAAAACCAATTGAATTGAACAAAATCAACCTACAGTGATGAAATTAAATCAAATTGTAAAATTTGGATGAAGTCAAAATTTTAGGAAAGAATCACATCTAAAAACAAATATCAAATTGAGATGGAAGAAAATCACGGAGAATGAAGAAATGATCTTAGGGCAGGAGAAAATCACATAGAAGATGGAAAAGAAACGATGGTCAAGATGAAGATGGGAGAAAACAATGGTGAAGATGGAGAAGGGATAAAAAAACGGTGAAGATGGAGAATGGAAAAAAAAACGGTGAAGATGGAGAATGGAGAAAATCGTGGAGAATATGGAGGAGGAGAAAATTGTGGAGAAGGAGAGAAAATTGTGGAGAATGAGAAAATTGTGGAGAAATGGAGTTTTCTTTTAAAACAAGGGCAATT
The DNA here is from genome assembly GCA_025688845.1 of Cucumis hystrix. Classification (NCBI taxonomy): domain Eukaryota; kingdom Viridiplantae; phylum Streptophyta; class Magnoliopsida; order Cucurbitales; family Cucurbitaceae; genus Cucumis; species Cucumis hystrix. The sequence continues at coordinate 16,949,414 of CM046884.1, forward strand.
TTGGAATATTTTAAAAAAGAATACAAAAGTTGCTATATTTGCAAGTTGTTTAGGAAATTGTTATATACTTAATATTTTATGACAAAAAGGTTATGCATTATAAAATCTCTTTTTTTTTTTTTTATAAATAAGCCCTTTCTTCTCATTTGATGAGTTGGACTATTTGGTCTGTCTCAAGTTTTTTAATTTTCTTTTTATCTTCACATATTTAAGAAAAAAAAACAGAAAGCCCAATTTTCCCTCCATTTCCATCTCTCTCGCTTTCGATTCTTTCTTCCAATGGGTCCCACAACCCGGTTCTGAGTCCAAAGAATAGTAGGTTAACTATAGTGGTTGTTCAAAAAAAAAAATCAGAGCTTCGAATGTAAGTATTCTTAAAACCCTAATTTCTATTTATTTTCGGTTTAGGGTTTACTTGTTAATTAAGTGCAATTATGGTAGAATTTCGATCTTATTTCCGTCGTGCATGTCTTATTTCTATCATATGGTGATGATACCAAGTCTACTAAGAGTTAATAGAATGTGACGTGTTGGGCTTTGGTGAGTTTTGACATGCAATAGTTACATGTAACTAGTCTATTTAAAGACTACTTTTACAGATGAAAAAAGACGTTTTGGCAATTTTAGTTATTCTCTTTAAATATTAAAAAAAAAAAGAGAAGAAAAGAAAAACTCACCAAATTAATTCTCCCAACCTTAATCCAAATTTTCATCCATATCTCTCACTCAAATATTTCACTCATTGGTTCCCACAACTTTGTTCTAAGTTTGGAGAATAGAGGGTCAACACTAGTGGTGGTCCGTTTGGATCAGATCAAGTGAAAATTTCAAGCAGGCGGGAGCTTCTAAGGTATCAGTTTTCCTTAACCCTAATTTTATTTTAATTAGGGTAGTAATGACATGTTAATTTCTAATTAATTAAGAGTAGGTGCAATTAGGGTAAAATTGATCCTTATTTTCGTTGCGCATGTCTACCATATCCATCAATTTTGAAAGTTGAATGACAAAAATAAATCAAAATTCAAAGTGTACAAAAACTAAAGTAGCATTTAAACTAAAATTATCTAAAAATAGTTTGGGTGTGGGTTCAGAGGGAAATGGTTAGTGTTCGATTGCGAGTGCATAGGAGGTCTTGCATCTGTGGCATCCTAGAGTGGGGTAGTCACGTCTAGTTTGGTTTGGGGGTATATTCCCAGGCATTCTTTCTGTATGTGACTTGTGATCCGTAAAAGGTGATATGGTTGGGGACTAAAGGTTGGTTGGGCAAATGGGATCTTGATGTGTCTTTGTTCTGTATACTGTGTGAGGTGAGTGGGAGTCCAATTATCGCTTGTGTTCTTAAGTGTGTTTGGGAGGATTGTTTGGAGTGGTTTGTTGAGATTGTTGGCTTTTTCTCATCCGATGCCTGTGTGTGAGAGGTGGAGTTGAGGTGGGTGTGCTAGGTAAGTATAGGGTGCTAAGAGGAAGTTGTGTCATGTCTTTTAGTGTGCGCTCATCTATTTCATTTGGTAGGGCTAGAAACGATGATACATAGTAGTTCTTCCATGCTCATGTTGCTTCATGGCCTGATGATTTAGAGTGTTTGCTTTAGCTCATTTTTTTTGTTTGGTGTGTTTCCTTTTATTTTGTTTTGCTCGGCTTGGGCTGTAGGGGTTTTTCTTTTGTGTCAATGTCTTTGGGGTATGATTTGCTCATCCTCGAGCTATGGGGCTCTTTTTCTTCCTGCATAGGGGGTCTTATTTCATTTGTTTTTTTTGTCTTTCTTGATGTTTGTTTTTCACTACTACAAAACTGGAAATACTTGACACTTAAAAACTGTCAAGTATCTGTTTACTTGACACTTTTCAATGTGTCAAGAATAAGGGAGGTTTACTTGATAGTTTTTAAGCGTCAAGTAAAATTATACTTTATAAGTAAAAAGCGTCAAATATATAAGATTACTTGACACTTTTTACGCTTCAAGTAATCCAGTGTCAAGAATAAGGAGTTTTTTGTTTGACAGTTTTTACCCGTCAAGTAAATATATACTTGACAGTTTATAAACGTCAAGAATTTGTTTATTGTAACACCCCAGAATTTAAGGTATTTTATTTTAATCGAATTACCTTATTTTTTAAAGATTTTAAAATATTTGGGTGTTGTATACCATAAATTTAAGGAAAAGAAAAGAAATAGGAATTTAATAAATAAGTAATAGTAATAATAGTTATTATTATTATTTTTATTATTATTATTATTATTATTATTATTATTATTATTATTATTATTATTATTATTTTTATGAAATAAAACAAATGAAAAAGAGGGGGGGGGGGGGGGGAAATTAAAATTTCCTTCCCCCCTTCTTCCTCACGTGCCCCCCTTCTCTCTTCCTCTTCTTTTTTCCCTGAAAACCCCCCCCCCCCCCTCAATTTTTTTTCTTTTCTTTTCTTCTTCTTCTTCTTCTTTCGTCCGCCCAGCCCTAGCCGCCAGCCGCACCACCATTTCGTCCGTTCCAGCCGCACAGCTCCACTTCTCCATCCGCGCCGCCCAGATCTTCACGTCCTGCCGCTTGCTGCCGTCCGCACGCCGCTGTCCCAGTAGTCCGACGAAGCCTAGCTGACCGCGCTCAGCAAATCCGTCCCAGCTGCCTCCATCCGCGAAGCCGACCGCCTCTGTCTCCTTCCAGCCGCGCGTTTCCTTCCAATCCGCGCGTCGAAGTTTGTCAAGTCGACATTCGTCAGTTTGTTGTAAGTTGGAGGCCGATCTAAAACTGATTTTCCTTTCAATGGAACATTTCAAAGTTTTGCTTCGCTTGCTGCCGTTTGGTTACTATTGTTTTTGTCTCGTCATAAACCGTTGAGATTCTTGGTGGTTGTTTTAATAACCAATATTGTCGGATTAGTAAATTGATTTGGAATGTTTCTTGAAGGTGCAAAGCGTGGACATCACCTTAATCCCTTGAATTCCAAACGAGTTGGGTTAGGTTCAACCCTCCACTTTTGGGTAAGTTGTGGAAATTATGTATAGAATAAATTGTATAGGGGAAATTAATATTGGAAGTGATCGATTCCTATTTACCTATGTTTAGGTTGTCTTGACGAAGTTAGGTTCAATCAAGGGACTAGAGTAACGCTAAGGTAAGGGACTTTCTACTGGACTCAATAACAAGAATTAAGGAGTATTGAACCTATGGGATCACAAGACTGTGATTGTGCAGGGTACACCATAGGATGCTAATAATTTATTTTCCCCTAACGGGACCAGTAGGGGTCTCTTACTGAGTATATTAATACTCACCCTTTTTATGTTTAACTTTTCAGGCAAAGGTAACACGAGAGGCAAACTGACGAGGGACAAGAAGGACTCGTGAATTGCTATAGGGGACTGTCTTTAAACTGCTTCCGCTGACGGTTTGAAAATATTTTGATTTAACTAAGTCTACAAATAGTTAATTTTTTTGTAAATAGCATTTGAAATTTTGTATTTTGGAAATAGGGCCCGATTAAATTTTTCCTTCGTTTTTTTACGGTTTCAACTGAATCTTGCTATGTCTTTTGTCAACAAATGGTTTTGAGTAAAGTAACGACTTAGATTAGATGAGAAAAGTCTGAGTCGTCACATTTATTCTTGACACGTTTTACATGTCAAGACTTTTTTTTCCAAATGAAAAATTGTACAATGTGAAATACCCATATAATTATATTGCACCTGTTTTGAAGTGCAACAATGGTATACAATATGATCAATTGAACTATTTACATTTCTTGAATCAACCCAAACCTTCAATCAAATAACTAACAAATTGCATATATATCATTGAACATATACATATAGTTGGTCATTACAATATACTTACAACATAGAAACATATCATTCTTATTCATTTTACAAAACGAGTTATGAACATCGTTCTTAATCATAAAACACAAAATATATGTAATAATAAGAAACAAAGACATCACCCTCCTCCAAGCACCACAACACTTTTAGATAACTCCAAACTGATCAAAATCTCTCGATTGTTATCCTCAACTACTTGAAATATACAAACGAAATAAGAATAACATTAAAAATAAGAACTTTAACTTCTAACTCCAACTGGCATATAGCAATGAGGACTTAAATGTGAAGAACTATAAAACTGGGTCAACAAAAAACTATCTAACATACCAATCCATTTCCACATCTAAACTAAAAAATGCACCATTAAACCATAGAGATCCAACGACACCTAATATAAGTTATGTAACCTCAAAACAAACAATCGAAAAGGAAATTATCAGGCATCAGCACAACCTAACTCCAAATCCATAAACATCGAGCTATAGCCTACATTCAATAAGAAAATTAAACACATAATAAATCTACAACATTCTAAACAAATTGAAAAAACGCAAGCCAAATAGCAACAGAGAAATAAACATCAGGCGCCAAAACGAGGCTAGAAACAAAATAAAAAACAAAAAGAAAGTTTGATCTACTTGATTTGAACATTCAATGAGTTGGAATTACCAAGAAAATCATCCAAGAGAAGAGAAGAGGAAACAGCAGGAAAACAAAAAAGAAAAGAGGGAAAATGAAGTGCAGATCTGAAAGAGAAGAAGAAAATTACAGGGAAAGAGAAATGAAAGAAAGAGATAGTGAATCTTATAGTTGATGGAAAGGGTAATGGAGATTGGAGATTGGAGATTGGAGATTGGAAATTGTGTTTGCCCTGTTTTTGCTATTTCTTTCGAAAATGGAATGGAAGAGAGAAACACTAATTATAAAAGACAACATATTGGTTAGTCTTTAGTTTTAATGTCAAATGTCCTCTTAAAGAAAATGTCAACATATCAATGGATACTTTAGTCCCAATACAGTTAAATAACAAATATACCTAATCATTAGCTACAGAGTATAAAAAAAAAAGTTTTAGAAGTACAAATTCAGAGCAACAATCAGCACAAATAAACAGGGAAGGAAGCAATGTTTTTATGTTTATTGAGAGAACAATTGATTCCAAATCCTTGAGTACAAAATCTATGTGGTACAGAAATTACAAAACCACAAGAATATTTGGGAAAGTGAAAAACTTAGTCATGACAATTTCTAATCATAGAACTACAAAAACAATTCATGAGATAAATAAAAAGAAAAAAAAAACAGAGACCAGTAATACACAAAATATTTCATGAATATTTTTATTCCTTTGTGAACTCCTCTCAAGTTAAACATTCATTGCAATTAGCTATTGCAATTTAATTATTTACTCTCAAAACAAAGACACTAACACATTACAAAAAATAAATAAACAAAGATGTAATAAACAAAAAACATGGTAAGCTAAGCTTATTATTTTTTCTTTTTACAGTGGCAAAATCTACTCAAAATGAAGGCAGAAAACAAAATTTAACCAGAAACAAAGTCATACAGAAAGTAAGCTAACCTTATTATGAGAAAACCAATCCCAAATATACTTTATAGTAGATTTCTCAACAAGCATTTATACAGTTTCAATGGCTTTGAGGTGTTCGTGTTCCATACACTGAAGAGATGAAACACTGAAGTTGGCTCCATCATAACGAAAGCATGAAATGTATTAAAAATGAAGTATATTCAAGTATTGCATAAAACTATTCCACACACTTTGTACTTGCAACAAAACAACAAGATAATGTCATAGCTTACCCATATCCATTTACCTTTTTTATTTCAACCAACCATGCAGTGAACTCTGGTGCTTGTTCTTAAAAAACAAAGTTACTAAGATAAAATTGAAGAAACCAAGAAGTAGTATAGAAACTCTTTCATAGTATAAGAAAAATCAAGATCAAAATGTGTGTTCTCAACTTGCCTAGAATTAATATTGCTAAGCAAGGAAGAAAACATATTTCATTTCAAACAGATAGCAAAAATGCTGTTAGTGACAGAGAAGAAGAAAAAACGGGATTGATAAAGAAGACATAGTATGACAGTATTAGACAAATAAATGGAAAATTTCTGGCAATTGCATTATCAATGCTCAATTTACTTCATCTACCAGTTTCATTGATATGTAACCCTTGCTAATTTACTTCATTTAAACAAAATAATCTTCAATTAGTTAAATAGAATAAGATTGACAAACCAATGATTCGAACACGGTACCTTTTCCCATTGTCTTTCAAAAACTTTTCATCTTTTTCCTTCTCTTTCCCTACTTGATCCCTAAACATAAGAAAATCAACAAAAAATTAATATTAAGACACCTTTGGACTGAACAACTCCAAGTTTAAGATGGCTTGAGTGAAATAAAATGGCATAGTGATAAAAAAAAATTTATTGTGAAAAAAAAAGGTCTAAAGCTTTTTTGAGCATCATATCATTAAACCTTTGATTTCAATGCCTTTAAGGAATGCTCCCCGACCTGTGGAAATGCTCTTTGTTTAACATCTAAAAAAAATAGAGATGCAAACAATTTAAAAAATTTGAGAGAAAATAAAATCAATTTATCAAAAACCAAAACTAGAAAACAAATAAATACCAAACAGGGATGTAATTGTTTTGGGCCTTAGTTTCTGTCTTTGAAGGAATACACCCTATAAACTGATGTACAAAGAAGTCCCCAATTTTATAGGGAGAAAGCTTTCTTATCATCTAAACCTCTCTAAATTTCTCTAAAACTTGTCAGGGTATCATAGGAAAATAGCATAGTAGTTCCTCAAACCATAAATAGCATCAGAAAATTTATTCTAAATTTGAAATTGGGTTTACTTGATTGAAGATATTCCTATTACAGTGTGGGACTCATATTATATAATAAGTCTCCAAAGATTTTCTAACCACTCCGAATGATATATCTGGCTAACATACAACACAAACTAATTACAAGAAATTGTATTGAATAGCAGAATTCAATGCAAAATATACCAAACACAAATAGTAAAATAAAATTGTGTTAACAAAACTTATAGCCCAATAATTTTGATTGGCAATGTCCCAGCCACCTTCATACCTCTTTTAAGTAAGATGAAAGCACCAATTTCTTTAGTCCAAATTAAACAAAAAATATGTGGCAAATCAAGGTGATCAAAAAGTGATATTCAAGCAACTCAGATTAAACTTTCATCATTCCAAGTCATACTTTGATCAGTCAAAATCACTAAACTTAGCTATTGTAAGGGTGTCAACAAAGCCATCAAATTTACACAACCAAACTAAATTTAACAAACCACGAACAAAGCCATTGACTTTCAATCTTAATACTTAGTACTCTTATCAATTTAGCACCACACTAGAAAGTAATGGTAGGTAAAAAAAATGCTTCTCAACACCAAACACAGTACAAATGGATGGAGTTTTAGTAGACAATTCACTAGGAAAACAATATACTATAGACAAATTTCATCCGTTCAAGCTAACTTTGCTTGTGTGATGTTCGAATAAAAAACTCCAAGTCAATATACCTCTAATTTTCAATAGCAAAAGAAAAAATAACAATGGGTGGGTAACCTCTAGATTTGCTTTAAATCAATCCTAGACTATCTTATACCATCACATATAAGACATGCTTCCATCAACTATTTGGTTGTTTTTCCATCTCAACTTCTTGAAGTTGAGCTTTACGGTTAAGATTTTCAACCTACAAAAGGGAAAATTTTTAGAGTCCCAAGCAAGTAGAACTCAGAAAGGGGAAGTTTAAAATAGTTGAATATCATATGAGAATTTGAGAATAAAGACAACAAATTCAACCCCATCAAAAGTACATACCGTAATAGATGAAAAATCAAAGCTTTTGACTGGGGAAAAATCCAAAGTCTGAACTTGTAATAGATAGCAGAAATTATAGCGTTGTGATTGAGGAACTGAGTAGGAAAGGTCGGTGACATTCATCACCGTCGATGAGAAATAGAGTTTGGGATGTGTGGCTCCATGGACAGAAACGGAGTTTGGGATGAGAAACGACGTGGGTCGTCGTCAATTAGAAGCGAGTGAGATTCGAAGCTCCGTTGTTAGCCGTTGATGGGATATGTGGCCAGCCTTTGGAGGTGGAGATGGAGAGGATTGAGATTGGGGGGATTGGGATTTCGTGGAGATGTAGAGAGAAAAGGGATTTCATCGATGAGATATGTGGTCGGTATTGGGAAGTGTCGATACCGTTCGTGCATGAGTGGTCGGCCAAATCGTTCGTACGTCATCGGCGACCGAAATAGTAGTGGTCGTGGTTCGATACAAGAAACTTGGATGGGTTTGATGTGGCCGGCCAGTGGAGTGGTGAAGATTGGGGATGAGTTTTTTTAGAGGGGTTATCGTGAAGAGGTAGAGAGAAAGGAGGAAGAAATGTAGAGCTTTGGGTAAGTTTGGGAAGAAGATAGAAATCGTGGATGGGAGAGATGTGGAAAAATGTAAGGGAAAATTAGGGCTTTTCTAGAATTTGGAGGGATAAAAGGAAATTTTAGGAAAAAAAAAGAAGGAAAAGTTTTGTTTTACAAATTGGAGAAAAATGAGAAATTTGAAAGAAAAAAAGAGGAAAGAGTTTTTTTAGAAAATGAAAAAAAAAAATAATACTTGACATTTAAAAAATGTCAAGTAATTAAATCTTGACGTTTTTAATATGTCAAGTATTTAAAATAAAAAATAAAAAATTATACATTTTTTATTGCCAGTTTTGGTATGTTTTTTACCTTAGTTTTGTTGGGTTCACTTTGTGTGCTTTGGCGTGAGGTTGTGGAGCCGCTCTTTATGCTATTGGGTAATGTATTTGATAAAGTTTGATAATACTTTATATATCTTCAAATCATGGTAAGATAATTATAAAAAAAAAAATCAACTTACATCGCTAACCTTTAAACTAAGAAAATTTCAAAATGTATCAAATTAACATTATCCTACAATTTTAGTTTGAAAAATATAGTGCAAAAAGCATATAATTTTTCTAAATTAAACTTCTGAATTGTTTTACCCCATCCGGATCAACTAAAACCTTTTATTAAGAATATTTTTTTATATTTGTTAATTCATTCCCTTCATACATGTGTATATAGATGTTTTCAAATGTCATATTAATAAAATAGACAACCAAACAATGAATGAAAAGACAATTTTCAAGGAAAATCTTAATTGAGAGTTTGCATTAATTCTACATTAAAGTTTAGTGGGTTTAATTAATTGATAAAAATGTGAGTTTCAGACAATATTTATCTAAATAGAGCATAAGAATAGAGGGTAAAAGTTGATGCACTTACAAAAGTTTAGGGTTTAATTAATAAAATTATGAAAATTCTAGATTTAGCATATTTATTGAAATTATAAAAATTCTAGATTTAGCATATTTATTAATTTCAAGTTTATATTATAAAGCAACTGTTAAGAAGTATAATTTGATGTATTTCTTACAATCTATCACCACTATAGTATAGACACCATAGTAAAGTAAAAATCACTAGAATACTAAATGTAAAAATGCATCACTATTATTTGTATAATAATGCCTAGTTCATATATGAAACTTAATTTTGTGTCATTTTTCTAAAAGAAGATATATGTTGGGTATAATTTGTGTTTAGTATACATCAAATAACACATTGCCATTTACCTCAATTACAAACGATTGAACTATGATTAGATCGACACGATTCGATCAAGTTTAGGTTTTTCATTCTTTCTCTTTAGAAATGGCATGGGGAAAATTTAATTAGTTTATTTTACTACACTAAATCAATGGTTTAAAGAAGAAAGGAAAAAAAATTTCCCTCCATTTTCCCTTCTTAATACTTCCAACTAACCCCTCTTTCTCTTCTTTATTCTTTCTCTTTCCAACGTTTTCCCTTCTTTATTCCTTCTCTTTCCAACGTTTCCCTTCTTTATTCCTTCTCTTTCCAACGTTTCCCTTCTTTATTCCTTCTCTTTCCAACGTTTCCCCTTCATCTTCCTTCTTCCTCTCTCCCTTTTCCCTCACTCGAACGCCTCCTCTATCGGCCACGATTTGAATCATCTTCACCTCATTCCTTCTCCAGTTTCATATGTTTTTCTTAGCATATTTTGTTTTCCCAATTTTTTGTCTTGTTGGTCACCGATTTCTTCAATAATTTTCGTTTGAGAGTTTCAAAAGAGATTTCTATGAGAAGTTTGTGTGTTAAGCATTATAAAAATCATGTTAAAGCTTGATTTGATGATTCCTTGAGATGATGCTAACTTTTATGTGCACATAAAGAGTCAAGATCACCATGGGGTGTACGGACCACATGGTGATAAGAAGCTGGCTTATGCGTTGAAAGGAGCATATAAAGCTTAGCGGCCTGAGCAACAAGGACGAATCTATATGTTCTCGGATGTTGATGATACAGTAGTCAAATGCGAGGTAATGAGACCAAGCATAGAGAAAGATTCGGGATCCTCGGCGAAAGGAATGAAGTTAACTAATGTGTGTTTATGTGAAATTGTTATGTTATGAATATGTTAAGCATAAAGAAAGGTTTATGATGAAATTATTTGATGTTATTTATGCGAAATGATGTTTATGAAAAGGTATTATGAAAAGGATTTCATAAAACCTCAGTCTTTTAGACATTCTTTCAAAAATTCAACTTCCAGGATCAGGCTTTTAGGCCAAGTAAAGAAGAAAGTTGAAGGATTTGCGGTGAGATGACTCTAGACGTTTTGAAAATAAAGCATTGGTTGTTTGGTCCAAGTGTTGTAATTATGTATCAACCACTTGTTATTAATAAATGTTTTGGCAGGTATTTATTATAGTTGGCGTTTAGGTTGACCACCGTTGTGTTTTAAGTTTTGTTGATTAAAAGGAGTTGAGAATAATATTTTGTAATAAGAAAATTTCAAAGTTGTAACAAACTCACATCCTATTCCTACTACTTCGACATTTTCGTTGATAGTACGATTTGGGGTGTGATAGTTATGGATACTACCCGATTGTGGCCTTGGTGGATCCGAGCATGGTAGGGTATTGAGGTATACATTTCTTTCTTTGTTGTAAATGTCGATGATAAGGAAAAAAAATGATATATCGTTTGTTGTCCTGGGATCTGCCTTGTTCATGTGTTCTTGTTCAATTTTTAATTTATATTTTTTTAAAATTAGTTATAAAAAATAATGAGCATTGTAGATCTAAACATCGTTGAATGATTTCTTGTTGGGTTTTGATCTTTATTTAACTTTACTTCTTGAATCTGCCTTGTTCATGTGTCATCGGATCTGTTTTTACTTCTTTGTTTACATGTACTTCGGTACATCGGACGTTTTCTCTCTTAAAGTTACATATGTGTTTGTTCATATGACATTTGATGTTTTTTTTTCTTCATATTGGTACGACAGTGTTCATACTAACTTTTGTTTGTTGCAAAATATTGTTCTTTTCTTCTTTCTTTTATGTCCGAGTTATGTTGAGTTTTGTTGTCTGCCTCTCTGACTTGGTTGACCATATATTGTTTTACTTCATTTAGGTCATTGTATCTAGCTATACTCATTTCATATGGTCTTTAATGTATGTGACGATTATTGTATTTAGTTCGATTTCCTAATAGTGAACGAACTTCTTTCCTTTGAGCACAACATAAAAAAAAAACATATTAACCATTTGATTTTTTTTCGTATATATACTTTTGGTGCACGTAAGTTGTAACAGTTTCATATTTGTCATGTCTACGCGATGGTAGGTCTATAGTTGAAGGTATGCGTCCACATCCCTTTTGATTTTTATCCTTTCCACACATAAGTGACAAAGTGTGGTTAACGGCTCTAACGAAAGTTTGTTCTTTGTCCTTGCAGTGCGCGCGAGTACATAGCAACTACATCTTGAGGTACTAGGGTATCAACATCGTCATGCATGAAAAAGGTCTTTAAACGTGCATTTATGTGCTTTTTATTTTTTTTTTAGTACATGTGTAATTAAATTCCCTGTTTATGCTGACACTTTTGTAAGATGGACTTTCACATTAACTGTATTTAAATTTGCACATAGGTTTTGCGTTTATGTTTTAAGCATGTCCTTTACTGTTTGTGGTGATTCCACCTTGGATGTGTTTAATGAGCTTTTGGGTCATTGGGTGGGTTTCTTTATTGCCATCATAATTTTATTTTTAATTTCTTTTACTTTTAGTTTTTATATTATTTCAAAATTATTGAGGACTTCCTCGGTAAAGTTTGGTTTTTTTTTAATCCCTAAATTGGGGGGAAATAATTTTGTTTCAGTTTACCATTTATTTGGTAATGTTAATTATACATTTTGTACTCAATATTCTTTTTTTCATTTTGTATTTTGATCTCTATAATTTTAAATTTATATTTTCTTTCTAAGTTTTAATATTATTTACATTTTTATCCCACAATTTTTATTTCGAGATGTAGCCACTTTGAGAACTAGCTTTCAGTTAATTAATTTTAATAGTCAATTATGGTTAGTTTAAGGAAAATTTGAAAATGGCAAAAAACTTCTAAAATAAATTTAAAATTTTATTATATTTTGTAAATATTTTGATTCATTTTGCTATATTTGAAAATATTTTTAGTTTAATTATTTTAAATAAACTTACCGAAAATACCACTTAGGATCGAATTTGAATGTTTAGTAAAACATAAAGATAGACAAGAATGCAAATCTTGAGACGTAGTACATGTCATTTGATAATAAAACTCAAAAGTAAAAATGTAAATGTAATGATGCAACTAATTATACTAAGATGAGGTCATTACTCAAAAAACAATTAACACTTTAAACTGAGAAAAACTAAAAATCTTTATAAATTAAAATTTAATAAATGTTTGAAGACATAAAATTTGTAAAATCAATAAAAATAATTTGAAAATGTGATATGCGGGTACTAACAATTTTTTTTTAAGAAATAAAGATAAACAAATGAGACAAAACTTTAAATAAGGTTTATAAAACAAAGATGCTGAAAAACCGATACATAGACGCGGAAGCAAAACTAAGTCCGCATATGGCATATCATAGACACTTCCTATTGCTCACCCAGCTTCTAAAATCCTCTACCTTTGCCTAAAATATTAAACATAGAAAATAGTGAGTATATAAATATAGTCAGTAAGGGACCCACTACTGGTCTCGCTAGGTGATCTGTTAACTTCCAGTTAGAAGCATAATAATAGTGTTGTGTGTGCAAGGGAGCACGTACACCTAAACGAGTGAGATCGTAAGCTTTGTTTGATTCTTGAATTATCTCTTGAATTAATTTCTCAATTCCCATTATTAAATTTTCAACAAGAGAATTAATCATTCAAAAGTAAACATTTAGTGTTTCCAACGTTGCATTTTTCACACAAAATTCTTTACAAAGCATTAAGATCAATGAGTTTCAAATCAAAACTCAAGACTCAATTGGGTAAGATTGACATTAAACACTTTTGAGAATCCACGACTTTATAATTAATTTAACAATTAATTGCGAGAATCAAACCTTGGAAAGATAATTGCAAGAAATTATTAGCCATAATTTCTCAAGAATGTATTTTGCATGCTCGAATTAATCTTAGATTATAAAGATTAAATTGGCAAAATTTAAATCTAAAGAAAACTTTATTTAAAGAAACTAGGTAATTATAAACCACAATCATGGTTCAAGACAATCAAAATTATCAAAATTATTAATGAATTGGACTTATTATTGAACTGATGTATTTGGGAGAATATATGAGATTTGATAAAGTTGAAAACGAGATAATCTTTTGTACCCTATGTGATGAGAATGTCTCATACTTGTTATGTGATCTAGTATGAGATGCTTTATCCTTGTTGTGTGATCTGAGATAATGATTAGATCCTTGGAACTCCAAATTTTATTAGATCCTTAGAATTTATTAAATAGGTCAAGGACAAAGAAAAAAGGAAATTTATAGAAAAATAAAATAAAAATACTTGGAAAGATTAAGGATTTAAGATCTAGGTTTAAGAGAAAGAGAAAAGTTGGAAATTTTGGCCAAGTGTCAAACAAAGGATTGATTTAGGCGTTTGGAGGTTAGTATGGGTGGAAACATGGATCAAATAACCTCTAAATAGTGTTGGAAGGGCGGCAAGATGAGGCTTGAGTGTTAAATTGATCACTAAGCGTAAAGAGGTTATATTGCTAAGTGTTTGGCGTTGGAATTGTATTGGGCGAGAGGAAGCTTGTGAGCGTGAAGAACCTTCAAAGAACAAGGTGATGCGTGCAGTTGCTAGGCGTTGGGCTGAAAGCTAGGTGAAATAACCTCCAAAGAGGTTATTTATGCGTTTAGGTAATGACTCGGCAACAAGATGAGAGGTTAGCTTTGGCGAGGAAGGTTGTCTTTAAGAGGTTATGTAGGATGTTGATAGGTTGGGGGAGAAAGCTATAAAAGAAGCCTAAGTGAGAAAGGATTAGAGGTTAGCATGTGTTTGGAACTTGTCATTGGGCGACAAGACCACACTAAAATAAGGCCATATGAGAAGAGACTAGCTAGGTGGACAACGATCATACGGAATGGCTATAGAGGTTAGCTATGCGACGAAGGTTAGGCGTTTTGTTTTGGCGGCCAAGCTATGCCAGATGACCATGGAGGTTCGCCTTATGAGTAGGACAAGTATGTGGCAAGCTTAAGGCATTTGATTTAAGGAATAATTCATGTGTCTTAACCATGTTAACATGAATTTTGATGTGGAAGACAAGTTTGAGGTGTAATTAGAAGCTTAAGAGGTACACTCGTACAATCGTAAGGGAACTATTTCTTTCTTTTTTTAGTCTCGCCATATGCTTTTTCGCGTTGTATGCCCTCAGCATTCCACCTCACCAACTCGTAGGGTCATCTTACAAGTTCTATTGTCTTCGTATCTCTTCCCCCAGCTTAAGTGTTTATCACACTCTTTTGCTGAGTTATAGCCATATGGGGTGGTCCCAACACATCTGGTGAGTTCCCTCAATCTCACTATGCTTAACACGTATCCCAATGCCAAATCACTCAGCAAGCAAAAGACATCTCGTACCAGATCACAGAGCAAGCACGGGACATCCTATTCAAGATCACACAACATGAATATGGCATTCTATTCAAGATCACATAACATGAATAAATTACTTCATCCCAGATTACATAGTAAACGTGGGACACCCCATTCAAGATCATACAACATGAATAAAGTACTTCATCCTAGATTACACAGTAAACGTGGGGCATCCTATTCAAGATTACACATCAAATGAACATGACATTCTCTTCAAGATCACACATCATGAATAGAGCATTCCATTCAAGATCACACAGCATGAATGGAGCATCCCATCCCAGATCACACAGCAAGGATGAGGTATCATATTACACTAGGTGTAAAGAGTACCTTTTTATCTTACTGCCACCGAGCTTCTATATCTCTTGGGGTTAGTCGACTGGCTCCTAACTCCCATCGCGAAAATCACACATTGGCCTTCTTGCTCGTTTCTCCTTAGTTCATGAATCCTCCCTTTGCCAAGACTACTGAGATTCACTCTCGCTAGCCTCCTGCGTTTAAATTTCTGTGATGTTTACTCCATCCACTACATCCGAGGATTTTCTGGATTCATTTTCGGTCACACCAGACGTCCACATGACGTTGTCACATTTTATGTGTTGATCATCACATAATAGCAGCTCCAATTGATAGAAATAAAGCCAAAGGTTATTTGCACACAAGCATTACTATTATCATATAGAAATCGTTCATCACAACAAAAACATCAATAAAATCATGACATATAAAGGTATGTTAAACCAAATAAGCATAACAACAGACTCAGAAGGAATGCTTTCAAAACATAACTCTCATGCATAAAGTCATACGTTTTATTCACAGGGTTAATCGTAAAGCATTCCTTAAGCATCAAAATCATTTACATACAAACATCAAATCTACCACATCGTCAACACCACAACATGTATAAGTACATTTAAAACACGTCACGCATGCTCCAACTTGGGAGGAACACCTCTAAGCATACTTTCTACTTATGAAATTACTCATGAAATATTCGTTCTCACCCATGAGGTTCATTCACTATATTACTTAGTTTTTGTCCTATCATATCTTTGGCCCTTCTTTTCGCATCGTGTCTTGCAGAGCGAGTCTTACTACCCGTCGTGGGTCTGGGGCCTAGGGTTTATGTGTCCATTTATTGTCATGCTTTACACATGTCTCCTCGTCATTTTGCCCCATCATGCAACCAATCCCACACCCGACAAGTGGTTGGAACATTAATGGCAATTTGACTTCTCATTGAGACACATACCTCATCTTCTTGGAAAGCCAAACTTCCTTAAATAACCCGAAACCCTTTTTATCTTCTCGGAAAGCCGCAAACATTTACTTCCTCTAGCGAGTGGTCAAGTCATCTTGACAAGACACTTTCTCGCCTTTTTCCTAGGCATAGGTACTTCTTCTCACGTTAATTTGCTAAACACCTAATTATTGGTATCTAGTATAGGTCTCTTTTCGCCACTCATCTTTATCGCGTCGCTTACCTTGACGATGGAACTTAGACAGGTATTTCTCTTTGTGTTACATGTTTTCCCCTTTCTATGCGCTTCCTCGTGAAAGCACTACACCCTTATCCGAACTATAAGTTGGCTGAAGGGATTAAAGCCCTTGGCGGCGAAAGATTTTATTATAGAGATCTTTTCAACTTAATTAGAATCTTAAAATACCGTACATTGGCAAACAATTATAGAAACAAATTTTCTTATAATTTAAAGTAAGGTTAAGCATGCTTAAACAAATTATAGATTAGAGAATTACATAATAGAGTAACTTACTCTCGTTAATGTCTCTGAATCTACAAATCACCGAATTGGGGACACCATTTGTCGGAGACCTTTTTATCCTCTAGGATGAAATTGATTTATGGGAACCAATTGGAATGGAAATTTTTTTAAAGAATCTCTTAGAGGATTTGCAGAGAGGCAAAATCTTTGATTTAGAAAATTATTTTCTTCTGCGTATTTATAACTCCCTCTTCTTCAAGAAGTAGGACGGAATAATGGAATTCTATTAATTTAAAAAATATTAAATTAATAGAAATATCAAATTAACTAATTAATTAATTAATTAAATCATATTTAATTATTATTTCATTCAAATCTTATTTAATGAATATCTCTAACATATTTTATAATTTTAATTAATTTAATTAAATCAAAATCAATTAAATCAAAATAAATTAAATAAAATTAAACTAAACTATTAATTAATTCTTCAATTAATTAATTGCTAAATTTAATTCCAATTTGAATCATGTTAAATATAATTTCTCTTATAACCAATAATTTTATTATGAATCCAATTTATATTAAATTAATATTTGAACTTATTCAAATATTTTATCTCTCATAAATTAATTTTGAATCATATACAAAATTAAATTTATATAATAAAGTTTAATTAAAATATAAACTTTATATTATAATGTATCACCATACATTATCAAATTTCCAAAGTAAATTTGAACATTTCAAATTACAACCAATATAAATAAATCTCATTATCCTTTACGAGCTAGGAAAGGGACCTAATGGACCTACAGATCAAAAGCTACAACGATATGAAATTAATTGGCTAAATTGATTACCACATTAATCAATATTCGTTAACTGTGTGTACACTCCACTAAAGACTCACAGTTCAACTCTTCTCACTGTAGATATATTTATGTGTCCAACCAATAAACAGAAACCCCTTTCGTGCCATAGAGAGGTTAGGGCCTTTTGTTCAGGTCCCAGAGACACCATTTAAGGTAACACTCATCTACTTACCTTAAAGTCGGGAATGAGTGAATTCCATCTTGTGCGATTATGTTTCCAACTTCCCACTCGGTCTTGTCCCTAAAATGATAAGCATATTGAGTAGGCAATTTGGCCACTGTCACCCATACAAATCAAATGACAATCTCTCGCAAACAAGAGTTCATAATACACTTAGGATTAAGACTAAATTACTCAAGTCATCCTAATGAAATAGAAATCCAACTAGTTAACGGAGTTACATTTAGTGGTTACTATTTCGTGGTTTGGTCTTATGCAAACTCATTGCATAGGATATCCTCACTCGTATGTCACCTACACGGACGCGTTGGATCATTGTGTTTGTATCAAATACAAAGTGAGTCGTATCCATAGTGTTACCAGGATATGGTACCCAGTCTTATCCCTATACTGTAGACCCTTTAAGTTGATCTCGAACATTGTTCCTTGTATGTCTCTACATACTGTTCAAGACTCATCAAACACCTTAAGATGTTAGTTTATTGGATTTAAGTTATTAAGACAAAGCTAATAATATAATCAATAACACTTATTGAAATAATAATAATAACAGTCAATGAATTATATTTACAATCTATGAGTTTTAGGACACAAATCCTAACATTGGCATCCTTGTCGCAAGGTTTTTATTGCGTTGGCGGTACAGGATCAAGGCCTCACAAAAACCATGTTCGTTCTATATACTAAGTTATCTATGGTCAATATACGCAGAGTATCAAGGATGTAGGGCTTTGCTGACTACTTAGCCAACTACCACAGAGTTTAGGCAAAATAATATTGATCTTACTCTACCATCTTGACTGATTTTAGGCAGGATATTATCGATTTTACTCTGTTATCTTAACCGATTTCAGGCATGAAAATATCATGACCTAGTTTATCAGGAACAGTATTATTGAGCTATCAAGCTAACATGACCGAGTTTCAAGGGTGTAGAATAAACATATAATTATTTTTTATGAAAAAGAAAATTATTTATTGAGAAGGTTGATTTACAAAGTTGTAATTTTTTAGAAGCTACATAAATGATGGTAATTTGCGTAAGTTAAAAAGCTAAACTTTGAGCATAACTTTTCAATAGCATGTTTTACAAAATCGTCGCTCACAGGGCTTTTTTAGTTCTTTCTTTTAAAATGTGTTCTCACTTTCCGGGTAATAATCATGTTTTCCTTAACTGAGCCTATTACTGCCACGCCGACTAGTCTGATAGGAAAATTTGTAAAGTGATTGTGTTCAAGGTAGTATACTAAATCACAATCAGTGGTGTTGTGGGTACAAATAATTGATTTGAATTAAAAGTCTAGTCATGTCTTTATAAGAATCGTATCATATAAAAGTTTGTAAAATAAAATGGGCCGAGCTTGTATTTTCTCTCTCTAAAATTGAGTTATACGCTTTCATCCAGTTTTAATTAGAGGTTTAGAAGTGAGAGTCAGCTGATATTTTTGAGGGAAAGACGATATCGGTTGACCTCACGCTATCTCTTGAATAGAGAGTAGGTGGTCCGAAAGGGGGGTGACACTTCATGTGTATGTGAAACTAATATGGAGATTTGAATCCTATTAGTTGATCATATAGACTAATTAAGAGATTAATGAGTGCATTAGGGCATTTGACTATTAGCTTTTAAGTACACAAGTCAATAATAAAATTAAGCATCTCTTAGTGTTTCATGAGCAACCAACTAGATGAGTAGATTCTGATTTTTCCTAAGTTAGATTCCTTTAATTGAGTTTAATCCCCTTTTAGTTGAGCTTTTACAATCATTTAAATTCATTTGCAATTAAAATTTACACAAACTCCCTTGTGACTATCATTAGCTAAAATTCATTTCAATCATTACCTAAAATTATGAGATTTTCCTTGGAGACGAATCTTGCCACTTATATAGTTAACATAAATTGCAGTTCAAAAATTTATTTGATTAACATGGTTTGTAAACAACGACAAATTCATGTTAGTCAATTCTACCCATTGAGTCTAAAAACATCATTACAAATTTAAGTTTAATTTTACTAATCATTTTAGAAATTAGAAAAAAAGAACAAAAACAAAACAAAACATAGAGACTCCACGTAGAAAAAGAAAAGAAAACATGAATGGTTAGAAAATCTACTGGCCATATAAAAAAATACAAACAAATATACTAAAGATTAGACCCTACTTTCTAGGAAAATAGAAAAAGGAAAGAAAAAGAGAAGGGAAAGGTAAAAGAAACCGTAGCCTCACAAGTCATTCGAGTTTTTGCCACAACCACCTCTGTAGAGTTTCTTCTCCGGCGATCCACCAGCTACTCCGGGAACGTTACCGCCCCGTTGCGGCCTCAAACGTCTGTGCAAACCTAATCTGTGAACGCCCACGTCTCATCCTGAAACGCTCAACACCATGAGCTTCACAGCCACGTAGACCCACGCTTGAACAAACTGACACACGTTGCGACGGGCTTCAGCGTACCACAAGCGTGGAAGGCGCGGGTTGATTTCTGCCGCAACGACGAGCACCCAGACGCGCGGCCCACTGGCAACGGCTTCTTCAGCAGCGGTGTGTACGCTCAGCAAATACTCCAGCAATCCAGATCCGTAAACCCAACCTGTTTTTGTGATTGGATTTGTAACCCACAACCCGAAGGACCTCGAATCTGAACACCCATAGCCTGTGGATCTGTGAGTTTGAACCTATTCGAACACAATCCGGCATAGACCCAAGCTATTTTTCTTTCTAGTAAGGATTAGTGGGCAACCGTTCGTCTACATTATTGTTCAATTCAATTAAGTGTTCGAAATGTGTTTCTCTTTATTGGAATTCTTATGCATTTAGGTTAGGGTGATTGAAATTAAGTTTAAGGTCGACGTGGGTAAGAACTGAGCTTTAACCTTAGAATCTAGTTTTTCTTGTTTCAGGAGCTGATGGACTAGCTTAAGAGCGCTTTTAGAATGAGATGCTAACTCTTTTTGCTTCTTTAGTCTGTTTTCTTAATGCTTTGTATGTTTCATGCTTGTAGTTTGAGGGTGCATAATGAGTGTGAAAGTATATGTTCATGTGGTCATTGGGCAAGCATGGTCTAGAAAGAAGGGTTAGAAGGCCTTGAGTTTGTATGAAAGGAAGTAAGGAGGGTATTAGGGTCTTGGGTAGAAATGGTTTAGGCTGATGTTGTGTTAAGGAAAGTAAGAAAAATATTAGGGCTTCGAGTATAAATGGTTGAGGATTGATATGTCATTATAAGGTTAGATCTTATATACCGTTGGGAGTTAGTAAGTAGACTTCAAGATCCCATTGAATGAGATCAAGACTTTAAGAAATTTGAAAATTTCCTTAGTAAAAGCGTTAATAGGTTCTTGAACCTTTTTATATGTTTATAGGTTGTCCTTGAAATTTTAATTCCTTGATTAATAAGTCTAACGTTCAATTTTTTTAAAAAAAGTATGTTCTAGATTTAGAATTGAATGGCATGTCGAATGTGATGCTAAGCTTTTAATTTTATCTATGGAGTTCATGAATTTTTTAAAATGTTAAATAGTTCAATGACCTATATAGCACAAAATTTAAAATTTAAGGACCTATTGGATACAAAATTGAAAGTTCAAGAATCTATTATTTTAAGTTATAAAGTTCATGTACTTACTAGACAATTTTAAGTTCATGATCAAATAAACACAAGCTTTAAACTTCTGGGATTAAATTGTTAATTTAAGCTTATTATTGTTGTTATTTTATTATTATTTGAAATTAAGATTCTCACCTTACAAGAAGCCCATTGTAGGCGGATACACCTGGCCTGAAACTTGCATTTTTTGTCAGTTGTACTCTGTTAATGGCGTTGTGGTCCTCATCAACGTCTCCAAAAGGGATTGTTATCACCTTTCCAGTGCTCTTACTCACCGGCTTTGCTGTGATTCTCTTTTGCTTCTTCTTTATCTCCAATCTCTCCTCTTGTTCATGCCCTGTTACTCCCCGTATTGTTGTCTCCGGCACTGCTTCCAGCAATGGAGCCCACATTGGCGATGGGGTTCTAACGAACAAGGACGATGTTGACTGGTTGAAGGATCAAATCAAAGCTAATGGGCTGAAGATGCATGAAAATGTGCTTCGGAAAGGCATCAACCCTCGCACTAGGGCTCAACAGCTTGAAGATCTCAGACAGTGAGTATTTGTATTATAACTAATAGCTTTTCCTCTCGTCTGAGACAAGCCTAATTTAACGAATTGAAAATTAAACTTTTATGCTTTACCTAGTTGTCTTGCACCGTCCACTTTTGATGGTTAATCTCAAATTTGTGGTTGTATACAAGTCATTTGTGCTGACTATCTAGAATTGAACCTGAAGTATAGATAAGAATTCTTCTTAGGCCATCCTAAGATTGCTAGTGATAGTTATTTACTTAGGTTCTTTTGCATGGTTTATAACAGCATTGGAAGCTCTGCACTGTCTTCTCGGAAATTGAATGGAAACGAGGTAGAATTGGGCATCACATCATTTTGTAATATTCATGAAAAAGGTGTAGTTTTCATGATAACGTATAAAACTTGCTTGTATGCACTGTATAGAACTCCGTCAAAGCTTGTTGATTGATGTTTGTGGATTTCATTGGTCAAGTTACTTATTTATTGATCTAGTGTAACAATGGTCTATTGTAACTTGGATTTCTTTGTTTTTACATGTTCATTGTTTATATCATTATGGAATATGAATGGAAATTTTAAATCATTTCTATGATATGAATTCAAACTTCCTTGAATGTTCTGCGTAGAATGTCATCCAATAATACTCTTTGAATGATTCTTATGATTTATGTCGGCCAAATTACTTATTCATTGATCTATTGTAACTTTGGTATCTGTGTTGCTGCTGTTTCATTGTTCATTTAAACTTGTTGCTCTTTCTGCTCCTCGTGAATCATGTATATTGTGCGTTATATGAATACTTCATCCATTATTGACATAGTTAGTAAAATTCATGATAGATTCAAGGGTATATCACATTATGAGGGACCAGAGGATCAGAACCGTACAGCACTTCCATGCCCAGGTGAGCTTCTGGTTGAAGAGCACCATAGTAACTATGGTGAACCTTGGGCAGGCGGGCGAGATGTGTTTGAATTCCTAGCCGAGTTCTCTCATATAACACCAGATGCACATGTTTTGGAGATTGGATGTGGCACTCTACGAGTTGGCTTGCATTTCATTCGATACCTTAAGCGTGGACATTACCATTGTCTCGAGAGGGATGAACTCTCTATGATGGCTGCCTTCAGGTACGAGCTTCCATCTCAAGGTCTCTTAAGCAAGCGACCAGTAATCGTGAAAGGGGAGGACATGAACTTCAATAAATTTGGCTCTGAAGTTCTTTATGATTTAATATATGCTAGTGCTGTGTTCCTTCACATGCCTGATAAGCTTGTGTGGGTTGGACTAGAGAGGCTTTCTAACAAATTAAAGCCATACGATGGGCGAATTTTTGTGTCCCATAACATAAAGTTCTGTTCACGGTTGGGAGGGGAGGAATGTACAAAGCATCTCACAAATTTAGGACTTGAATATCTAGGAAAGCGCACACATGATAGCCTGCTTTTTAATCACTACGAAATCTGGTTTGAGTTCAGACGATCAAAGCCTTAGTAGTACCAACACACTCATTGTATCATTTCGTACTGAGTTCCCAAAATGTGAAAGATGAATATAGGAAGATATCAGCAATTTATATTTCTAGTCTTGGTGGCTGAGAATGCACTTGGCCAAACCATTCAAGAAGTTGAAAATGTCAACCCCAAAGGTTTGTCACTAAAAAGAAGAAAATGTCTTTATTAGAGTGCTTAGCTTGGGCTCTTCTCACAGTGTGCTAAGATAGCCCAAGGCTTAGAATTTTTTTTGTTGTATGTAAGGCTCCTATTGTTGTATGTTCGTTGTGTAATTTCTATTCAATAGTCTGGATTTTGGATAATCTTTTATGGCAAAAAAGTTTTTTTCTTCTTCTTTAATATTATTTTTTATAACAATTAGCTAGCTTAATGATAAATTCGGCTTCCCGTCGCCTCCAAACCCAAGTTTAATATTATTTTTTATAAAGAGATTTAAAAAAAAAATAGATATAATACATTGGGCGTTTATAAGTGTGCATTCTACAAACTCTAACTATGTTCAATTCCTTATTTTTCATACTCAAAACCATTCCATAGACAAATTACTCACTCAATACATTACTCAACATAAGGGAATAAAATAAAGACTATCCTTATTATTATTTGCATCGCTGGAAGCAAAATTTTATCAACTTGTCTACATTTTGAATGATATTTTGACAAATTTATTGATTCCTTATTAACATGGTGAAAAAAAATAATTCACATTGTTACTTTTAAAAATGATTTATTTATTAGATACATAGGAATCTTTTAAAAAATATAACAAAACAATAAAATATTCACATTGTATGGAACAATTTTAGAAACGGAAAAAGTCCACAGGCCCCACAATTAAAAATATCTAAAATGTTCGTGATTAATTGGCACCTAGAGTGCGTAATATATTTGGTAAGCTATCGTTTGGATTTGACTATTCTTTGGTACATAACTATTTAGATTTGGATAGCCAATTCTAAATGGTTTTTTTCAAAAAAAAAAATTGTACATTTAAATTTGGGTAGCCAACTCTCAATGGTTTTTTTTCAAGATTTTTTTTGTACATGATCATTTATATTTGATTATTTAAAATTGGGTAGTCAAATATCAACAATTGATTGTTTTGATACACGATCGTTTAGATTTGGTATATGACCGTTTATATTTGGTACACGATCATTTCGATTTGATCATTTAAATTTGGCTACTCAAATCTTAACGTTTTTTTTTAAGATTCTTTCGTCCACGATCGTTTAGATTTGGCTATTCAATATTCCAACGATTTTTTTCACGATTTTTTATATTTGCCACAAGATCTTAAACAATCAAATAACAACTTGAAAAAAATATAAAAAATAAAAAAATAGATTTTTCATATTTGGTACATAATCTTGAACCAACCGTTTGAAATAAAATAAAAAAAAGTTGCAGAAGAAAAAGAGAAAAAGATGATGGAAAGGAAAATAAAAATTGTAGAAGAGGAAGAGAAAAAGACGATGAAAAGAAGAAAAATAAAGCGCAAAAGAAGAAGAGAAGAAAGAGGATGAAAAGGAATGACAAATTTGGATTATTTGTTTTTGAGACATTTTCAAATATAATAAAATAAACTAAAATATTTATAAAATATAGCAAATTTTGAATTCTACCAATGATAGACACTAATAAACTTTCATTATTCTTTATCAATGTCACTAATAGAAGCATACCAGTGTCTATCAATGTCTATGATTGATAAAATCTGAAATTTTGCTTTATTTTGTAAATATTTTGTCAAATATGCCATTTTCGACAATTTTCATATTTTTTTAGAGTAACCGTAATAGGTAGATTTTAGGGCATATTATAGAATATAACAATATTTAAAAGAGAAATTGCAGAATATGATATAGCAAGTATAGTACATTGTTGTAGAATTTTGCAATCATTCTCAATTTTTAAAATATTCTACATCTTAAATTTGTTATTATTTTCAAACTACATTTGAATAACTTATTTCTTCTCCCATTTTTAATGTCCTAATCATCCCTTATTTCTTTTCCAACTTTTTAAGGCCCTAGTCATCCTTTGTTTATATGAGAAAAACAATTTGTTCTTCCTGTCTTAATCTTGATTTTAAGATATCAATGATATATTAATCATAATATGCAATATAATGGTTATTGATCGGAGTAATTTAACTTTTTTTGTGATTTTTCTCTACTTTTTTCGATATGTATTTTGAGTTAAATTTGATTTCAAATTAATTTTTTTTCGTTGATTTTGTTTTAGTTTTTCTTTATATCAGTTTTGTATATTAGTGTTGTGATGTACTTATATTATATGTATTAGTTGGTTGATATACTTACTATGTAATGTTCATTTTTTTTCAAATTTTATTAAGTATATAAATGATATAACTCAATGTATCATTATCAAGTTTATCAACAATATATTATTAAAGTATATCAACATATCTGTAAAGTGAATAATTATCAAGTATATCAATCAAGTTTATAAGTGTATACAATAGTTTATTAAGTGTATAAGTAGAACTTCAAATATATCAAATGTATCAATGAAGAATACTAAGTGATCCGCAGTACTTCAGGTGTATCAAACATATCACATGCATCAAGCGTATCAAGTTTGTTGAGTGTACCAATGAAGCATAACATGTTTATTAGCAATGCATCAAGTGTATCAAACTCATCAGTGAAACCTTTAAGTGTATCAGCCCTAAAGTCAAGTGTATTAAGAGTAATCAAGTGTAACAAGAAGTACAAGGTGTATCAAGGTGTTTCAAGTGTATCAAAGGGTATTGAGTGTATCAAATGGTATTGAGTGTCTCAAAGAGGATCATGGTGCATCAAGTGTATCCAGATCCAATGGTTATCAAGAAGTGTACTCAAATGTATATCAAGTGTAATAAGGATTATTATGTGTATCAAGGGATATTAGGTGTATCAATAACGAGGACATTTGTGACATTTTACATTTTATATATGTGGGTTGGGATTTGTTTTTGTCATTTTCAGCGTAAAAAATAAATTTGTGTGCTATAGACTTAATTATTATAACTTGTTTGACCTTGTTTGCAAGTGCCTTTATTTAAAACTAATTGAAAATATCACAAATTTCTATCAATACATTTGATTTGTCTTACATTTATTCCTAAAATACCCATACAAATACGTGAAATTTAGGTTAATTTTTCATAAATATAACAAACAGTCAAAATATTTACAACTCGTGTGTCAAAATGAAAAAGTCCATTAAGTTGACAATTTTTAAAAAAATATTCAAGATTTGCCCTTTATTTTCATCGTCTTTCTTCTCTTCCTCTTATGCGATTTTTTTCTCTCCATTGTCTTTCTTCTTTTCTTTTGCCATTTTTCTTTCTTCTTCTGCCATTTTTCTTTTATTTTTTTTTCAAATTGTTATTTGGTTCAAGATCGTATACCAAATATAAAAGATCTATTTTTTTTAAAAAAAATTTCAAACTATTGGTTGCTCAAGATTATCTACAAAATATAAAAGATCTTGAGAAAAACGTCGTTTAGATTTGGGGTCAAATCCAAACGATTGTATACAAAAAAAACAAAGAAGAAATATCCA
The DNA here is from genome assembly GCA_025688845.1 of Cucumis hystrix. Classification (NCBI taxonomy): domain Eukaryota; kingdom Viridiplantae; phylum Streptophyta; class Magnoliopsida; order Cucurbitales; family Cucurbitaceae; genus Cucumis; species Cucumis hystrix. The sequence continues at coordinate 16,976,341 of CM046884.1, forward strand.
GCTAAACGATTGTGTACCAAATATAAACGATCGTGTACCAAATATAAACGATCATGTACCAAATCTAAACGACCGTGTACAAAAAAATCATGAAAAAAATAGTTGAGATTTTGCTACCCAATTTTAAACGATCAAATCTAAACGGACGTGTACCAAATTTAAACCATCATGTACAAAAAAATACTGAAAAAATCGTTTAGATTTGGCTATCCAAATTTAAATGATTAAATCCAAACGATTGTGTACAAAGAATAGTCAAATTTAAATGATCATGAACCAAATAATCTTGAAAAAAATTTGTATAGATTTGGAACGATTCAATCTTAACGATCGTGTAGGAAAGAATAGCCAAATCTAAATGATCATTTTCCAAATATATTACGCGCGTTAGATGTCAATTAATTACTTGACATTTTTTGTATTTTTCTGTGTGGGTCTATGACCTTTTTTCGTTTTTAAATTTATTTTATAGAATGTAAATATTTGAACGTTTTGTTATATTTTATAAAAGATTCCTTAAATTTATCCATTTTTTTCGATTTGCAGTTGAAATGATTAATTCTTGTCTGTTTTAATTAAAATTAAAATGGGTTATTTATTCGTTTGGTGAGATGCAAACGGCATTTAATTAGCTTAGTGTTATCACCAATTTAAAACATAATGGTGAATGTGAATGAATTCAATAAAAAAGAAAGTTATTCTAAAAAAAATAGTATTATAAATATTATAATAAATAGATGTTCATTGTCTAAATAAGCTTAGTATTCATACCCACATGTCTTCTCCTTAATCATCTAGCACCCTTGACATGTGTCTTGAAGACATCATCTCTTAGTGGCCAAATAATCTACCACTTATCATATTTTTTCTATAAATAGAGAGGTTTAGTGGATTTGTAAAGACACATATATTGGAGGATTTTTCCAAGAATTTAGAGATAGTGGGAGAAAGTGGAAAATAATGAAATTTTCATTTTCTTAATTTGCATATTATTTTTTTATTTATTTCTTTCTTTATATATTTATTATTATTTTAATATTATATTTTTTCGATTTTCATATTTTGGTTGTGCTTTGTTTTTACAACACATTATTAACATGAGCTATACAGCTGTCTCCTCCGTCGAAGGTGGGTCTTAACGGTATGTAGGTTTTCTCCTACTCGTTATATTAATAAAATAAATATTATTTTGCATGTTTGATATATATTAAATTTCTATTATTTGATACTAATAGTAACAATAATTTATCATGAATGCTTGATACACTAAAATGTTATAAAGAATATAATCATCAGAAAGCAATTATTCTATATTTTGGATATGCTCTTGCATAGCAAATATCAAGATAAATATTTTGAAAATTTTTATGTCCTTATCTTAATGTCTTCTTGTGGCACGGACATCTTGTTTTTCCAAGTTATTGACATAAAATTTTGCTTTTTCAAGTCTGTAAAGGATTAGCCTTTCCATTGTATGTAAAGTTCTTCTTCTTCTTCTCCAGTCTGACAGTAAGTGAGAGATTAAAAATCGAATAGAGAAGAGTCCATGTTCCACTTCCCCCTAACTTGTAAGCTTTTCATTACTTTTCTTTCTATTTTTGTATTTTCATGTAATATATGTTGTTCATATTGTACAATGGCCGAAGGCCTATATTCTTTAATATATATATTGCATGTTTATACCTTTTCAATTCATCACATATTTACTTTTCATCTGTCAATGTATTATTCGTAGCCTAGGTTTGTGATAAGTTCTTGATAAGAAGATTAGCTTATAATTCTTATCGCGTTAGCTGAGCTATTTTCATCACTTGGCCAGTGTATATCTCCAACTACCCGAGAGGGCAAGTAGCAAGGATATGACTAACGCGCGCAAGGAGGGGTTTGGAAACAAACTCCACCTTGCGAGATAACTTCCATCATTTGTGTCCCGAAAGGAGAACAAGTGTGGTATTAGGCGTTGAGAGGTTGGTATCCTTAAACACGAAACTTTATAACTCTTATAAGTAAACTCTTCTAGATATACTTTGTTTAGCTAGACTTAGTCACTTGGATCCCGAAAGGAGACTAAGTGTGGCATTTAAAGACTTTGGGAGGAGCTCACCTTATTCATGAGCTGGTTAAGCAAGCTACATCTCATCATGCTTATCACATAGCTTAATCACCTACTAATGCAAAGACCATCCTTTACCCCGTTCTTACATACAAGTTAGTTCATGCTTTTACCTCATCCAACCCAAACCACCTTTACAGATTTTCTAGTGTAGATAAGTAGATATAATTCGAGTTTGTCCATGAGAGTAATAATTCAAATCTATTCAAGGATTTATTAGGTGAAGCACAATCAATTGTACCCTTATTGTACAAAGTACTCTTGATTGAACTTTTTAGTAAGATTGATGCAATTAAAGTTCTAAATTATTGGAGTAATAATTCATTTGGTTGTAGAGAAAGGTTCATGAACATAGGTTTAGACTTGTTTTCTTGGATGTGGGATGAAATATAGTTTTAGACTTGTGTGGAAATATAGTTTTGTTTTTGTAAGTTATTATTGTTTTTGTTATTGTTTTGGTTATGGAAGGTTGGATTATTTAGTATGTAAGTTATTATTGTTTTAGATATAGAGAAAAGTATGTAAGTCGTTTTACTAAGTTTATTTCTCAAGAAATTAAAGTATTTAAGTTTTTTGTTTATATATTTATGTGTGTATATGTAAACTGCAAAATATACTAGTTTATTGAATATGTTTCTATTGTTTTCTTTTTATTTATTTTACATGTTCAACTTTCAATGGAGACCACTTAATGACAAGCAAATTAGAAATTTATGTACTATTTATGTATTGTTTATTGTAATTTTTGTTATTTTGAACGAATTTACTGTTTTGGCTATGTTAATTTTGTAAGAAATGATTGTTACTTTTATTGAAACATTAAGTGAATTTTAGCATTTTCTATTTCTATAGTTTGAATTGTGTTTAGATACAGATCTTCTAAATGGTACAAAAGGAGGCTTTTTATAAGCAATTTTTGGGTGGGAAACTATTCTTCTAGTTGTGTCAATGCCGAAAGCATCCTTTGTCAACAGGTCACATCAACTCCAACTACCACTTTTGTCTTTTAGCGAACCTCTTCTTGCATTCTGATATGGTCTTCTCATCTTGTCTTCACGAGAGTTCCTCTGCAATTCGCTAGCTTCTTCTTTTGTTCATAAACCTACGTTAAGATACCAAAAACATGGTAAACAGACATGGAGGCTTATGTAAAGTGAATTTCCAAATATTTATGGATTTTTAGCATATGATACGCGTTTTGACACTTTTATTATGTATCTTGGTCCCATTATTCTATCTAAAAAGTCATAATAACTTGTATTTCTGCAAGTTATCACACATGTAAAGAACCCTTAGATGTGAAAAGTCACTATAAATAGAACCAAGGGCTGAAAAAAAAGGGCATGAGATGTTAGACGTTCTGATAAATTGTCTAGAGAAAGTTCTGGGTGTTGAACAGCTAGTTGACAGGAACTGCTAGGTAAGAAGAAGAAGTCGAAAGCCAAAGGGAGAAAGAGTTGAGGCTAAGTATTTTCGTGAGTGATAATCCTTATAAACAAATGTTTGCTGTGAGAAGTTTTGTGTGAATAAAGCTTGTATTTCGTAAACTATCTTGTAAATGAATAAATGATTCTTTTATCAATGAAAGTAATGTTTATGATTTATTATAAATCTTTATGATATTATGTTTGATGTTATTGCTAGAACTATTACTAATGTGCTATGGTGTGTTGTATGAAAAGCTTCTGATCTAATATCCCCTTGTTGTGGTCTGTGGTGATTGTATGATGTGGCATCATTTGATCTATTGCATGACGCTGGTGGAAGTCCCAGGTCTATCGCTTAATGCTGGTGAATATGAATCTCAGGTCTAGGTGATGAGATGCTAGTGAAAGTGTGTGAGACCCGTGTCTGGAATAAAAGGATCTAATTTTTGACTAAGTGTTGAATAGGTGTTTTAAGAATAAGATTGAGCTTATATGTCTGCGATAGAGTGAGGTAAAGTGAGAAGGCGTTAAGAGTTTAAAGAATTATCAGGCGTTAGAGTTTATCACGAAACGGATTCAGGCGAGGAGAATGTTTAATCTTGATTAGACAAGGGTTTACATATAAGTTTAAGAGCTAAGCATGATCAAGTGAAACATTAAGCTTACATGTGTAACTCCTTAAGCAGAAACTGGCAATCGTTTAGGAGCTTAACGATGACTAATCAAACTTAGGATTAGTATAAATAGAGGAAGAGGACATAATGTTAAGAAGTGTTACTCAGTGACTTTGTAATGAAAAGTTAAGTGTTGAGCTATTGTTAGGCGAGAAGAAGAAGTGCTCAGTACAAGGCATTTTGAAGAAAAGTTTTAGGCAGTGAGTGACTTTCTAAAATGTTTGTATATTTTAAAGCTTTCTTCTACGTCTCTTGTTTATTTGTAATGATTTTCCTTAGAAAGTTTATAACGTGATTTTGAAAGAAACTTATGTTTAAAGTAAGTTTTATGTGTTTCACATGATGGTGAAGTTGTTTTCAAACCATTAGTCTTATCTCTATCAATGAGTTAACTGTTATGTGTGCATAAGAAGTAAAAGCGGCCATGTAGAAAAAGACTGTATGGAGGAATGAAGCTGACCAATACGTGGAAGGAGCATATTGCGTTTGGCGGTCTGAGCAACGAGAAATGAACTAGAAAATTTCCAGATGTTCTTGATGAAAGGACATCATAGTAGTCTAAACTCGAGATGCTGAGTCCTGGCATAGGGAATGGTTCATGTTCTCGGTAAAAGGGACATGTAAGAGTAATGAGTATTTATGCAATCTGATATATATGTGAAATGAGGTGATGAGTTTGCTTTGATTAAATGATTATGTTTGTGAAATATGTTTCCTAAAAGGTCTTCATAAAACGTCACTCACTACGTCTTTGACTTATGTTTTAAGTTTTTACTCCTCAGATGACAAGGCATTAAGACCATATAAGAAGGGACGAGATGGTTGTTAGGTGAAGAAACTTTGCAAGGCTTTTAGCTTAAGTTGTTATAATTTTGTATCAAGGATGTATATAAATTATGTTAAAGTTAATAAAAGAAAGAATTTATCTTATTCTATTGTATTAAGTTGCATTATATAGCCGAAAGTGGGAATTTCAATTAAAGTTGTGAAGTAAACGGGCGATTAAGCAAAGCTTAAGGACCTAAGAGAGCGTTCTGTCATTTCACTTTAGAAGCACTAGGATTGCTCGAGTTACGTGACATACCACATTACACGATTGAGATGCGTGGGGTAGGACATGACAAAGCGAATCCCAGATCTAAGCGAGTGCGAAACACACCCCTAAGTTAACAGTTAAGAAGTGAAAGTTTTGACTAAATGTTAGTCTAGGCGTTTTGTGTGGTCTTCGTGGGAAGAACCAAGTGTTTCACGAAGAAGAAGTCTGCGAGGAATTCTTGAAGTTTAAGTTCGCGGTAAGAGTTCTATGCAAGGAAAGGTTGGTTAGTTCGAGAGGAAGACTTCTTGGAGTAAAAGTGTAACCACACGATAAGGTTATTCGCAACAAAGGTTGGACGAGTAAGGTTCATCGCGGAATGATATTTGGCGAGAAGAAGGAAGGAAAGTTGAAAGGAATTTCCTAAGTGTAGTTAATAGGCCACGTGTGGAATTTAAGTTAAGCATGACTAAGGATACGTTTTAAGCTTACACGTTTTTCACTAAGAAGCAGAAGTTGGCGAACTGAGAAGAGTTTAAGCATGACTAAGTTGGTTTAAGAGCTCTACAAATAGAGGACCTCGGTCATTTGTTTGGAGGAGAAAATAAAAGTGTTGAAGTGTTGCTGGTTTAGCTATGAGAAGAGAGGCTTGTGAGAAGGAGAAAAGAAGCTCTTTAGTAAAGTTTGTGACTGATTTTCTCAAATGCTCTTATGTTAAAATCTTTCTTGTGATTCCTCTTCACTATTTTGAAAGATGATTTTAAATGAGAAAGTGTTTTAAAAGAGATTTCTATGAAAAGTTTATATGTTTTCAAGCATAATTTCTGATGTTTAAAGCTTGGTTTGATAATTGTAATTTCAACACTATGAAAGGTTTTTCAAACCATTTGTTTTCAAGAATGATTCGAGATCCTTGGAGAAATGAATGACTGTTAACTAATGCGTGTTTATTTGAGGTGAGTCATTTATGCGAAAAGATGTGTTATGTGAAATGGTGTTTATGTGAAATGATATATTCGTACGATTTGATATGTTATTTTGTTCTGTTGAAAATATGTGTGTTTATTTCACTAAGTTGTTAGGCTTTGTGACGACCCAGACTTTTCGGACTGACCGTCTAAGTCGTCAATTTGACACAAAACCGTTTGTTGACGAAAGACATAGTAACTTTAATTGAAACCATATGAATTCGAAGAAAACATTTAATCGGGCCCTATTTCAAAATATGAAATTCTAAAGTACTGTTTACAAAACT
>CM046884.1:16982852-16993009 GCA_025688845.1 Cucumis hystrix
CACCCGCAGGGTAACTATCCACTAGGAAAACTAATAATTTATCCCCTCAGTCCATTCTAAACATCTTAAAAATCATTCTCAATACTGTCAAATTTCTTTATTTACAAGCTCCCCTTTAACCTCAAATAACTATATTATCCAATTTTCACCCAAGGACAGTCGAAGCATATCGCTACATCAGTCAGCCACATAAATAGCCCAGCAATCACAACATACGTTAGACAACAAGTTCACATCAATCCATACATTCATATAAAATTTCATTTAGTCAGCACAATATACATTAACTTTCGGTCCACACCCAAACACCTAACATAAACATCATCCCTACTCAGTCCAGATATAATATTTCAGTCCATATAGTCAATACATCTTAAATCTTATTATTGAGTCCAGTAGAAAGTCCCTTACCTTAACTTTACTCCAACCCCTTGATCGAACCCACGTTTGCCAACAACCCAAAGGTTCGCGAATCGAGCTCCAAATAAAGACAAATGTTGTCGTGAACCCAAGGAAATCAAGCGTTACCTTCAACACCTTCAAAAGTAAGTTAACAAATTTCAGCATTTAATCCCAATCTATTGGAAATTCACAGGTGTACTCGCTTCAACACTACTTCAAGGATGTCAATTTAACAAATCGATCGACATTACAAAAACAATATGAAGCCCACAATTTATCCTTACTCAACGAACTTACAACAACGTAGAGGCAGCGGCTAAAATGGGAAAACACGCGCGGTTGGAAGACGAGAGACTCGCGGACAGATTTGAGATGGAGGCAGGCGGCGGCGGACGGAGGAACGGCGGACAGATCTGAAGAAGGGGGGCGGCGTTTCGGCTGTTTTCGGCTGGGCTCGGTTGGGTTTTGGCCGGTCGGACGGAAGGAAAGGCAGATCTGGCAGCTGGCTTCGCGGCTGCGTGCGGTGGGGATTCGCGGACAGAGGCGCGGAGCGGACGAAGGAGAAGAGAGGAAGAGGTGGGGTTTTCGACTGGCGGACGATCGCAAGCGGCGGCTGGGACGCGTGGGATGAGGCTTCGCCGGACGGAAGGGAAAAGGAAAGGGGCGCGCGGTGGCTTCGCGAACAAGGCCGACTCGTCGGCTGTTGGCTGATGCGCGCGACGGCGTGGGCGGGGAGGCAGTGCGGCGTGTGCTACGCCGGCGAGGCTTCGAGGGCAGAGACCGAACGGCGGCGACGACTAGGGTTTAGGGTAGGTGAAGGAGAAGAAAAAGGAAGAAGAAGAAGAAGGGGGGGCGTGCGTGAGGGAGAGAGAGGGAGGGAAAATCTTATTTTTTTTTGTTTTATTATTATTAATAATTATAATTATAATAATAATAATAATTTTTAATAATAAAAAATTTTTTTTTTTTTTTTTTTTTTTTTTTTTTTTTTTTTTTTTTTTTTTTTTTTTAGGGCATTACAGGCTTATTCTTTAAAATTTATCTTCCAAGACATAGGGGTTGAGGCCAAAAAGGAGAGGAAGTTTGGGCTTTCTAGGCGAGAAGCTGCCAAGCGTTTTAGTTTAAGTTGTTAACTTTTGGTTAAGTGTTGTATCTTTATGTTCATGTACTAAACGCCTTGTTGATAATATAAAGTTAAAGTTTGTTTTATCTTCGCGTTAAGTTCTAATCGCCTAAAGTTTATTTGTTAAGTTAAGTGTTTTGGCGATTAAACTAAATTAAGGAGGTTAACATGAGTATCTTCGGCGTTTAACCGCATCAAAGATGCTCAAGTCGCACAGCGAGGCAAGCAAGCAGATCTTGAAGGCGGAGTGTTTCAATGAGTATGAGATGTGTTATTGATGCTAAATGTTGGTGAATGTGAATCCAAGATATAGACGAGGAATGTTATGAGAGACATTGATAAAAGTGAATTTCAGGTTCATCCCGTGATGCTGGCGAATGTGAATCCCAGTTCTAGGAGATGAGATGCTAGTGAAAGCGAATCCCAGATCTGAGAAAGAATGAGTATTACAAGGCACTATTGTATATCCTAGGAAAATCGTGTGATGCTGGTGAAAGTGAATCTCAGGCCATCGCGTGACACTAGTGAAGTGAATCCCTGGTCTAGACGATGAGATGCTGGTGAAAGTGAATCTCAGGTCCAGGCGGGAAAATCCCAGGTCCAAGTGATGAGTAGTGAATGCTTTGATGACTTGAATCCCGTGGAACTGTTGTTGTTGTATTTAATATTGCGTTAAAAACTTGTGCTTATGTTTGATGCATTGATATATATATATATATATATATATATATATATATATATATATATAATGCCCTTGTGGTTATAATATCTGAAAATGTTGTATTCCCCAAAAGGTATTTCTTAAACCCATCACTCATTCAGTCATTGACTTACATTTTAAGTTTCCCCTCTCTAAATTTTCAAGCATTAAAGTCAAGTAAGGAATGGACCTCAGGCGTAGAAGCCAAGTAAAGGAGGGAAAAGAGGGTTATTATGTAAACTTGTGAGGCGTGCGAGCTATGTCATCCTACCTCTTGTTTAAGGAGTCGATAGATAAGGACTTCGCTCCTTAACGCTAAGGGCTTTTGCTCAATTCAAAAGAGAAACCGAGGGCTACACCTAGGTTGGTAAGGCCAAATTCAGTGAGCAAAAGAGCTAAAGAACTGAGCCAGACAAAGGAAGCCCTAAAGGTTGTCCCTGACATGGTTGCTAGGCGACCAAGGAGAAGAATGAGAATGAGATCCTTACACCTCTAAGTGCCCCCCACCACAAGGAGCTGCGCTAGATGTTGGAGGAAGAAAAGGGGGTCAGAACTCAGTCTTAATTATGTGGTTTCGCGAGAAAATGAATGTAATTGTAAAGTATGTACTCTCTAAAGTGTTAAGTTAATGAAAATAAGAAGTTATGTTATTTTGTTGCATTATTGTTGTTATTGTTATTTGATCTTATCACCAAAAGGCTAGAGTTGAATTGTATTATGTAAAAGTGTAAGGCGATGGAGTAAGATCTAAAGTTGTAAATTTTCACTGTGATAAGAAAGTCTAAGTTTGAATCAAAGGTTTCGCGAAAAGACAAGTTAAGTAAGTTGTTCCGCTTACTAGGCGTTGATCAGCGCGTCATCTCGTGGAGGGGTACGCGTTGGGTGTCTAAGCGGCACACCCTCATCTGGTCGCAAGGAGTGGCATTTAGGGTGGGGCATGACAGATACTTTATTGCCATTAAAAACTCTTCAAGAGTTCCAATTATATTTAAATCGTCAACATATACAGTTATAATAGCAAATTCTGACTGTGATTTCTTTTTAGAAACACATTGACATATTGGATTATTTGGATATCCTTCTTTTAATAAATTTTCACTCTGGAGATTGTACCACATATGTCCTTATTGTTTCAATCCATATAATGATTATTGTATGAATATAGTTCCCCAGAACTTGATTTATATGTTTCAGTTACTCAAATATATCCTTTTGGGACTTTCATATAAATATCATTATCAAGATATCCATATAAATATGTTGTGACTACATCCATAAGATGCATTATTGTGTAACTTCATCCATAAGATGCATGTCCATATTTTCATACACAACTAGGCCAATTAAAAATCTTAATGTGATTACATCCACCACTGGAGAATAGGTCTCCTCATAATCAATACTAGGTATTTTTGTAAAAACTTTTGCAGCTAATCTTGTTTTATATCTTGTGATCTCATTATCTTCATTTCTTTTTCTTACAAATACCCATTTATGTAACCTTCTGGTGTTTGGATTATCGTTTAAAAAACTTATCGTTTTGAAAGTGAATTTAATTCTGCCTCAATTGCTTCTTTCCATAAAGACCAATCTTTTCTCTGTCGGCATTCTTCAACAGATTTTGGTTGAGGATCTTCATTTTCGGATAAAATAACAAGAGCAACATTATATGCAAAAATGTTGTTAACAACTACATTAGTTTGGTTTCATCTTTTTCTTGACATGACATAGTTTATCAAAATCTCATTATTATCCTTAGTTGTTTTATCTTCTTCGAGATTTTTGTCAAAAATTAGATTTGGATTTCTTCTGGAACATCCATATCTTTAATCGAGTTATTGACTCGATTTCTTTTTCAAGGATTTTTATCTTTAAAGCCTACTAGTCTACCTCACTTATGGCGTCTTCCAGATTCATTGATGACAACTTATTTTGCTAGGATATCAATTTCTTATAGGACATTTGTAGCTGCTATATGTGATTTAGTTACTTTATTTGCATCTACAAATGCATCTACTAATTGATTTGCTACATTTTGCAAATGAATTATTTTTCTGAACTTCAAGCTCACGTTGATCTGTATGAGGATCTAAATGAGACAATAATGATACATTCCATGTAATTTCTTTTTTCAAATTCTTAATTCATCCCCGTAATGTTGAAAATTTTGTCTCATTAAAATGATAATCAGCAAATCGTGCAGTAAATACATAACCTATCAGGGGTTCAAAATATTTAATAATTGATGGGGAATCAAATCCAACATATATTCTTAGCCTCTTTTGAGGACACATCTTAATACGTTGTGGTGGAGCAATTGGAACACATACTACACATCAAAAAATTCTCAAATAAGAAATATTTGGCTCATAGCACTATAAGAAATTTTGCCTCTGCCAACGCTCCTGAATTTCGTCGGCATAAATGGTATACACCAACGGAGTGTTTTATCGTCGGCAATAAGTGAAATCGTCAACAGTAAAAATTATAACGTTGGCGTAGATGGGTTTTTATCGATGACATATTTTTGTACCGTCGGCATATGTAGACATATGTCGACAGTTTATTTTTACTGTTGGCTTAATTGGACCAACACCGATGAAATTAAATATACTGTCGATACTTTTTTTAAAATAAAAATACACTAGTTTCATTTTTTCCAAATCCCTTTCTCCCTCCCACACACGCCACCCACCCCTTCCCTTCACCTTCATGATTTTTCCTCAACATAAGCTCCCCCACGAATGGACAACCGCCACCCCCTACTTTTTCTTGCCACGAGAACAAATGGTCGTCGCCCCTTTCATTTTTCTGGACACAATCTCAACGGTTTCCACCCCGTTCCGCCGCCCCCTCATTTTTCTTGCCAGTCTCGTCGTTTTCCTTTTCGTCCTAAGTAAGTTTAACTTAGATCTAGTTTTTGTTTACATGTTTTTAGATGTAAAAAAATGATAGATCTAGTTTAATTTTTACATGTTTTTAAATGGAAATTATAGTAGATTATTTCAAGATTAGTTCGTATATGTATTGAAATTATAGTAGATTGTGTGGGGTGATCTCTTCAATTTGTTGAATTTCTGGTTTATGAGATATACATAAAATTTTGTTTATAATGCATGATTGAAAATAGTTTTTGGGATGTAAAGTGTAGAAGGCATAAGTCAAATAATGGAATGATTGAGGATGGAGTGTGGCATTATTGTTTGAAATGAATTGTTATTAACTTAATTTTTGTAATTTTACACTTAAGTATGATTAATAGTTTTTTTTTTTAGAATGAATTGTTCCTAATTTGTATAATTACAAAAAGACTCGAGATGTTGGGGATGTGGTTCAAAGTTAGTTAAAACTAACTTTGATCTTTTGTGTTGTTTCTATAGGTCTAAGGCTCTAACACTCTAGGAGTCAAGTTTATTAACTAGTTGGAAAGAATATAATTGAAAATGGATAGAGATTGGATTCATCTTTGAGATAAGTTTTCAATGACTTAAATGGTACCTCAGTCTTGATATCTTCATAAAATCTTCTTCAAAACTTCAAACTTGTAAATCATTTAGAATATTTAACATCTCTTTCTCTTCTGTTGGTACATGAGTAAACTCTTCAGGATTTAATCTTTCACCACATATTGAATGAGTTGTTTGATTTAATTCTCTTGATAAATTACTTGTTTGACCATGATAGACCCATTGCTTATACGATAGAGACATTTCATATGTGAGCAAATGTCGTTCAACTCTGTCTAATGATTTCCACAGTGTATGACATCAGGAGACTAAAGAACCAACATTTCCTTGAAGTGAATGTTGTAAATTGTAATATTGGTGAGTGAAAACAATCAATCTTGACCAATTGGAACAATCTCATTTCCTAAAGTGAATGTTGTGAATTTGACAATTGTAATCAAGGTTATAACCACACAAAAAAAAATGAAATAATTATTTTTCGTGGTTGGTCATTATAATCATCCAAATCCCAAAAGAATCACATGAAATGATGATCATAAAAGAAAAACTTCACAAGAAAAAAAGAAAAACGTGGAGGCAGATTTTGCATATCAAATTGATAATATATTTGACCCATCCAGTATGACAAATTTGGATGTGGTAAAATTTTGAATCTCTTGAAGAGAAAATTAGCATATTTGATAAAATAACAAGTGTTTTATTTATAAATTAATATAATAATTAATGTTTTTTTATCTCTCTCATATATATATATATATTTTAAGTTTTTTTTTCTAATTGTAATTATTTTGTTTAATGAAGAAGCATGAATAATTTTCTTGTGTTGAATAACTTAAAAATGAGCAATGAAGTTATATGTGTGACAAACAGTACAACTACACAAACAATACTGACAAGTAAATATTTTTCCAAACTAACATTGCTAGAAGCAAAAGTCAATACAATATAATTAGGTTTTACAAATTTGATTAAAGGGTTTGGAAAAGCAAATATTATTTTGCCTAGAGGAACAAAATTCAAAGTTGATAATGCATTGTTCTCTAGTCAACCAAAGAGAAATCTATCGAGTTTTAAAGATATACGTTGCATTGGTTATCATATTAAGACTGGTAGAGAAAATGGAACAAAATATCTTTATGTAATTTCTATTGTCTCAAATGAAAACCGTATACTAGAAGGTTTCCTGCTTTATTTTCTGGATTATATTATACTCATATACGAGTAAATGAAACATATGTGTTATGTACCTAAAGTTCATGAATCCAAATATATTTGCAATTTGACGTAATCGATTGGGTCATCTAGGATCCATAATGATGAGAAGAATTATTGAAAATTCACATGGACATCCATTAAAGAACCAAAAGATTCTTCAATTATCTAATGAATTATCATGTGATGCTTGCTCTCAAGGCAAATTAATAATTAGACCATCACCAGCTAAAGTGAGAATCAAATCACCTACATTTTTGAACTAATTCATGGCAATATTTGTGGACCTATTAACCCATTAAGTGAATCGTTTAAGTATTTTATGGTCTTAATAGATACATACATCAGATGGTTTCACATGTGTGCTTATTATCAAGTTGAAATCTTGCATTTGTAAAATTATTTGCTCAAATAATCAAGTTAAAAGCATAATTTCCTGATTATGCAATTAAGAACATTCAACTTGATAATTCTGGTAAATTTACATTCCAAACATTTGATAATTATTGTATGTCTAGTCGGATAAGTGTTGAACATTCTGTAACTCATGTTCATACACAAAATGGTTTCGTAGAATCATTTATAAAACATTTGCAATTATTGTTAGACCATTGCTTATGAGAGTTAAACTCCCTACATCTATATGGGGACATGCTATTTTGCATGTTGTGTCACTTGTGCAATTAAGCCAACAATTATCACAAGTACTCACCATTACAATTAGCATATGACCACATTACAAGAAATTAACCTTTTGCCGATGACAAAAATCGTCGATATATCTTAAAAAAGGCATCGGCTTTTCTTTTGCCAACGATATTAAAGCTGTTGGCACAAATCGTCGGCGTAGGTCAATCGAAAGAGCCTCCACCGACGACAAAAAAGAGACTGACAGAATTGAACCAACTGAACTATGCCAACACTAGAAATTAACCGTCAGCGAAAGGGATATTCACCGATTGTAAAACTATTTCATGGGCATTTATTATGCTGAAGGTGTAAGAATGTCTTCGGCATATCCTCGTATTGTTGACAATGTAGATAAATCCATGAAATGCCGACAATTTTAGTGTCGTGGGCAGAAGTCTACTTTTTTAAATATATATTTTTATATTGTTTGTCATACTGTACAAAATTCTTTTATACCGCTTAACTGAAGAGTAGACCCTAGAACTAAGCTTTGATATCAATTCCCTATGTTCGACCTTGGATCATGTAGGAAAACCTATTGTTTCGCTTACACTTGAGCAAGCAATAGGAAAATTGTACACAATGAGGACTTAGCAATCACATGATGAAGTGATTTATAGTAAGTAGTTTGGATGCAATGATCTTGATTAATGACTCATCATGTAGAAGTAAACACCAACATAAACTACAACACTATTTCCAAATTCTCTAAATCTTTGTTGCTTAGAAGTAGATATGCACGACACTGCATTTTACCTTCTCCCCAAGTCCGTGGAGTCATCCAACTAAGTCAAGTTGTAGGCACGGTTGAGTGAAATAATTAACTCCAAAGCAATTAAACAAAGAAGCAAGTTTTTGAAATTATTTCTGGGGAATTGGTTTTTCAAACACTAGAGTAGGATTTTACTTTGATTTTAGAAAAAATATTTAATTCAGGTGAATCATGCGTTCAACCAAAGATCACGTGAAGAGATTCAAGGTACCAGAGTAATTTGTGATTGCTTGAGCCGGCCCTAGGGTTAAGTGTATCTTTCGACAAGTGACCAAGAGGAGACTTAATGAATGCATTTAATCTTATTGAAGTTGGGAACCTTAAAAAGTCGGAGGTACGAGATTAGTTTAATGGGACCTGTATCTTATCTACTATGTGATAAGGACCAAGAAAGATCATTTAAACATTGCAATGAACAATTGGGAGTAGAGGCTTATTGAGAAGAATGATCGTGATGTAGAGAGTCATGTAGCAAATGATCAAGGAAGTTCATGAGAAGAGAGTTGCGGGCAGGAAAGCTATGCAGAGCAGTACGCGATGAGACACAGTTCTTCTCAGCTCAAGAACCTAAACTCAAGATGCATTTATAATGTATAAATTTTTCTTAACATATTTGCCACATGTCTCCTCCTTAATCATCCAACACCCTTGACATGTATCTTGAAGCATCATCTCTTAGTGGCCAAGTAATCCACCACTAGTCATTTTCTCTATAAATAGAGGACTTTAGTGGATTTGTAAAGACACACATATATTGGAGGATTTTCCAAAGAATTTGGAGCAAGTGGAAAATAATGAGATTTTCATTTTCTTAATTTCCATATTATTTTCTTATTTCTTTCTTTCTTTCTTTCTTTCTTTATACATTATATATTATATTGTGGGATATTTTAAAAAATAGCAAAATAAATTAAAATTATTACAAGCTATAATAAAATTTTGGATTCTATCAATGATAACCACTAATAGACTTTTATCATTGTCTATCAACGCCACTCATAGTAGCATATCAGTGGCTATCAATGTCTATTATTGATAGAATCTGAAAATTTTGATATATGTTGTAAATATTTTGTCAAATTTGCTATTTTTTACAATTCCCCTATTATTATTTTAATACTATATTTTCTTGATTTTTGTATTCTGGTTGTGTCTTATTTTTACAACATAAAGAAATTTGTTGGAGTTCATTTGATATTTTTTTTTTGTTTTAAGGATTAAAAATTAAGGCTATAAATATCCATTCCATCTATACATTTTTTGGTTCATTATCAACACTTTCAAAACTCAAGTCAAGCTTTCGAAGCTAAAAAAACAGTTTTTGTATTTAGAATTTAACTAAGAATTCAACTTTTTTTAAGATGCATTTGCAAAAAAAAAAAAAAAAAAAAGCCAAAGCAAATTACATTAATTACGTCCATTATCCACATGTTTTTTTTTTTGCAAATTAAAATGGCAAAAACGAAGTCCAACCCACCCATAAAATATGAAAAATGTCGCAAATGCTGTGACGACCCGGACTTTTCTGACTGACCGTCTAAGTCGTCAATTTGACACAAAACCATTTGTTTACGAAAGACATAGAACTTTAAATGGAACCATACGAATTCAAAGAAAATTTAATCGGGCCCTATTTCAAAACATGAAATTTTAAAGTACTGTTTACAAAACTTTAACTACTTGTAAATTCAGTTCAACAAAACATTTATAAAACCGTCAGCGGAAGCAGTTTAAAGGACAGTCTTCTATGGCCATTCACGAGTCCTTCTTGTCCCTCGTCGGTCTGCCCCT
>CM046884.1:16998672-17044176 GCA_025688845.1 Cucumis hystrix
CCCTTTTTTTTTTTTTTTTTTTCCAAGGGCGTTACAAATGCCCTCTTTATGTTGATATACACTCGATACACCTAATACGCTTGATATACTACTACAATACACTTAATTGATATACTAGATAATGATGGGTTGAATTATTATTTTTGATATACTTGCAAATCATGGACTCATTCATCTTACTGTAAACTCGATAAACTTTAATGATATACTTGATATTCTTTGATAGTGATGCATTTAATTGATAAACTATTGATAAATTTATCAATCATTCATTGTTGATATGACTAATATACTGATTGATAATATTAATAACGATACACTTGATTGATTTACTGTTGGTAAATTTGATAGCGATGCACTAGATTGAGTTGATATGCTTTTTTTAGTACAAATTGGGGTTGGAAATTTGAACTGAGGACCTCTTGTCCTTAGGTGCATACAAATGCTAGAAGAGCTAAGCTCTTATTGGTGATTGAGTTGATGTATTTTATAATGATATACATCAATTTTTTTTTTAAATATTATGGTAGTTTGTCTTCGAAATAAGGTGCTTTGTTGATTGTTTATAGCCCCAAGAGTATTTTAGTATTTTACTTTACTCTAAGTTTATTTCCTTTTTGTGTATTAGGGCTTGCTAGAGCCTATAAAGTTTTCTTCTTTTGTAACTTTCATTGTATGTGAAACCCTAGCAAAAAACTTAACAATCATCACAAAAATCAATTAGTGTAAGATAACCTTTGTTCTGCGCTAACCTTGCTTTTGCCACAGTTGCCTCTAGAGTCATTAGTTTTTTTCGCTACTGACACCACTGTTGTTCTTCAAGCTGACTTTCATAATTACCTTTAGTTATTACATATCCATCCAACTCTAGCGTCGTTTAGTTATGTGCACATCAACTTTTGGTATAGTGAATTTTAGTACAGTGAATTCTAACATTTCTTCCAGTCAACCGATGTATCCAGTGAATTCAGTAACCTCTTTCCTTACTTTAATTATTGCAAACTATTTGTCTAGCTCTATGGAAACTTTCATAGGGTTAATTGTAGGAGAAAAATTGAATGACTATAATTATTTCTCGTGGTCTCAGTCCATTAAAATAGTATTTGAGGGGTGTCACAAGTTTGGATGAGATACCTGGTGAGATACCAAAACCTAGACCATGAGACCTTCAGGAGCACGTTTGGAAATGAGCTCTTTTGTCTGATCGCTATCGATTAATAATATGGAACCTTAGATAGGGAATCATTTTAAACATCAACTTAGTATAACAAATTTAGAAAATTAGTTTGATAAACTCATTTTTGTCACTCACACATGATAACTAACTCCTCGACTTATAAATTTGCTCAATCTTCTCTTGTTCTGAAATTAAAAAATTCAAGTCCAATTTAATCCTCTAAAGTCAGAAACCACCAAAACTTAGCTAAAAAGCCTTAAAAAAACACCAAAAAAACCCAAAAATGATGTCATGACACAGATAGACATTAGGCATAGGAGGCAGACAGCACACATGCGCACACAAACATTTAATGCGCCTGGCCATGTCGTGCACCTCGTGAACATGTGGCAAGCGCTACGCCCCTTTCCACTTGAGCATCCAAACGTCCTATGTGCACATGGCCTAGGGTGCGACCCACGCCACCTGAATGTGCATTGGCCATGCCACGTGCGTGCTAATAAGGCCAAAAAAACCTCTTTACCATCAAAACGCGCTCACACGCTAAGCCCTGCCTGGCTTGGCTAACCATAAACTATTGTCCAAAAATTGAAAAATTGCTAAAAAACTTCATTCAAATTTTATAGCTTATAACTGTTAATGTAGCCATCAAAATGAAAATGTTACTCCTTCAAATTTTCTTAAAATTGTCTTAACTAGCTTACCTTCAAATTTCAACTTCAAATTTGAAGTGATGCATTTTGTAGCCTTTAAGAAATTCATACTATTTAGACCCTTCGAAAATGATCTTTTCCTCTTCCTTCAAGTTGATGAAAATCTTCCTCACGTCCCCCTTGTTCGACAGCCTCACCTCACAAACAACACTTTTTAGTGAACTTTTGAGACCAAAATCATAGAAAACCCACAAGGGAAATGAAATCAACCTTCATTTGAAAATGACCTATTTATAGAGCTCTCTACATGGCCAACCTTGTTACCTTCTACTTGCCAAAATTTGAAGTCTTGCATTTTATGGACACTTATTCTCCACTCAACTGACTCCCTTTGAACGTCTAAAGGTCATCCAAAACGTCTTGAACATCAACTCATCCCATAAATCCTACACAGGCCTTGTTGTGTGTCTTTGACACTCTTGCTGCCTAACTAACCTCTCTTGCCTTGGCTGCATAGCTCAACTTGCATGTTCATGGCCTGCCATGACACCTAGCTTGGCAGATGGTGGCTTTCAACTCATGTTGCACCTCAACTTCTTGCAAAACGGCAAGCTTTGCTTTCCTTGCCTTCCAAAATGCCTAAAACGTACTTTTTAGAGGTTCACATGACACCTTTTGTCCCCTAGCTATGTCCAAATGTCTACGACATGACAAAACATCTAATCACCAACCCTTCTTTTCTTTGCATGGCCATCAACCTTTCAAGTCTCAACACTTAGAATTCACTTCAACTCTTCTTTCCCACTAGCAACCTAATCACAACAAAACAACAACTTCCTTTCAAATTTCATTAAACTTAGCTCTCTTTTAGAACATAGAAATTCTCAAGTAAGGTTAGATTTAGGGTTTACAGATGATAACAAGGTGAAGGAAAGAGAGGTTGTCGGTCATCCAAAGGAAAAGGAAAGCAAATTGTTTATTTTGATCAGTGATCCCATTTTTACCAAGTTTTTCATCAAATTTTCTACAAAAGAATTAGAGAGAATTGCTTGAAGAAGAAGAACCTTGGCTGCCATGGAGTGATACGATCGGGAAGATGAAGATTGGAGAAAAACATCAAGCATGGCAGATTTTTGGGTTAATTTGTAGCAGTCTAGTATTTAGAAGATCATGAAGTGTAGCAAACAAATTAGAAGAGTTAAAACTTGGAGGTTAGTAATATAAAAGGCATCTCTACATTTTTCATGAAGGATGTAAGAGCTAATTTTTTTCACGCAATTGCTGGAATTAAAAAAAAATTAATATATGACGTTGCCACTTTGATAGTGGATCAATATATTGAGTTTTTTTAATATTAACCATTTCTTATGACATGTCTTTTAGGTAAGGGCAAGGATAATTATGTTATTTTTCCAATTATGTTTCTAGTTTTGTTATTGTAAGTTGTAGTGCCTCCCTTTGAGCGTAATATATTAAGATCTTTTATCATTTTCTTTAAGAAACAAATAAAAATACACACATATCGATCAAAATGTGAAATAAACATTAAAACAGTTGTTCATTTAATTTTGTCCCTATCATAGAGACAAGTTAAGTCAATGGAGTCCAAGAAGAGATGAAAATCAATGTTGAAAAGTAAAAGAGAGTGATGTGGAAAAATTAAAGTCTATACCAATTAAAATTCAAAATATAGTATAATTTATTCTTAGAACAAAATATAAATTTATATTCTAAATTTTAGGTTGTATCAATTTAAACATTAAACTATCAATTGTATTAATTTAAATTTTGAACTTTAGTAAATGTATGAATTTAAATTCTCTATTTTTTTTTAATTTTTAAATAAATATATGTTAGGTTTGCAATTTTATAGAATAAATATCTGAACTTACATAAAACAATCCATTTAAACTCTTAATTAAGATTTCTTTGAAAACTTGCTATTTGAATAATAATAGTAAATTTTGTTAAATTGACATTAATAGATATTCATGCATTTTGACATTAATAGATGTTTACACATGCATAGTTGACCATTTAAAAATATAATCATAATAAAGGATCAAAGTAAAGTGATTCACTTACAAAAATTTGTAAGTTTAATTGAAAAAATTAAAGTGATTCACTTACAAATTTGTAAATTTATGTACTCATGGAAGTGGTTTAAATTGATCTACTTATAAAAGTTAATTAATTTAAATTGATACAATTATTTGTTTAAAATTCTTTTATACCTTCTAAAATTTAAGGTTAAACTTATATATATATTAGTTGAGGGTTTAAAATGATATAATTTCAAAGCTGGGGTATTGTCAAAAATATCAAAATGAACTAAAATATCTACACAATAAAGTAAAATTTCAGACTCTATCAATTATAAATTTTAAGAGATACTGAGCATTCTATCAGTGTCTAAGTCGACTCGTATCTATCATTGGTAGAATCTGATTTTTTTTTTCATATTTAGTAAATAGTTCAATTTCTTTTGTCATCCATAAAAATTTTCCTTTAAAATTTGTAAAAATTGATATTTTTGCCCTATTTCTTAAATAACTTTCCACTTTACCCATGTTTTACCAAAAATTAAAATAAAATTTAAAACTAGATAGTATAATATTACTGACAAAAAATGTGAAATTTTATATAAAGTATATGTTTTGTATTGAAATGTTATTTAATTAGCTATTTAAATTAAGGGGAATTTTTTAAAATAATAGATTTTATAAAATATTTACAACCTATAGCAAATTCTGATAATCATTGATTGATATGATATAGTGATAGAAGACTATCAGTGATAAAATTCAAAATTTTACTATAATTTGTAAATATTTTAATTTATTTTTGCAAATTTTAAAAATACTCTAATTAATTAATTTATTACTGTTTGCTTGAGAAATTACTGAAATGTTACCTTATGGAAGTATTTATTTTTTGTTTTTTAATCACAATTTGTTTGTCCCGTCTTTCACACTTTTTAAAGTACTCTTTCAATTATAGTTTTTCTTGAAGTGACTTTCGATATTGTTAAAATTATCGTAAATAATAAAATTGATAAAAATATTTACAAAATATAGTAAAAAATTTTATATAAATGGTTAGCTTTCAATCAAAATTAGAATTTTATTTTTATTATTAAACAGAAGAAAATACTTACTAAAATATAGTTGACGGTCAATCATTTTTTGTCTTTTAAAATTCAGTACTTAAGGTTTAAGGAGTATTAATAAGAAATCATAAAACAAAAGGGGTGAAATATATTTATATATAATCAGTGAAGTTTCTATTAAATAAAAGATCAACTCATAATTTTAATTTTAATTTTAATCAAAGAAGACTGATATTTTGGGAGTTATAAAGAAAAGTCTTTTTAGTTGACCCAGAAAATGAAGAGTACAATTACAAGTTTGGTAAGAAAAAAAGAAATGAATACAAAATCAATGGTGGCCTTTGACTAAAACCAGTTTCCTACCCTCATCTATCAAATTCATCATTAAATTAATATATAAAAGGAAATGTGCAAGTTGAATTTTCAAATATATATATAGATATTAAATATCTTGAACAGTCTGTATTTGAATGTGGATGATAATTAATGTCTCAAATTTAAATATTTGTGTTTAAAGTAATAAATAATTACTTATGTAAATGTTAGATCAATTAAATTTAAGGTATATTTTTTTAAATAACAAAATAAATTAAAATAAATTTTGAATTCTATTAATAATAGTTTTTTATCATTATAACATATATCAATTATTATTAATGATGTAAGTTATAAATATTTCGTAAAATTGGCTGTTTTTGAAAATTTTCATAAATTTAACCTAAATTAATTTACCTTAGTAAAATTAAAAAAAAAAAAAGAGTACTTCTTTAACTAAACATAATTAAATTAATTACTAAAAATAATTAAATCAATATAATTAACTAAAATATTGCTAAATAATAATAATAATTTATATTGAAGAGTTAAGATAGCATCAAATTTTGTATAATAATGAATTACATTTAATAGTAAAAAACAAGTAATATTGATTTATAAATTACTTAAACTATATTTTTATTGCTCTATCTCTCCCTACCATAAAAATCTAATACTTTGGTATGGTATTAAAAAACCTATGTCAGATAGGTTTGAGAATCTCGTGGATAATAATATTTTAAAACTGAAGTTTAGTGATTCCTAAAGACGTGTTTGGTTCGCGATTTGTATTCAATTTTATGTTTTCAGATTCACTTAATTTAGATAATATTTGTTTGTCTAACTATCTCGATTTTGTTTCTCTGAAAACAACTTTTAGATCTTATTACCTAAATAATATAAATTTTAAAAACAATATTTTTATGTTTGTATTATATCTAAAATTTAATTTTCAAAATTTAAAATACAAAATTATATTAAATAAAGATAAAAACATTTAGAAATATAACATTTCATCCATGTGGTTTGGATAAAGTTAAAGTTAGTCTCCGTGATTTTAAAGTTTAAAATTTAATAAGTTCGTATGGTTTGATATATAGTCTCTATGAATTGTTAAATCCTCTTAAATTGTCTCTACCATTGGAATTACGTATGAAGTTTTTATCAAACCATAGAAGTAAATTATAATTATAAATCCTTACCTAAATTGTAATTTTTTTCAAACCATAGGGACAAATTTACGATTTATTCTATACATTATATGATATTACAAATAATAATTCATACAATTTTTTTTTAGGTTAACTTTTATAAATGGAACAAACTTGCAAAATATTTTCGACCCGTGTCACAAATTGAAAAAACCCATGTAATTTACCATTTCTTTCAAAAAAATTCAAGTTTATCATTTCTTATCATCATCTTTCTTCTCTTCTCTTCTGCGATATTTTTTGCTTTCGTTTTCTGCGATATTTTTTCTTTTCATCTTCTTTTTCTCTTCTTGTTCAATTTTTTTTTAAATATTTCAATTTTTCCTTCCTTTTCATAGTCCTTCTACAATTTTTCTTTTCCTTCCCATTGCCTTTTTCTCTTCTTCTGTAATTTTTTTTCTTTCCATCGTTTTTTTTTTCTTCAGTATTTTTTTTCTAACTGTTATTTAGTTCAAAATCATGCTATTTTTTCAAACTGATAGTTGATTTTTTAAGATTGTGTGCCAAATATAAACTTTCATGAAAAAAATCGTTGAGATATTGGATTGCCAAATGTAAACTACGATTGTATACAAAATAGCCAAATTTAAATGATCGTGTACGAAATCTAAACGATCGTATACCAAAAAATCTTGAAAAAAAATGGTTGAAATTTGACTAATCTAATTTAAACGATCAAATCTAAATGATCATGTGCAAAATCTAAACGATCGCATATCAAAAAATCTTGAAAAGAATCGTTTAGATTTGTTTATCCAAATTTAAAACGATCAAATCTAAACGATTGTATAAGAAAGAATAGCCAAATTTAAACGATCGGTTTCCAAATATATTACGTCTGCTGAATGTCAATTAATCACGGAGCATTTTTGGTATTTTTCATTGTGAGTATGTGAGTTTTTTTTCGTTTTCAAAATTGTTCTACACCATGTATAAATTTTGCCGCTTTGTTATAATTTTGAAAATATCCATTTTTTTAGAATATAAAAATCATGTTCACAAACAAATTATTATTAGTTTATTGTCAACTAATATTTAGTGAGTAACTACAACTAGTTTGCAATTATTTAAATTAGAATTCAATTTCTGAATTTTGATACCAAACATATATCTGAAAACATGAAATTCAACTTTGTTTTCATTTAATCTATCATTTTCAATTTTTTATTTTTAGATTCTTTATTGAACATGTCCTAAATGTGTTATCTTATGGAAAAATAATGGGAAACAAACCACGCCTAACAAATATCATTATCCCTCCCTCTCAAGATTTTTCAAAACGTTTATAAAAAGAGGTTCTTACAAAATTAGCAAAAAAAATTAGAATAATAGGACTCATGTCAGTATATTTTTTAAATTACAAAAGTAGCAAATTTAAAAACTGATAACCATATGATTACCGTCTGATAGCCCATCAATAGCCTTATAATTATCGTCTGATAGCCATCTGGTAATCTGGTATTACTAATTTTGTTATATTCACAATATGCAACAAAAGATAGGTGCCATGAACATTTTTTTCTAAATATTTTTGTCATTTGATATCATTTTTCTTATAAAAATTACATACTTTTTACCGTACTGATCCTTGCATGAATCTCAAGTAAATTTTTGGAAACTTTAAAAAACAAATTAAAAACTCAAGTTGTAAGGTATTATATCAACAATTTATGTTGTCTGTTATTAAATAAAAATTACAAATTTAATTAACTAATTAATTAATTAAATTTAAAAAGAACATTTGAAAAAAAAAACAAAATATTTACGATCTATAACCAAATTTTGGATTCTACCAGTGATAGAAATTAATAAAGTTTTATCATTGTCTATCAATATCACCGATAGAAGCATATCAATATCTATCAATGTATATTATTGATAGAATCTGAATTTTTTTTATATGTTATAGTTATTTTATCAAATTTACTATTGTTTACGGTTTCACTCTAACAAAACAGAGAACAGTATTTTTCTCTGCCGTTGGAAAATTAAGTTATATATTCTTCTTTGAATTATTATATTGAAGTTTTATGCAGGTTGGCAATTTAGGAATTTAGGATTTCAAACAATTGAGTTTTATTGACTTTTCCAAGTTAATAAAGTCCCTTAGCAGTGGAAGTCTTTTGTTTTTGTTTTTTTTTTTTCTTTTTATGTTAATGCAAGTATTTCTCTTACCTATAAAAAGGGGAAGCTAATAAGCAAATATTACCATCAAAATATACAAAACCACAAATTTTTTTTCTTACTTATCCAATGGCAAATTTTAGTCCCATCATTTCCTTATGCCTTCTTGGTCTTCTTGTGCAAAACCTACACGTAACAAGTATATCTCTTCCTCTCTCATGCATTTTTTTAAAATATTTTTGTCGTTCTTCTCTTTGCAATGCTTTTGAGATTTGTTTGTGTCAAAATGATCTAGAGTCAACAAAATAATTTTTGTATATATATTCAAGAATTTTGATTGTTGTTTTTCCTATTATGAAAAGTTAGTTTAGAAACTTTACTTTCTATTTAATTGATTTTTGTTTTTTATTTGTGGTCTACTTTTGAGTATTGTTTTCAAAATTCAGCCAAATTTTCTAAATTATATGCGTTAAAGAAGTCATTTTCTATTTTTTTTTATTTTAAGAATTTGGCTTGGATTTAAATTATTTTCGATAATATAAATATCACACTGAAATATATAACACTTTCAAAATCCAAAAAGATTATTGCTTCTTCAGTAAAAAAATTAATCAAATATAAGCTTGTAAATTAATCAAATGAATATATAATCCATATTAAAACTACGACTAAATATCTACGATATTTGAGCTCTAGAGTATGTGGTCCGTGTGGTCCATCAAATTTATTGCTTCTTTAGTAAAAAAATTGAGTAGGATCGTTTTTAGATTTTTATTTATATCATTTATATTTGGTACAAGATCGTTTAGATTGGATACAAAATCATTTAGATGGAGTACAATATTCTTTTTTCACGTGTGTGGCTGATTAATTGAATGATATTTTTGTTATTTTACGTTGTGGCTGGTGAGTTTTTTTCGTTTTCAAAATTTTTCTTACAGAATTTGAATTTCAAAATTAAAAAATTAAATATAACAGTAGAAATTGAAATAATGTATAAATTTAAAATTCAAAGCTAAATTCATATATAAACATTCTAAATTAAGAAATATGAACATTCTAAATTAAGAAATAAAAGAATTGTTGAGGAAAAAAAAAAGAAAAAAGAAGTTATAAAAATCAACAAAAGAAAAAAGAAGTAATACAAAATCAACAAAAGTGGGATTTTTCCAAAAAATTATAGCAAAAAAATATTGAAATTATTTACCAATTTAATTCAGAGAAATTTATATAAATATAAGAAAATAAAAAGTATTTACACACAAAAATATGGATACTTTGGCCTTGGTTTAAAATTTTAATTATCTATTTTGGATTTGGAATAAAATTTTGTTATCGACGGTAAATAGTTTCCTAATTCTTCTATTTTTAAAAACCCTCTTTAATTTACCAATTTAATTTACTATTATTAAATAAATTTTGATATATTTTGTAAATAGTTTTAATATTTTTGTATTGATAGTTTTGAAAATATCTAAAACAAACAATTTATTTAAATACATTAAGTAATAAAGAAAAAACTAATTTAAATATAAAAGTATAGATAATTTTAGTATATTCATTGATTTCCAATTACTTTAAAAGTTAGTTAAATAGAAAATTAATAAAGAGAGGGATTGGTCTTGATGGGAACCGATTTCACCTTGCCTCATCAACACACGATCATCCTTAAAATTTCACATATATTTTTTAAGAATTTATTTTAGGAGAATTGTACGAAAACATTTAGTAAAATATATCTTATGACACTTTTTTTTTTTTCATATTGCGAATATGACAAAATTAATGATATCAGACTATGAGACGATAATCATAGGTTTATTGAATGGGTATCAGATAGTAATCATAGAGTTATCTATTTTTAAATTTGTTACTTTTGCAATTTAGAAAATGAAGTGACATGAGTTCTATTATCATAATTTTTTTTTTGCTATTTTTCCAATAGTCCCTTTCTTATATACTAAACAATGAAAGGATATAGTACATTTTTTTTTTTCATTTTTCATTTTCATATTTTTGTCTCTCGATACATACTCATAAACTTCCTCTCTCTCCACCACACAAAATAAAATTACTAAATATTCTTACCATGCACCTAATCATTTATACTCTTCAAAGCAAACTAACCTTTTGTCGAGGTTTCTTTTAAGGTGCACAAATTGGTGTTTGCTATGGACAGATGGGAAACAACCTTCCACCCCAAAGAGAAGTGGTGACTCTCTACAACCAAAACAACATCAAAAGAATGAGACTCTATGATCCAAATAGAGGTTCACTTGATGCTCTTAGAGGCTCCGCCATTGAGCTCATGCTCGGCGTTCCCAACTCCGACCTCCAAAAAATCGCTTCAAGCCAGACTGAAGCCAATGCGTGGGTTCAAAACAATGTCAAAAACTACCCAAACGTGAGATTCAGGTACATCGCCGTTGGCAATGAAGTCCAACCATCTAGTTCTGCTGCCTCATTCGTTATCCCAGCAATGGTAAACATCCAAACTGCACTTAACAATGCCGGGTTGGGCAAGATCAAAGTTTCCACTGCCGTTGCCACCAGTATTATGGCCGATTCGTACCCTCCGTCTAGAGGCACAATGAAAAACGAAGTCATGCCATTAATGAACCCCATCATTAGGTTTCTAAAAAACAATCGATCTCCATTGCTTCTCAATTTGTATCCTTATTTTAGCTACATTAGCAACCCAAGGGACATTCGTTTGGACTATGCCCTCTTCACAGCTCCGTCAACTGTGGTCAACGATGGCCAATTGCGTTACCAGAATTTATTTGATGCAATTCTTGATGCAGTTTACGCAGCGTTGGAGAAGGCCGGTGGAGGAAGTTTAGAGATCGTGATATCAGAGAGTGGGTGGCCGTCAGCGGGGGGAACGGCTACATCGATCAATAATGCAAGGACTTACATTAATAATTTGATCCAACATGTTAAGAGAGGAACTCCTAGACGCCCTGGAAGGCCAATTGAGACTTATATTTTTGCCATGTTTGATGAAAACAAAAAAAGTCCTGAATTGGAGAAGCATTTTGGCCTTTTCTTTCCAAACAAACAAGCTAAATATCCAATCAACTTCAATTGATTCAGATAGAATCGATATAGATATAAGAAGAAATTAAAGCTTTCAGAATAATCTATTAGAGCTTGTAATGTTGGAAATAACTCCTAATAATCTATTAAATAAAAGCAACCATTATTATGCCATCCTATCCAAATATATATCGCTGTAATGCTAGAAAAGTAAAATAGATTGAATTCAATAATCAAATGAACCTAGCTTAGCTAATATAAATATATATTCAAAGTACTTATTCATTAAATTTTCATCATCAAACTTAATGCATGATTTCTCATAACCAATCTAATAAAAAAAATCTAATTAGATTAGCTTAAGAAAATGAAGAGTATGCTCGTTATTATATATAAATTGCATTAAGATCTAGGACATGTTAAGCTAAATAATTAACTTTCAAGCGCCAAGCTAATCGTTCAATTTGTTTAATTCTAAATTGATTAGATCAATGCGCAACTAATCCAATCGACAACTAACCTAACTTAATGCTTAAACATGCAATCGAGTGTCACATATCATATGATAACTAAAAGCAAAAACCACATACATCGGCCACAAGCGTACAAAAACATAATTTTAATTCATTGAAACAAGATTTGAAATTAACAATGGCATAATGTTTGTGTTGAAAATTAAATATGCTTTAAATAAATAAGCTATATGTGAATTGATTTATGAGAGTTAGAATAAGGTAAAGGATGAGAGTTAAAATGTTTAGAGTTAATTTAGTAAAAGTTTCATATTAATTAAGTGTAGGTTTTAAATTGTTGTGGTTAATTTATGATATGAATTATGCTCATGACAATCCTATAAATAGGATTGAAATGTTGTAATCTAAATTATCCAAGTGTGAGTAGAATACACATAAAAAAGTTAAAGTTTTCCAATAAAGTTTGTTTTTCCTCTTAAATATTTTATTTGGTGATTATCGATTTGGGGTGTTCATTACACGCTTCCAACAAAGTGGTATCAGAGCTTGAGTTTGGAGTATAATTTTTTTTTTTTTTTTTGCAAATGGCAAACAACAATTTAGTTCCCTTCCAAGTACATCTACTTATGAAAGAAAATTATAGCAGATGGTGTATTCGAATGAAAGCTCTACTTGGTTCACAAGATATGTGTGGGACATTGTTAATAATAGTTATGAAGAACCAGAAAGTGATACGGCTTTGAGTCAAGCTCAACGAGAAAATTTACAAAATACAAAGAAAAGAGATCAAAAGGCTTTCACCATCATTCATCAAGCCATTGATGATTCAAATTTTGAGAAAATTTCTGGAGCAACTACTGCACATCAAACATGACAAATTTTGGAGAATATGTATAAAGGAGTAGATCGAGTCAAGAAGGTTCGCCTTTAAAAATTGAGAGGTGATTATGAATCACTGCATATGAAGAAGTTGAATCGGTTTTAGATTATACTTCAAGATTGCTAGCAGTAGTAAATGAAATGAAAAGATATGGTGAGACAATAAGTGATGAGCAAGTTGTAGAAAAGATACTTCGCTCATTGGATGAAAATTCAATTCTATCGTTGTAGCTATTGAAGAATCAAAGGATTTGAGTACAATGTTCATTGATCAACTTGTAAGTTCTTTACAAGCCAAGAAAAGCTTCTTAAGAAGAACAAGCAAGCAACTGAGCAACTTTTTCAGTCAAAGTTGAAATTAAAAGACAAGGAAGACAACCTAGAAAAAGGAAATCGAGGTCGAGGACTTGGTGGTAATCGTGGACGTGGTGATTTAGAGATCGTGGTCGAGGAAACTATGGTAAAACAAAATTTGATGAGAGTAATTCAAACTCAAATTCATCAAGGGGTCATGGAAGACAACATTATTCGAGGTTAAATGGAGAAAGATCAAATAAAGACAGGAGGTATGCAAAAGACAAGTTGAATGTTATACTTGTCATGAATTTGACCATTATTCCTGGGAATGCAGAAATAGAGTTGAAAAAATGCAAATTATGCTGAAAAAGATGAATAAAGTTGTAATTCATCATTGCTTCTAGCAAGTAAAGGTGTGGAAGCATGTGAAAACAATGCATGGTATCTCGATAGTGGTGCAAGCAATCACATGTGTGGAAGTAAATTAATGTTCGTGGAGCTTGATGAATCTGTTGGTGGCAATATAATATTTGGTGATGCCATGGAAATTCCAGTTCGAGGAAATGGTAAAATTTTGATCGATTAGAAGAATGAAAAGCATGAGTTTATCTCTAATGTTTATTATGTGCCTAATATGAAAAGCAACATTTTGAGTTTGGGACAACTCTTAAAGAAAGGCTATAATATTTTGATGAAGGATTATAGTCTTTTGATAAGAGATAATCAAGACAATATGATTGCTAAAGTGCAAATGATAAAAAAATAGAACGTTTTTATTGAACATTCAAACTGATGTTGCGAAATGTTTAAAGTCATATTTGAAAGATCCAAACTACATTTGGCACTTGAGATTTTGGCATTTAAACTTTGATGGTTTGAGAGTATTAGCCAGGAAGGACATGGTGAAAGGGTTGTCATATGTTAAATATCCAGATCAATTTTGTGAAGATTGTCTTTACAGCAAACAATCAAGAAAGAGTTTCACAAGAATCATCTTGGAAAGCAAGGAGACCACTAGAGTTGGTTCACACTAATCTTTGTGGACTGATCACACAAGTTCTTTTGGTAAGAATAATTATTTCTTATTATTTATTGATGATTTCAGTAAAAAAACTTGGGTTTATTTTTTCAAAGAGAAATCAGAAGTATTTGGCATGTTCAACAGATTTAAGGCCCTTGTTGAAAAAGAAAGTGGTTATTACATAAAAGCATTGAGATCAGACACGGGAGGTGAATTCACTTCAAATGAATTCAGAACTTTTTGCACAAAAAATGGAATTCGTCGACCTATGACAGTTCCATTTACTCCTCAACAAAATGATGTTGTTGAGAGGAAGAATCGAACAATACTTAACATGGCCCGAAGCATATTGAAGAGCAAGAAGATGCCAAAAGAATTTTGGGCACGAGTTGTTGAATGTGCAGTGTACTTGTCAAATCGTTCCCCTACTAGAAGCTTGTGGAACAAAACTCCTCAACAAACATGGACATGAAGAAAACCATCCATTGCTCATTTGAGAGTATTTGGATGTATGGCTTATGCGCACATACCAAATCAAAAGCGTAGTAAACTTGATGATAAAAGTGAGAAACATGTTTTTGTTGGCTATGATGCAAGCTCAAAAGACTACAAACTTTACAATCCTGTTACAAAGAAGAAGATTGTAAGCAGAGATATTGTGTTTGATGAAGAAGCATCATGGAATTGGAATGATGAACCAGAAGACTACAAATTTTTGGTTTTTCCTAATGATCATGATGAGCCTAGTGACATTGATTCTCCATCAACACCATCAACATCGTCAATCATTCCACAACAAAACACACCTTCATCATCTACAAGTTCAAGTGAAGGGCCTCGTGACATGAGAAGTTTACAAGACATCACTACTACAAAAATGGCTTTCCTTGACGCTTAAAAATGGTCAAGTATTTGTTTACTCGACGCTTTTAAATGTGTCAAGTAATCCAGTGCCAAGAATAAGAGAGGTATACTTGACAGTTGTTAAGCGTCAAGTAAGGTCAGTTTACTTGACAGGTAAAAAGCGTCAAGTATATGAAATTACTTGACACTTTTTACACGTCAAGTAATCCAGTGTTAAGAATAAGAGGGGTTTTATTTGAAAATTTTTAAGTGTTAAGTAGAATTATACTTGACAGTTTATAAACGTCAAGTAGATTTGTTGACATTTTTTACATGTCAAGAATTTGTTTACTCTTGACACGTTTTGCATGTCAAGTGTTTTTTTTTAAATTATATATTTTAAAATATCCTCATAATTTATCGTGCACCTGTTTTGACGTTCAACAATGCCGAACATATATAAGTAAAGCAAGAAAGTACACGTACAAATGTGCTAAAGTACACATTAATTGAACAATTGAATCAACTAAACTTTTTCCATCAAAGAACTAATAATACTTTAACATATTGCATATATATATATCAATGAACCATATACATATATGTAGTTAGCCTATACTTCTAACAATAGCCTAAACTTTCCATCTATGTGTAGCCTAACTATAGGTGTATCAACGAAATATCAACTAAACTAATTCACCTAGCTATATCAAGTATATCAACAAAATATCACACCTATATCCAGTATCAACAAAACTTGTCTATCTAACCTAAAATATAATCACCATAAATCAAATGTGGCCACCCAAAAAATCAGCAAGCTCCATTCACAATTCATCCAACTCGAATTGACTATATGGGCTCCTTGCATCAATCTGATATGAATCCCAAAATATTAATTTTTTGAATTGTATAAAATAATTCACATAATCATTTAAACACAACATACCAAACTTAATTTTTTGAGACATTGAAACCAAACAGACCAAAGTTAGAGTATAAACGTGTGATGTAACCTCAGACAATTCATAAAACCAAGTTGTAAATATAACTTACACTTATTCAATCATAAAATGAAGAACAACGCTGGAGACACTCGACATTTGTAATGGAATAGAGAAAATTCAAACTGAATCAGTAAAAAAAACAAACAGAAGAATGAAGGAGGGTATAGATCAGCAAACACAAAATTCAAAAAAAAAAAAAAACAAATAGAATCAGCAAAAATTCAAACAGAACAAACAGAAAATTCAAACAAACAAACAAAATTCAAACCTCAGAGAAGTTTCTTCCTATCTCTCTGTGATAGGAATGAATGGAGGTTCACTGGAGATATATTTGAAAAAACTCAAGCTAAAAGATGAACGAACTTAGATAATAAATAAAAACTGGACCTGCTTATGTTATCCAATGTAAGCTCATTGCTGAATAACTTGGCAAATCCCAAAATTTCCTCATTGTTAACAGTAGCACCCTTTCTAACCTATATAAACATAATATAACACCCACCCATTGAGCAAGATGTAACTGGTAATATTAAATTAACACATACAGCAGAAATGGAGGATAAAACCTAGTTGCCTTAGTCATGAATTCATCGAGATCTTTAATTGTCTTTTTAATTTCTCCACTTCTTGAGTTTTAGACTTCTTTGGCATTTCCTTTACAGTATCCTGAAGAAAGTTGGCATATTCTATTCTAGCATTTAGCCTTCTTTTCAATGCCTCCTGAAAGATGGAAACTAGAATCAAACCTATTCTGTCAAGCGAGAAAGAAAGTATATAATCGTGAGATCTAGAAACTATCTCATCCAATAGAAGGAAGAGCATTGGATGCAAGAGCTACATTCATTACAAAATCCTCCAACTCCATCCATCCTAAAGTAGTAGAGTCGGAATGAAAATAATATTGCACAACTAATTCATTCAAAAAAGATGAAAAAAGACTTTTTAAGCTACTTCAAGGAAAATGAAAAATTAATCAATAAGAACAATTGTAGCATAATAAGAACAGAGAAATTAAAGGAAAATTACAAATTAATCAATTGAAACCTGGAGAAATGAAAGCCCTAAGGAGAATAACAAGAACGTAACAAAATTTAGATTGAGGGGAAGCTGAGAGAGATGGAGACAGGGCGGCAAGGAGAGAGTTGAAGATGCATCATTGAATTCTTGAAATAAATATTTTGTAGTTGCTGTTAACATCATTGAATTCCTGGATCTACATGTAGAAAACTTAAATTGGTTAACTACGTAATCCTTAATGCACCATCATATCACCAACACTATCATAATGGAAATATTAGGAAAATTTCTAGTATACCTACTATATGTAAAGGAAAATACAATTAATTATTACATAAAAACAAATAGAACACATTTTGTAGCATGCAAGTCCAACCAAACCAATTAATTATAGTAAATTTAATCATATCAGCTCTCCTTTGGCTTTAATACCATGTTAAAGTGAAACAATATTTATTGGAGATGAATTGACATTGCATAATGAGAATGTGATCTCCTACCTTTGATATTATATTAAATCATCCCTCAACTCCTAACTCTATTTAAGCTAATAGATTCGATAAATTTAGTGATAACACTACATGAATACCTCTCTCTCTCTCTGTCTCTCTGTTTCTCTCTCTCTCAAGAGTGGATGTATGCTCAGGAGACTTGGAGAGAAAAATTTGTTCAGCTAAGCTTAAAAACAACTTGTATGTATTAAGACCTAATGAAGCGAAAGAATTTTTAAATCTTGAGATGTTTTAAAACTGCTACTACTCAAAATAAAAGGCAAACAATTTCTCCTAATAGCAATACCTTTCTTTGACGTTTAAGATTATGTCACATTAATCTCGATAGAATCGAGAGACTGGTAAAGAATGAACTTCTAAATGAGTTAGAAGATGATTCATCACCTCCATGTGAATCTTAAAAAAAGTGACTAAAAGACCTTTTATTGGAAAATGTTATAGAGCCAAAGAGCCCCTATAACTTATACATTCAAACCTAGTGGTCTGATGAATGTAAAAGCTAGAGGAGGTTTATTTTGAATACTTCATCTCTTTTATAGATAATCATTGAAGGTATGGTTATTTATACTTAATGAGGAATAAGTTTGAAGCTCTTGAAATGTTCAAGGAGTATAAGACTGAAATTGAAAACTTATTAAGTAAAAGGATTAAAATACTTTGATTTGATCGAGGTGGAGAGTACATGGATTTGAGATTTCATAACTATATGATAGAACATGGAATCCAATCTCAACTCTCAGCACCTGGTACACGTCAACAAAATGGTGTATCAAAAGATGAAATAGAACCTTGTTAGACATGGTTCAATGAAGAGCTATGCTCAATTGCCTAACTCGTTTTGGGGTATGCAGTAGAGACTGCAATTCATATCTGATTTGTTGATTACCCTAAAGAAATAAGAGGTGGTATATTCTTCGATCCAAAAGAAAACAGAGTGTTTGTATCGACAAATGCTACTTTCTTGGAAGAAGACCACAAGAGAGATCATAAATCATAAAGCAAATTAGTATTAAATGAAGCTACTAATGAATCAACAAGGGTTATTGATGAAGTTGGTCCCTCATTAAGAGTTGATGAAACCAACACATCAGGTCAGTCTCATCCTCCTCAATTGTTGAGAATGCCTCGATGCAGTGGAGGGGTTGTATCATAACCTAACCGTTATTTGGGTTTAACCGATACTCAGGCTGTCATACCAGATGATGGCGTTGAGGATCCATTGTCCTATAAACAGGCAATGAATGATGTAGACAAGGACCAATGGGTCAAAGGCATGGACCTTGAAATGAAGTCTATGTACTTCAATTCAGTGTGGGAGCTTGTAGATCTACCTGATGGGGTGAATCATATAGGGTGCAAATGGATCTATAAGAGAAAGAGAGATTCAGCTGGAAAGGTACAGACCTTCAAAGCTAGACTTGTAGCAAAAGGGTATACCGAAAGGGAAAGGGTTGACTATGAGGAAACTTTTTTATCTGTTGTTATATTAAAGTCTGTAAGGATTCTCTTGTCTATAACCATTTTTTATGATGATGAAATATGGCAAATGGATGTCAAGAATGCTTTTTCGAATGACAATCTTGAAGAGAATATCTTTATGTCTCAGCCCGAGGGGTTCATAATCCAAGGTCAGGAGCAAAAAGTTTGCAAGCTGAATCAATCCATTTATGGTTTGAAACAAGCATCTGAATCTTGGAATATTAGATTTGATACTGAGATCAAATCTTACAGTTTTGACTAAAACTTTAATGAACCTTGTGTATATAAGAAAATCAACAAAGGTAGAGTAGCTTTCTTATAACTTTATGTGGACGATATCCTTGTCATTGGAAATGATGTAGGATACCTAATTGACGTTAAAACTTGGTTAACAATTCAATTTCAAATGAAAGATTTGGGAAAGACACAATGTGTTTTAAGGATCCAAATCATAAGGGATCGTAAGAACAAAAAGATAGCACTGTCTCAAACAACTTATATGGGCAAATATTGGTTTGATATTCGATGCAGAACTCTAAGGGTTTGTTACCTTTCAGGCACGGGGTTCACTTGTTTAAGGAACAATGTCCTAAGACACCTCAAGAAGTTAAAGATATGAGACATATTCCCTATTACTCAGTTGTGGGCAGCTTAATGTATGCTATGCTCTACACTAGGCCAGACATTTGTTATGCAGTGGGAAAAATCACTAGATATCAGTCCAACCTAGAGTTAGACCACTGAACGACGGTTAAAATTATTCTCAAGTATATTAGAAAAACGATAGACTACATGCTTGTGTATGGAGCTAAGGATTTGATCCTTATAGGATACACTGATTCTGGTTTCCAAACCAATAAGGATTCTATGAAATACCACGTCAGGATAATTGTTCACCCTAAGCAAGGATGCATTGTAAACTCTACTATGGAGGTTGAGTACGTCACTGCTTGTGAAGCAGCAAAAGAAGCAGTTTGGATCAGAATGTTGCTGCATAATTTGGAAGTTGTTCTAAACATGAACATGCCCATCACTTTATATTGGGATAATAGTGGGGCATATTGTTGATCCATTTACAAAGACTCTCACGGCTAAAGTGTTCGAGGGTCTTCTAAAACGTCTAGGTCTGCGAGTTATGTACATTAGGCAATCTAGGGCAAGTGGGAGATGTGTAATGGGTATGAGAATGCCCTAGTTTATTGTATTTGTATATCATTTTATGTAATATACTTGTACATTTTACCATTTTCAATGTCAGAGGTTTACTTTATTATGTACGTACATCCCAAAGAGACTAGAGTTTTAGTCCAAGTGGGAGTTTGTTGGGATTTATGTCCTAAAACTCGTAGATTGAAAATATAATCCATTGACCGTTATTAATAAAATGTTATTATTGTAATAGTATAGGAATAAGGTTGGGTACCTTATCCTGGTAACATTATGGATACTACTCACTTTGTATTTGATACAAACGCAATGATTCAACGCGTACGTGTAGTTGACACACGAGTGAGGGTATCCTATGCAATGAGTTTGCATAAGACTGAACTGCAAAATTGTAACCAATAGATGTAACTCCCTTAACTAGTTAGGTTTCTATTTCACTAGGATGACCTAGGTAACATAGTCTTAATCTTGAGTGTGTTATGAACTCTTGTTTGCGAGGGATTGTCCTTTGATTTTTAAAGGTGAGAGTGGCTAGATCATAGACTCAATAAGCTTATCATTTTGATGACAAAATCGAGTGGGGAGTTGGAAACATAATTGCACAAGATGAAATTCACTCCTTCCCTACTTTAGGGTAAGTAGATGAGTGTTCCCTTAAATGGTGTCTCCAGGTCTTGTACAAGGGGCCCTACCCTCTCTTTGGCACGAGACGGGTTTCTGTTTAATGGTAGGACCATCAACAGGTTGTTCATTAGAGGAGCACTGGTATTTAAGGATTAGAGGTAACCTGGGGGTAAAACGGTAAATTGACCCAGCTGGTGTTACGAAAACTCGTGAAGGACTAACTTACTGTTATTGGTCTATATCCGTGGACACAGAAATATATGTACAGTGAGAAGAGTTCAACTGTGAGTTTTTAGTGGAGTGTACACACAGTTAACGAATATTCATTAATTTGGTTAATGAGTTTAGCCAATTAATCTCAGATCGTTGTAGCTTCTTATCTGTAGGTCCATTAGGTCTCCTTCCTAGCTCGTAAAGGGTAATGAAATTTATTCATATTGGTTGTAATTTGAAATGTCCAAATTTGTTTTGCGAATTAGTTTAATTTATAGTGAAACATTATAATATAAAGTTTATAAAACTTTATTATAAATTTAATTTTGTATATGAGTTCAAATATTAATTTAATGTGAATTGGATTCATATTAAAATTATTGGTTTTGAAATTGCGTCGTTTATACGAAATGTACTTATTAATTTTTGAAGTATGTAATCTAATAGTTTTAATATTAAATAAACGTACAAAAGTTATGTTGTGTAAATAAGTCTTATGTTTGTAGAATGCTTTATTTGTGTCGCTAAATGGTTCTACTGAGTCTACCGAACAAGTATCACAAATATGTTCATTAATTTTTTTTTATTTAAAAGTAGTTGCGTACGAGTATCAATAGTTAACTGAACAACAGAAACAAAAAATGTGAAACAATATAAGGATAGAAAGTGAAAAATGAAATGCATCATATTGAAAAGAAAACTGTAGTTTCCACAAATGTTCGATTTATGTAATGTCAGAAGAATGTCCCATTACAGAAAACTGTATACAGTATTCATAGATGTTACGTATTAAAGGGAAGACAAATACATGCAACAGAAAATGACCTACGTTAAGTGAATATAGATGTTTGCCTACGTACTCGACAGCACCACATAAGACAATGATGAACGATACATAAGGACGCTAGGTATTCGAATATATGGTCGTAAATAAAAATATAGATAATGGTGTGAGAGCGTACCTTATACTTCGGACCTAACGACGCACACCAACAGCGGGCAAATGAAAAGGTTAAAAGGTAAATAGGAAAAAATATACAAAATGTGAAACATTGGTGTACTCTGCCGCAGAGAACGAAAGTTCGTTCAGTTATATGAAATCGAACTTCAAATGACAAAAATAAACCTGTCACCAATGAATCAATGCAAAGTGACCTTATTAAATGTGGAAATATGAAGGGCATGGATAAAATGTAATGCAACATATGGTAGAAAATCATGGATGCAAAAATGCACAACACACAATATATGCATTACAGTGAATAACATTCGACGGAGAAACTAAATACGAACAGCAAAAATACGTACCAATATGGAATGTCACACAGAAGATACATAACAATGGAAGAAGGAGTAACCAAGAAAGCAGAACAACATCAAATGAGGAAGGAGGACAGTATATATAAATGAAGGGAGTGTCAAAGCTAATGATGCAACAACCACTAAAATAAAAATATTCAAACCACTGTCAAATGTGATGTGTTGAGAGGACATAAAATAGAAAAATGGATGGTCAAAGAAGCATTCACAGGCATGCCACAAAAGTCAGAGATAGATAGTGCATGTGAAGAACAGAAAAAGACCTCTTTTTTTGTTTTATTTTCTATACAACAAATGTAAAAAATTACAATAAACAATACACATCCAAAACAAGAAGGAAAATAAATACAGTAATCTAGAGACATAGTGAATGACCGAAAGTTATTGTCTATTTTTTCCCATTTTCGACACACAAGAAGCCGAAGAAACAAATACAGTGCACGACAAAAGGAAAAGGAAAAAATAGATATAGCAATCCAGAGACACAGTGCACTAAATAGATACACAAAGTTTTTTTTATTTTATTTTCTACATAGAATAAGTGAATGAACAAAATATAACCCATTGGCAAACAAAAGAAGAACGAACATCACAATCGACAAAGAGTAACGAATGTGAACATTTCAAGAATGAACATGGAACAAAGAACAAATGACATACAACCTAAACCCACTAGTAATGAAGATCAAAGAGAACATGTGGACATAAAATTCAATCAAAACAATATGATATTCGAGAAAATAACTCATCATCGACAGATGAATAGAAGGAAGAAATATTAACTCGACCCTACCTTACTCGAAACCACCTAAGCCACAACCCTCGGTTAATATTTGTCACTCATCAGTGAAGAGAAGGTCGTCGCAACCACGGAGGTTAATCGAGTGACAAGGGTAATATTATGAATGACCTCCAAGCGGCAAGTCCATAGGACAAGCCATTCAAAGAAACAGCCACTAAGTCAACAAACGTTCGACTGGAGATAAGGCATCGGAGGCTGTCGTTTATTTCTAAACATCACCCGTCAACGACACCCACACCCACGAGGACACTAGAGATCGACAGACAGTAGAGAAAAAAATGTGAGGTTTAAGAAATCAGTTTAGATGCAAATACCATGAAGAAGATGATGTTTAACTGTGGAGAAAAACTATGTGAGTGCCGAAGAGGGTAAAAAAACCGTCAGATCTGGGAAGTAGGTTCAGTGAGAAATCGATTTTGGGGAGATAGATTTGGGCAAAATGGTAAGAGGAAAAGTGTGAAGAAGAATCCTTTCCACTGGTCAGTCGAATGTAGAAGACGAAGCTAATGTACAGAGAATGAAGAAGAAGATAGGAGGATTAATTCGTTTGGGAAAGAGAAGAAATAAATTAGGAAAGAGAAGAAGAAAGAGGGGATTACTTCATTTAGGAAAGAGAAGAAATAAATGAGGAAAGAGAAGAAAGAGAAGGATTTTATTGGGAAATGGAAGAATTAAGTGGGGGAATAAATGGGGAAAGAGAAGGAATAAGGGGGATTATTTGTAGTCATTTCCCTCCCATTTATCCTTGGGCCAAACAAGAAAAGGACAGTCCTTTCCTTTCCCTCCCTCAAATGGCTCCTTAATGCCTAACTCTTCCCCTATCGCTCCATATATTCACTAAATTTAGCTTTTTTATAGAGAACAATAAACTAGACATGATAACGAGCTTAACACAACAAGAATTACTTAAAACGGAGCTAAAACGACCAAAACGAGCTTTAGGGACGTTTTGGTCAATTTTCAAAGAGGCTCGCCTCCCTCAATGCCATGGAGCACTGCAAATGACACTAGAGGATAGAGGCATGCAAAGACTAAAGCATCGGGACGCTCAAACGAAGCGCCATGATGCTGTTAGGATTTTGACTCAAATTCAGGCATGCATCTTCGTGCGCCTTTGCTTAAATAACTGCTATTAGGGCCTTTAAATCTCCCATTTCACTTCACTAATTATATCATTCAGTCACTTTTTAGTTTGTAAGCAGAAATTCTACCAAATTAGTGTAAAAACTTCCTCAATTTCTCAATAAAATTATCTCCAAATTGCTTCAAGAATGTCTACCGTTCTCCATCAAATCTCTTTTACATCTTCAATTTACATGATGGGCTAAGGTAGTTCTTAGGGAAATTGGGTGATTTTACTTTAATTCTATGAGATTCTTTGTATAATCTTGCATTCATTACTGCTGCAAAGAGAATTAGGATTGAATGTTTACAAGGAAAGGAAGCAGTGAGAATATTAGGAGCTTATTCTTGATAGCTCGATCATTTTTTGCGTACCACGACGCTTATGCAAAAAACAGGCAAGCGCGTTGCTTCTAACATTATTGATGAAAATAAGTTGTGTGAGGAAACATGCTTTTGTCAAAATAATTTTCGACTAACCCATATAAATCCCCTCCTTGAATTCACCTATTATATCTTCTAATCATTTGTTTGATTTCTTAGCAAAATGCTCTCAAATTTGTATAAAAACTCTCCCAATTACTCAATAAAATATTCCATTTTTGCTACAAGAATGACCTCATTTTCCCATCAATTCTCCTTTGTGTCTTCAACTCCATTGATGGGTTATGGTAATTCGAGATTACTTGGGTGATTTCAATTTAATTATGTGATTCTCTTTGTTTAATTTTGCATATCAATTTGATCTTGGGCCCTTCTCCATTATTGCTTTTTAATATAAGATCCTTCATGCATTGGCTTGATCACCAAATAAATTTAGGGTACAATCTTAACATCTAGATGTGCTAAACTCATTGTTAAAGCTTAAATGTTCTTCACCTAGGATCGTATTTGGTTCATCTTTGATTGTTAATTTGAGAATGTCCCAGTGAATATTTTAAAGGATAGTGGCTATTCTGCTTTTGAAAAAAACATGAAAATAGAGAAAATAGGGTTTGGGATAATTTTTTTTGGGATAATATTTTCTCTGATTTTCCACAAATATTGGGATGCCCGAAAGGTTACATATATATAATTATAATCCCTTGATTTGAGGGATAAAATAAACAAATAAAGAATAAAGTAAATCATTTGAATTGTTTGAGGACAAATGACAACTTTCAATTGGCACAAGCTTGCTGTAAATAACATCTTGTAAATAAACCAGAAAGTCCTTGAATTCATTATTTACCCATTGAATCATCTTCCACCTTGGCATGACGTGGCTACTATCATTTTAACTTTCTTCTCTAATATCCCCCCTCAAATGAGAGGGTAGATTTATCACCCCGAGTTTGGAGCGCAAGGTTTGAAACTATGAATAAGGGATTTTTTCAAGCAATTAGCCAACTGATCAATGGAGGAAACATACTTGACTTCTAGAACACCACAAAGAACTTGATCTCTGATAAAATGAACATCAATTTCTATTTGTTTAGTTCGAGCATGGAGCACTAAATTCGTTGCAAGTGCACCAGCACTGAGATTGTTACAGAACTGGTTTTCGGGGTAGAGATAGATGTAGTTCCTCCAAAAGTTGTTTAAATAACCATATTATTTCAGATGCAGTAAAAGTAAGAGCATGATACTCATATTCCATGCTAGAACAAGCAATGCCAATTTATTTCTTTGTGGACCAAGAGACTAAATTACCTCTAATAAAAACACAATATGCGGCAACAAATTTGCAATCATCAATATTAGATGTCCAATTAGCATTGGAATATGCATTAATAAGGAGATCATTACTAGGTTGAAACAGAAAACCAAAAGATCGTGTACCACTGAGATAACGAAGTATTCGTTTCATAGCCTGCGAATGGATCTCAGTAGGATGTTGGAGGAACTGACTGAAATGATTTACTATATAGGCTATATCTGGACGCGTATGAGTACGATATTTTAAAGCTCCAATTGTACTACAATAAATGAACGAATCCGTCAAAGGAATTCCATCAAGAGCCGAAAAATGTTTACCCACTATACTGGGTGATGGGGCAGATTTTAAATCATGTAGTTGAAGTTTGTGAAGCAGATCAATAATATATTTCTCCTTATTTAAATGAAACCCAAATCCAAATAATTGATGTGAAATCCAAGAAAATAACTAAGACAACCCAAATCTTTCAAGGCAAATTGTTTATCCAGAGAAGTAATTAAATCTTTAATCAGTGAGTCATTATTTCAAGTCACTGTCACATCATCAACATAAAAAAGTAACAAAATTATAGACTTACGGCGTCAAAAAATGAATAGAGAGGAGTCTGAACGATAATTGACAAAACCCCAATTTAGTAAAGCTTGAGTCAAAGTAACATTCCATGCTTTGGGAGCTTGTTTCAACCCATATATAGCCTTGTTCAGTTTGCAAATATAAGTAGGATAGGAGGGATTCACATACACGGGAGGTTGTATCATGAACACTGTTTCATCAAGTTTTCCATTTAAGAAAGCATTGTTGAAGTCAAGCTGCCAAAGAGACCACCCTTTAGAAACAGCTACACCCAAAACAACACGAATTGTCGACGATTTGACTACTGGACTGAATGTCTCAAAAAAGTCCACTCCAGGATTTTGGTTTAACCCCTTGGCAACTAGATGGACTTTATAATGGTGAATATACAGATTAAGATGTCATTTTAGTCGAAATACCCACTTGCTACCAATGACATTTTGAGATGAATTCAGTGGCATGAAGGACCATGTTTGAGCTTTGATGAGAGCATTGTATTCAACATCCATTGCCTATCTCCATTGAGTTGTAGCTATGGCATGTTGAACCTTGGTTGGTTCAATGAGAGTCCAATTAACAGAGAAGGAATGAAACCATGATTTTGGTTTGAAAATGTCAGATTATATCATGCGGTGTGAAGATATAATCAGGTTCGGGTGGGGCAGTGGAGTAGAAGGTGAAGGAGATTCAGACGTTGTAGAAAAGGAGAAAATTTTTGCTCAGATGAAGAAGCTTGGTTTTCAGATGGAAAAGGACAAATTAGATAAGATGATGTTGACGATGAAGAAAGACAATCATTAAGAAGTTGAGTGTAAAGGATAGGTGTAGGAA
The DNA here is from genome assembly GCA_025688845.1 of Cucumis hystrix. NCBI lineage: Eukaryota > Viridiplantae > Streptophyta > Magnoliopsida > Cucurbitales > Cucurbitaceae > Cucumis > Cucumis hystrix. Next base: position 17,026,180 of record CM046884.1, read on the forward strand.
TGGATTGATTTGATTGATCAATGGGTGATTAAACAAGAGTTGAGTTAGGATTTAAATTAGAACGACATTCAATTGGATTAGAATTGAAGTTTGGTTGGGTTTGGTTAGAGGAGTTAGGATAAGGGGCTATAATTGGGTCGTGATTAACAACACGGGGTGGTGTTGATGGGCTAATTGGACTGGGATAAGGGTTGGGTGTAAAGATTGGAATGTGTAAGGTGGGTTGAATAGGCATGGATGAAGAAGTGGGTTGGTTAACAAGTTGGGCTGAAGAGAAAATAGTTGCAAATGGAAATCCAGACTCATTAAAGGTTACATGGCAAGAGATGAAAAATTTTCCAGATTTTGAGAGACATTTAAAACCTTTATGGAGTGGGCTTGGACCAAGGTACACACATTTCTTAGTATGATGTTGGAATTTGTTGGTTTGATATGACCTCAAACATGGAGAACAAGCACACCCAAACATAAGGCGGAAAAATTTAACTTTTTATGGAACAATAACTCAATAAGTGATTTACCTTTTAGGATGATTGTAGGAATGCCATTAATAAGAATTGTAGCTGTTAAGAAAGCATCCCACTAGTACTTCAATGTAATATTTGCTTGAGCAAGTAGGGTGAGTCCAGTTGCAACCAGTATCTATGTTTTCTTTCAACCATTCCATTTTGACTTGAAGTATAAGGACAAGTAATTCTGCTGATGATGCCCATATTCAAGCATATTTTATGTATCTTTCTATACTCACCATTATTATCTGATTGGAACTCCTTAATGGTTTTGTTTAATTAATTGATTTTTTATGTATATAACAAAGTGATTAAAGGCTTCAACTGCAACACATTTATGTTTAAACTGGTATATCCATGAATATCTACTATAGTCATCAACAAACAATATACAGTAACGAAAACCATCAGTGGAGCACACTGGGGCTGGTCCCCATAAGTCAGAATAAACAAGATCAAACAGTGCAGAAGCATGAAATTGAGATTTTGGAAAAGGAAGGTTATGAGCCTTACCCAGCTGACAAGAATCACAAAATTCAATATCACTACTATCATTAACATGCAAGTTACAACTCTTTATAATTGAGTTCAAAACTTTGGATAAAGGAGTCCTAATCGTTTATGCCAACAGTCTTAGGCACATCCACACAAGTATTGGCAAGATTGGTTCCTCCTGACAAGACAAATGCATTTGAGCCTTTATTTTTGTGCATTGACTATGACTTTGTACTGCTATTATAATTCAGATCTATTCCCCTTTGTATACTAGCAGTTTCCAGATGATACAACCCATCCTTAAGTGTTTCATTCAGCAGAGTTTGTCCTGTAGCTTTGTCCTTGATAAAACAGTAACATCCATGAAACTCAATATAAACATTATTATCTTGTGCAAGCTTTGAAACACTTAGAAGATTTTTCGTAATATCAGGCACACAGAGAACATTTTTCAGAGTTAATCCATGTTTTCCATCACTAATATAAGTGTTACCAACATAGGAAATATATAAATTGTCACCATTTTCAATACTAAGTTTTTCAATACCTGAGTAATTTAATGGGTGAGATTCGAATAGTCAGCAGTGACATGGTTAGTTGCTGCACTATCAACATATCAATTTGGATCTATTACTATATCGACAGTAGCAAAGGGACTCATATTCTGTCCAGTGTCAAGAGCTGTTGGATTGGAAGATCCTAAAGAACTTGATGACTTACCTCGACGGTCTTGGACAAGTGGACTTATGAATTCTTTATTGAATATGTTGTAATAGAGGTGCGAAATGGCCATATTTTCCACACACCTGACAGGTTGGCTTGCTGCCACGACCCCTACCACGTCCTCGGCAATTGTTGGAGCACCACATTGCCCTTGAACATAGTTTCTAAGTCTTTCATGAAACTCGTGATTTTCAGAACCTCTAGGTTATTTGCTGTTGCGATTTTGCACCACATTTATGATAGCATGTGGAACAATGTCACTGATATTCTTTTGACTATTTTGATGCTCTAGTTTCATTTAAAAAATTAGAAGTTTAGACTGCATATCAAGCCATGATATCTCTGGCTTACCTTGAATGACTACTATGATAGGATTGTTAACCTCATCCAAGCCCAACAAAATCGAAGAAATAAGGGCTCGACTTGGAATAGGACTTCCGGCTTGGCCAAGATTATGGGCATTAGTTTTGATAATTCTTAGATAATCCTCCATTTTAGAATTATCTTTTCTTGTTGTCTGAAAGATTTGTTGAAGGAAATCCTCCTCTACTTTTGATTGAACGCCAAATAAATCCTGTGTTGCTTCACACGACTCTTTGGCATTTGTGAATCCCATCAGTTGAACCGCTACTTCAGGTGTCATTTAATTGTACAAGCATCCCAACAATAGCAAATCTGTCATTATCCAGTGTTCATATAAAGGGTTCACAGTGACTGGTGCTGACGTGCTCGAAGAAGCTCTTCGTTGGTCATCTCCTCCTCCCATGATCGAGACATTAGATCCAACAGAGGTTGTGATATTGATGAACTTTTTCAGGGCAAGGTTCCTCACCTGTTAAATGTCCTTCTAATCTATATCCTTTCATAATGGATAGAGCTAGCGTCATCCATAGTAGATAGTTGCTTCTGTCTAGCTTCACGATTGCAAGTTGGTTTAATATTTGATTCAACAGTGGATTTGAAAAACTTGTTGTTGGTGTGCCGAGAATAGAGAAATTTTGAGTGACGTTGGTTATTTTTGGATCTGATACAAAAACAAGAAAAGAGAGAAAATAGGGTTTGAGATAATTTTTTTTGGAAAATATTTCCTCTGATTTTCCACGAATATTGGGATGCCAAAAGGTTACATATATAAAATTATAATCCCTTGATTTGAGGGATAAAATAAATGTATAAAGAATAAAGTAAATACATTTGAATTGTGTGAGGACAGATGTCAACTTTCAATTGGCACAACCTAGCTGTTAATAAGTTCTTGTAAATGAACCAAAAAGTCCTTGAATTCATTATTTACCCCATTGAATCATCTTCCACCTTGGCATGACTTGATGATGTGGCTACTTTGTCATTTTTACTTTCTTCTCGAATATGAAAAGTCTCAATCTGAAACTCATTATCTTAATGCAATTCAATGAGTAATTTTGTTGAAACCACTAAGATGGATACCTAAATTACATGAATTAGTATGAATCTTGCGTTTTACCTTGGTTTTAAAAAGATCAATTGATTGAGGATCAAGTTGAATGCAAATATACCTTGGTTTCAATTATTAGAATTAAATTGAATCACCCAATTCCCTAATTTATGAATTAAGAGAAAACACTTGTCTTTCGAGTTATAGCTTACAGTTCAATTATACTCTTAAGAGATTAAAACTTCTTTCTTTCTTGCAAATTGTCACGACCAAACCCCCCTTCCCCTTATTACTAATACTCTTTTAGGGTTATTGAAATTACTAATTTGTTTGATTTCTTAGTTTCAAGTGCTTATCAAGAATGCTCTTCGGACACAACCCCAACTTCTGATATATTACTTATAATTTTTTAAGTAATTAAGTTAGGTAAAAATTTCTTATACCCAATTCTTTTGTATAATTGTTTTTCCTATTAAATAGACTCTTGTCATAATTACGTTGATCTCATATATGCAATAGTCACTAGTGCTTGCATATTTCTTATTCTTTAAATGACTTACCTAAAAACGTTGTTATCAATGGCACATAAGCTAAGTATTTTTCTATGAATTACACTACAAAATACAAAAACTAACTCTTAATTTCCCCTCAATATTCTAAATAAAAGAGCTTGATAACTTATACACCCTCAAATTTAGAAGAAAGCTTCCCCCTTAAGCATGTATTTAGAAATTAAGAACATAGAAATTCAAATAATTGGCTTTTGCTGTTATACATCTCCAAATGCGTTGACTGACGTGGCTCAAAATAGGAATCATTTCAAGAAAAAGATACAAAGAAATGTGCAACTATACAAGAGATGTTCAACAAAGAATACCCAATTGATTGGGTTAAAGTACCACAATTTCCAACCATCAAAAGATTATTTCAACCCAATTTCACTACTCAAAATATTAACAAGAAAAATGTAGTATAGAGCATCAAATGGGTCAAACCCAAGGAATTATTTTGTCGTGAAAAATTAACAATTCAAGTTTTTGAAATTCAAGAATATAAGAACCATGCAAAGAGAGGCGGCGGATGTTTGATGACAAAACAAAAATTAAAATTAAGTAGATTTTGTGTGTGTATATTTTCTTAAGAGAATTAGCACAACAAAAATAATATAAAATGTCAACATGAACTTAGCTCAATTGGCACCTGTATGTACCTGTGGATAAGAGGTCCCAGATTGAAGTCCTTATCCCTGCATAGAATAAAACATACATTGCAATTTAATTCAACCCACACCAAATTAGTTCAAGAAACTAATTGTCCTACGACAATGAATCAAGAAAGAAGTCCAAATTCATACCAAATTGAAAGAAATCATTTTCATCTGAATGGTTTCCGTGAAATCTCTAAAACTTGCATTAAGATTCTAGTTTTCAATGTTGTGACAATCGACAATAAAGAGTGCCTTTTCTCAAGAAAAATTCATTAGTTGAATTTCAAATTGAGAATTAAAGAAAGATTAAAAGGAAATGACATGCTAAAGATCAATTAAAAATTTATCAACCGTTAGACTTCAAAGAATATGTTTAACGCCATTAGGAATTAAGGATAATTTATACAATCTTGGGTGATCAAGCCGATCAAACAAGAATTAATTGAAAAAGAAAGAAAGAAAGTTCAACTAAAGATTGAATTAGAAAGCAATTAAAACATGGGTTCTCGAGAAAAATGTGCTAGAACTACCATTTCTAAGAGAGTATCTTAGTTGATGATCCTCTTCTTCAAAGTACCTCAGATGAAAATTGCAAAGAAAGTGCTCATTTCTTGAAGAAAATGTAATGCTCTGAGTTCAGGAGGGAGTTATGGTTGAATAAATCGATATCACATATGAATGAGAGGGATTCTAAGAACTGTTGAAATTTATGTCCTAAAAATCTTAGTTTGTAGTTTAAAATTATAGGGTTAGTAGATAGGTTCTTCCCTTAAAGACTGAGTCTAAGTCTTGACAAGGGGCCTCACCATCTCATTGTTCCAAGAGGGATTTGGTTTATAGGTTGGACCTTAAACCAATTGTTTAATAGTAGATTAGTGGGATTTAAGGAGCAAGACGTAATCTCGAGGATAAAATGATATTTTTACAAACCAAGGTTGCTGACAACCTGTGAAGAATTAACTTACTTATCATAGTTATATCAGATGAATAAAAATATATCTATAGTGAGAGGAGTGCAACTACGGGGCTTTAGTTGAATGACCCGTTAGTTAACAAGTGTTGATTAGTGATAACTTGTAGAAATATAAGTTATTATGGCCTATTAGGTAGAACAATGAAACCAAAACGAATGAGAATATGTGTCAAAACGTGTAATTTCGATCACAAATTCATAAATATGAGAAAATACAACTTACATAAGTCTTCATGCGTATTTTACTCTATTTGCCAATGTTTTATCACAGGTATGTCTTCATGCGATAAGAAGCTTGTTTGGTGACTAAACATCTTTAGGTGAGAAACCACATCAACATGTGAGAAAGATTCACTAGCAGAAAAGAATGGTAGTTGAAGCCGATGTGCCTTGACAAAGTTGTCAGCGACGCTTACAACTAACGTAGACTAATTCAGAAGAATAATGAGAAGACTTCAATCGGTGCTGACATGATTAGAAGAATAGGAATTTCCTGCCAAAAATTGCCTATATATAAGGCCTCTGTCTGCACCAGTAAAAAAAGGGGCTTTAGTTTAAATGGATCGACCCAAGGCCAACCTAAAAGGGCCAAAACCTAGAGAACTCCATTGGAGCCGACAGAAAAGGCTAGCTTTTTTGCCTTCTGTAAAAGCTTCTACTCTCTTCTTTGTTTACTCTTGTATGTGAGAGCTTAGGGACAAATCAGAGAAAGACTCTACCATTCCTTTCCCTAACTTGTAATATTCTTCACTCTCTTTACTTACCATTTGTGTATTTCATTGTCATGTATCATATTCATATTGAATAGCGGCTGAAGGCCTACATTCTTGAATACATTGCATATTTATCCTCTTTCAATCAATCATTTCTTTACTTTTCATTTGTCAAGGTGTTATAAGTAGCTTAGTCTTGTGATAAGTTCCTCATAAGAAGTCTAACTTATAATTGTTATCGTGTTAGGTGAGCTATACTTGATCTCTTGACCAGCGTCTGTCGCCAACTACTCGAGAGAAAAAGTAGCAAGGACATAGTTAACGTGCATAAGGTGGAGTTTAGAGACAAACTTTACTTTGGCAATTAAACCTTCAACATTTGTGTCCCGAGAAGAGAACAAGTGTAGGTGGCTAGCACTGAGAGGTTGTCACCGTTAAAAGAGCGGCAATATAATCTTCATAAGTAACCACTTCTAGATAGCAATCGTTTAACAAAGCTTTATCATTTGCATCCTAGGAGACTAGCAAGTGTGGTGTTCAAGGCACTGAGAGGTGCTCATCTTAATTAGAAGCCAGTTAATTGATTTCTATTGCGTCAAGGACGTCTACATCGTTTAATTGTCTAATAATGCATAGATATTCCTTCACTTTTCTATAACTGCAAGTTAGTTCACTTTCTCATCTTCTCACCCTTCGTACCACCCGTAATCTCTATTGTAAATAGTCCAACTAACTTGTTGTTTGGTACGGATAGCAGGATAGTCAGACACGCTTTTACTTTAAAATGTATAGTTACGTTGTATACTTTGTACTGTCTAGATAAAGGAGTAAGTTTTATAACTTAGATTTGATATCAATTCCCTATGTTCGATCCTAGCTTATCTAGAAAGCTTGTTGTTTCGCTTACACATGGACAAGTGATAGGAAAACTTGTACTCAACGAGGATTTAATGATTATGTAAAGATTAAAGACAAAGAAAGTATCTCGCATGCAATCCATATCCAAATAATTGTCCAAACCTCCATAAGACCAACTTTTGGTGTCGTTGCTAGGAAAGTGATTTTTCAAAATTCTGGTGAATCACACATTCAGCCAAAGATCGCGTGAAGAGGTTCGTGGTATTAGAGCAATCTATGATGAATGGGATAACCCCAGAGATTGAGTGCATCTTTAGGTAGAAATAAGAGAAACCTTAGTTGATCGATGCGATTAACTGCAGATGAAGCTGAGTACCTCAAACGTCTTAAAAAATGTTTAATCTCTTATAAAGAATGTTGGGTTTTTGTAAAAAAGAATTAATAAGATTCTTTTTATTACTATTTAATGATCCTTGATTATTTTACAAAAAAGGGGATGAAGAGATATTTATGTTAAAGATAAAAGTTTTCATCATTAATAGAAATCTTTTATCTATATCATTTAAATAAGAAGATCTCGAAGAAAGTCTTGAAATATCTAAGCTCTACGCTTGGTTTCTAACTGACGTAATTGCACATTTGAGTTGAAAGGATTCTTTTTAGAAAAAGTTTTGTTCATGAAGGTACTCCAATTACCTTCTTTATTATGATGAATTACTGAAGATCTACACGTGGCGTTACTGTGTATTAGGTAATAAGAAATATAATAAGATTAATATAGTTGATCTGTGGACAATGAATTTAGGGGAGCCTGAATTTATCTTCAGTAGATTCAATCTTGAAATTAGAGGGAGCCTGATTTAATTTCAAGTTACTGTTATAGCTTGAAAAGAGTTGATATTCTAGAAAGGATCTCTTCTAAAATATTGAGAAGATGTTGACTCTGTTGCATCTTAATAATATTTCTTATCTGAGCTAACTACAATTCAGACGTAGGTGGAACTCATCGAACTGGGTTAACAAAGCCATCTATGTTATTTGTTCTTTATGTTTCTTTCGCTATTCTCACAGCCAATTACTTAGGCATAACTAAAGGATATTATTCATTATCTCAGTTATTTCAATTGGTATCATAGAAAGGTTTTAAATCAATGGAGATGATTAAAGAAGGCATTTCAACTACTCAACCTCCTGTTCTTGATGGAAAAAACTACTCATATTGGAAAACTGGCGTCGTTTCTCAAATCCCTTGATGGTAAGGCATGGAGAGCTGTTGTCATTGGATGGGAGCCACCTATGATTACCGTTGATGGTAAATCCACTCCAAAACCTAAAGTTGATTGGACAGAGGCAGAAGAACAAGCTTTTAGGAAACTCAAGAGATATTAATGTTATTGATTGGTTTGTTGGGGTTTCTTTTGGTTTGGACTTGGTAATTCCACATACATGTGGCACAATTCTAATCTAGGCAATACGTCATGAAGCATGTTCATCGCATGTAAGATGCTCATTATATCTTTCGGTATTACGTGATTAATTTTATACGGTAAGTCATAGGCCATGATCATAGCATTCAAGATGCTCACTATGTACCTCTTTATCGTGTAATAGCTAAGTCCTTGTTGAGTACATGTTTTCCAACTGCTTAACGAAGTGCAAGTGAAACAGTAGGTTTACCTGGATAATTTAGGATCGAACACAGGGATTTGATTCACTCATTAGTTCTAGAAATTACTTATCAACTAGGCAGTATAAAAGAATTGATTAAATAAAGTATAAAAGAATAAAAACCATGACTAAAACTACTTATGTACTCTTAGAGAATCTGTAAAGGAGAATGACTGGATGTGGGATGGAATTGCAGAATAACTTGTATGCGAGAAAAAGGTGAAGGAAGGTCTACGCATTATTAGGCGATTAAGCAATGCGAGAGCTTCGATACGATATAACGTGTGTAATCAGCTCATGATTAAGGCGAGTTTCTCTGGAAGTATTTAGATGCCACACTAGATCACCTTTCAGGATGCAAATGACTATGCTTGGTTAGGTGAGGTACATCTAGAAGAATTCACTTATAATACTTATAGAACTTCTCGTTTAAGGACAACAACCTCTCGGTGTCAAATGTCACACTTGTTCACCTTTTGGGATACAAGTGTTGGAAGTTAACTCGCTAAGGTGAAGTTTGTTGCCAAATTCATTCTTGCCACATTAGCCTTATCCTTGCTACTTGCCCTCTCGAGTAGTTGGCAATTGACACTGGCCAAGCAATGAATATAGTTCAACTAATGTGATAAAAATTATAAGCTAGACTTCTTATCAAGAACTTATCACACATTTAACTACTAATTACACATTGACAAGTGAAAAGTCAAGAAATGATGGATTGAAAAGGTATAAAGATGTACCATATGTATAAAGAATATAGGCCTTAGGCCATTGTACAATATGAATAACATATATTACAAAGAAGTATAAAAATGGAGAGAAAAGGGAATGAAAAATATTACAAGTTATGGGACAACGGGAGTAAGGATTCTTCCCTATTTAGAAGCCGAGCTCGCTCTCACGTTTGCAACTGATCAGAGAAGAAGAAGAAACTGTTTACAGATGACGGAAAGGTTATTCCTTTCCACTACTCTCTAAGAATTGACCTATTCAAGCCTTTGGCTCATTCAGGTGTCCGCTGGCCCATGTAGGCCTCCTTGCTCTTGGTGGGAATGAAGTCTTTTTATAGGCAGCTTTCGGTTAGAAACACAAATGATTATGGCTCTAATAGTAGAGATCAGAACAACTATAAAAGGAAAGAGTCTTACAAGCCTAGTGGTAAAGATATCAAATCTTTCAAATGTAGGGTGTGAAGGATATGGAAATTATCAAGATAAATGTCGTACTTTTCTCAGGAGACAGAATACAAGTTATGGTGCTACTGTAAACTCTAGTTCTTAAAGCTCCTTAAGCATTCCAAGCATTAAGTGTTATGAAGAAGTTAAGTTATTGTTATTCATTGTTAGATGGTCAAGAAGATGGGAAAATTTTTTCAGTGTGGAAGCTTGAAGTTGGTAGCCAAAGAGAAAGAAGAAAGATTGATGGTTAGTTTTTGACTAAGTGATTGAGAGGTTATGTTAAAGGGTGTTAGGCGTTTGGAGATGACCTAGGCGAGAAGGACGGTGTTGGCATGAATAACCTCCAAGAGATAAGCCAAGTATGAAGATTTTTAGACGTTGGACTTGAGGTTAAGTGAGATAACCTCCAAAGATGTTATCTAGGCATTGGGGCAAAGGTCAACTAAATTTCGAAGATGAATTTTTTTTAGGGGGAGGTAAATTGTAAACCTTAGTTCTCAAAGCTCCTTAAGCATTCCAAACATTAAGTGTTATAAAGAAGTTAAGTTATTGTTATTCATTGTTAGATGGTCAAGAAGAGAGAAAGATTGGTTATGTGTGGAAGTTTGAAATTGGTGACCAAAGAGAAAAAAGAAATATTGATGATTAGTTTTTGACTAAGTGATTGAAAGGTTATGTTGAAGGGTTTTAAGCATTTGGAGATGGCCTAGGCGATAAGGACCATGTTGGCATGAATAACCTCTAAGAGACAAGCAAGACGTGAAGATTTTTAGGCGTTGGCCTTGAGGTTAGGCAAGATAACCTCGAAAGAGGTTATCTACACATTGGGATAAAGGGCTAGGCAAGAAAAGGAGGTTGGGGGGAGAAGCGATTTTTGGCCAAGGAGCTTAGAGGTTATTTTGGCAAGAAGACTTTGCTTTTGGGGAGAAGAATGAAAGGTTAAGCATTTAAGGTTGATCCTAGGCGTTTTGGGCAGTTGGTGTAGTGATTTCCAAGTGTCCTTAGCATGCAAAGTCTGATTTCATGCAAGTAGAAGGTTGTTAAATCCACTTTTCAGAAACCTTTATAAATAGGCTCACTTCAAAATAAAAGTTCTCTCTTTTCCCTAGTACAAATTTAAAAAAAAAATCCAACTGGAGAAGCTTCCTTTGAAAGTCTATTTTCGATTGTGAGGCTCTTGGTCAAAGAAGATTAAAAGAAGATTGAGTTTGATGATGAACAGAAGAAGGTAAGATTTTGTAAGATTTTGAGCAGTGTTGGATTTTTGGAGGCTACAAAACTCAATTCTTCAAATTTGAAGCTGCGTTCACTACTACAAATTTGGCCTTCTTTGATGTACAAAGCACGTAAAAAAATGTCTACCTTGATGGTCTTTGTCTATCAAGTAGGTAGACATCAATAAAGCCCAACCATCAAGGAAATTAGTTTTCTTAATGGTAAAAACATGTCATAAAAAACTCTTTCTTGATGGTATTGGCCATCAAGAAAGGGAACTTCGATGTTTTTTATCCATCAAGGAAACTGAAAAGCCTATAAAGAAAATCATTTACTTTTTTTCTATTTTAGATTTCCTTTTTTCTTCTCACAACCACCTTAGCTTCATGTTAATTGGCATCTTCATGATCTTGATTCGCTCCTCAATGATTTTTGTACTAACAATTGTGACGTTAAAATCCAAATTTATAAACACCTTCTACAAATTTTTAATGTAGTGGTGAGAATTTGAATCTAAGACCTCTTGTCCACAGTACATACAGGTGTCAATTGAGTTAAGCTCATGTTGCCCAGCTTCTACAGTTTCTACAAATTTTAACAACCGTAAGTTACAAACTTTCAATTCAACTCATTAAAGTTGAACACAATAACTAATTTGATTTTGATAAAGTCACTTATTTCAATCTAATTATAATTACAATAGTTAACTTTAAAAAAAAGTAATATTGTATTATTGATGAATATAAAGTAATAATTGGAAAAAAATAGTAAAGATTTAAGAACAGTATTGATGAATATCATGTTTTCTGAGCCCGTTAATGAGAGTCTGAATTTTGTGCTTCGTGAAAAATAGTTTTTTTTTTTTTTTTATGAGAAATGTTCATCAAGATATCATTTTTCTTGATGGGTCTTGCACATGATCTTATCCTAAACTCAAAATTATAAATTTTTTTCTTGATGGGCAATGTCCATCAAGATATCATTTTTCTCGATGGATCTTGCCCATGATATTTTTTTGGTCTTTGTCCATCAAGAAACTCTAGATCGATCAAGAAAATTTTAAACTCGTCAACAAATCCAAAACAAATATTTTCTCGATGGATCTTGCCCATGATGACCATTGCAAATCAAGAAAATTCAGCCATTGATGGGCCTCGCCCATCAAGAAAAACTAACTAACTTGATAGAGCATTGCTAGTCAACTAATATATTATCATTGATGTTTATTGTTCATTGAGAAATAGTTTTATTAACATGTGTGGACCATCAACAAAAAACTAACGAAACTTTGCCCATCAAGGAAATCAAGAATCCACATTTTCTTTTTGCGTTTTTTTTTTTTTTTGTGTTTCTTCAATAAAATAGAAAATTTTTCTTGATGTACATGACCGTCAAGATAAACATTGTATCAAGAAAAATATTTTTCTTGATGGTCCTTTGTCATGACCATTAAGAAATCAAAATTTACTTATGACAAGAAAAACCAAATTTGTAGTACTGGATTTTGTGGTAATGTAGTTGACTTAATTCTAAGCACGTTCTAAAAAGGGTGTTTTTCATTTTGAGTTATGGTTAAAAAGTTCTAAGCATTTGAGGTTGATAGTATATTTCATAAAAATTTGAGTGTTTAGGGTAGTTGCTGAGGTTGGCTGAGTTTCAGGGTAGAAGAGGTAGGTGAGCGCGCAATGTAAGTGAAAAGAGGTTATTTGGGCATTGGTGTGTCATGCGAGATGGCCAAACGCATAGCTAGGCAGCAAGGGACACAAGCCAAGCTATGCGACTGGACATGCGCGCGCAAGGGTGTGAGTGTGTGCGTGCCGCACGCATCTTTGCAACACTAGATGTGCGACACCCTAGCGTGCGACAAGCCTAGGCACGCATGGCAAGCACGCGGCTAAACCTCTTGATGGTCAGCACGCGCACGTGCATGCCTGTCGCCCAGGCTATACGGCCGACAGTGCCATGACACCTATCTATGAGCTATTTTGTGATTTTTGGAATTTTGGAGTTAAGTTTGGTGATTTCTTATTTTAAAGGATTAATTCAAGTTTAAATTCCCTAATTTAAGGACAAGAAAGTATTGACAAGTCTATAGGCCAGAAGGTTAAGCAAGTATTTGTGAGTGACTTTTAAATGTTTTAAACATAGTTTCTAATTTGTTCAAATTAATTTTTTTACAAACATGCTTTTGAAGGTAAAGTATTTGCTACTGAGTTTTATAAAAATATTATGTTTTAAGCATGAGTTTAGAAAATGCAGTATGCAAATGCTCAAAGTTAGAGATTATTGTTAAAGTATGCTTTACAAGCAAAGCTATTTCAGTATGCAAGTTTAAGCATGATTTGAGATTTTTGAATGACATTTTCATAAGCATATGATTTGAATTTTTTAATACTATACTGAGTTTATTACGAGATACATATAGCAACTCTACGGGGGTATTATAGTTCCTGTACACAGAGGTTCTATGGTGAGGGTATTCAGTAGATACTTAGTTATCCCGCCATTTGTGATTAGTTCTGAGATGAGGGGCCTCTACGAACTCCTAACTTTTCCATCTCCTAGCTATCTACAGGATAGAGCACTACTGATGCCTAGGTTCTTTGTCCTATAAATATCATATCACGAAATAGGGTTTCCATGCCTAGCTTATTCGTCTCGATTGATACATAGAGATATACGATATAACAAGAAAGATAATGTTTTAAAGTTATATTGTTTCACCAAGTTGTTGATGAATGTGAATGGATAAAATCCCATGGCAGTGGAAGATTTTACAGAATCATTCCTCAATTTAATTTGGGAATTTCAAATTATCAGTACATTGGCAAAAATAATTAAGAAACTAGTTTTTTTATTAGGACTAAAAGGCTAAGCATTCTATCTAATTATAGATTAGAGAAAGAAAAACTTACTTGTTTGATGTCTCTGAATCTATAAAGTAAATCTTCAAATTAGGACACCACCCGTCAGAGACATTCCTATCCACTAGAATGAGATTGGTTTGTGGGAACCAATTCGGATGAGAAAAAGTTATTAGGTTTTTTTTTTTTGTAGAAAAGCAAAATTATTAGTTTTTTTTTTTGACTTAATGAAAAAAAACTGTTTTCTTCTAAATATTTATAACTCTCTTTCCTTCTTGGAGTAAGAGAGAATTATGAGATTCTATTGATTTAAAAAATATTAAATTAATAGAAATTTCAATCAACTAATTAATAACTAAATTAAATATCTTATATTTGACTTTAGTTAAATTTGAATCATATTCAAATATAAATTTCTCTCATAACCAATAAGTTTGAGAAACTTTATATTATGATGTATGACTATACATTATACTAATTCCCAAAATAAATTTGAACATTTTAAATTACAACAAGTATAAATAAATCTCATTACCCTTTACGAGCTAGGAATGAGACTTAATGGACCTACAGATAAGAAGTACAATGATCTGAGATTAATTTGCTAAACTCATTAACCACATTAATCAATATTCGTTAACTGTGTGTACACTCGCCTAAAAACTCACAGCTGAACTCTTCTTACTGTAGATATATTTATGTGTTTTCGGATATAGACCAATAACAGTAAGTTAGTCCTTCACGAGTGTTTGCAACACTAGCTGGGTTAAATTACTGTTTTACCCTTAGGTTACTTCTAATCCTTAAATACCAGTGCTCCTCTAATGAACAATTTGTTTATGGTCCAACCAATAAACAGAAACCTCTCTCGTGCCATGGAGAGGGTAGGACTCTTTGTTCAAGTCTCGGAGATACCATTTAAGAGAACACTCGTCTTCTTACTCTAAAGTAGGGAAGGAGTGAATTTCATCTTGTGTAATTATGTTCCCAGTTCCTCACTCTGTCTTGTCCTCAAAATGATAAGATTATTCAGTCGGTCATTTGGTCACTCTCCCCCGTACAAATCAAAGGACAATTCCTTGCGAACATGAGTTCATAATACACTCAGGATTAAGACTAAGTTATCTAGGTCATCCTAATGAAATAGAAACCTAACTAGTTAACAGAGTTACATCTTATGGTTACTATTTTGCGGTCTGGTCTTATGCAAACTCATCGCATAGGTACCTTCACTTGCATGTCACCTATACAAACGCGTTGGATCATTGCGTTTGTATAAAATATAAAGTGAGCCGTATCCACATTATCAGGATAAGGTATCCAATCTTATTCCTATATTATAGACCATTTAAGCTGATCTCGAACATTGATCACTGTATGTCTTTACATACTATTCAAGATTCATTAAACAACATAGGATGCTAGTTAATTGGATTTGGGTTATTAAGGCAAAACTAATAATATAATCAATAACAATTAGGGAAATTTTAAAAAATGGTAGATTTTACAAAATATCGACAACCTATAGCAAATTCTATCACTAATAGTAATTGATATGCTATAGTGATAGAATCCAAAATTTTGCTATAGCATGTAAATATTTTAATTTATTTTGCTATTTTTAAAAATGCCCCTAACGATTATTACAATAATAACAGAGGGTCATGACTTTTAAATTTGCTATCAGAAGGTCATGACTTTTAAATGGGCTCTATTATCATAAATAATTTTGTTATTTTTGCAATAGGCCCTTAAAACTATAAGATATTGAAGAGATATTCATTAAATATGATTTAAAGGAAATATTAATTAAATATGATTTAATCAATTATTAATTGATTAATTGATTGATTAGTTGATTTGAAATTTCTATTAATTTAATATTGTTTAAATTAATAGAATCTCACGATTCTCTCCTACTCCCCCAAGGAAAGAGAGTTATAAATATGGAGATGAAAATAGTTTTTGCTTTAAGCCAATGTTTTTGCTCTCTAAACCTTTTCTCATCCCAATTGGTTCCCACAAACCAATCTCATCCTAGAGGATAGGAAGGTCTCTGACGGGTGGTGTCCCAATTTTGATTTTTTTTTTTTTGTAGATTCAGACGTTGTATCTTTTAATTTAAAAGCATACTTAGCCTTTTAGAATTTTGTTTCTAAATAATCTTAATGTATTGGTATCTTGGGATTTCCACATTAAATTGAGAAATAGTTCTGTAAAATTTTCCATTGCCTAGGGCTTTTATCCCTTCATAGAGATCGTGGAACTGGTACTTGGCTCCATTTGTCGATCTACTAGTGGCATAGTTTTGAGTCTCCTTTCAGTATGTTTTATTTTCATATAGTCTTTTGGGTTGTACATAAGCTTGGAGTTTTGGTTGTGGGTTGTTCGAGTCCGTTAGTTTTAACTATGATGTTGGTTATTTGTATATATGTCTATGTCATACTCATGATGTTTTATATTATGTAAGTGTAGGCTACACTACAATTCTGTTGTGTTGTTTATAAGTTCAGTGTATGTTATGTTTCCATTGTGTTATGATATTCTAGTTTAAGAGTATGTTTAGGGTCAATAGGTATCACTGAGACAAGTAGTGGTATCTGTTGACCAGTTGCACCATCTTTTAGGCTAATAGTAGGTGGCCTAGAGGGGGGTGACAGCTACTCTATCAGATGAAGAGTCTGATGATAGTGATGGGGACGAAGAATATAATAGAGGTTTTGTTAGCATTTTATCTAAAGATAACTCTGTATCTTGTGTTCAAGATTCAATTTTAAATAAAAAGAATACCCTATCCTATGATCAGTTACAACATCAATGGAAGGAAGATTCGTTAGCTTGTACTGCTCAGAAAAAGAAAATAGAAGAGTTGCTTATGAAAACCAACGACTGTTGACTATTATATCTTCAAAGATGACAGAAGTACAAACATAATATGAATGCATGTCTAAATCAGTGAAAATGTTGAATTCTGGCACAGATGATTTGAAACAAATCCTGAATACTGGAAAAAACAAGTTCAAATAAGTATGATCTTGGTTGTATTTCGTCAGGTCATGAGGGAAAATAGAAGAACTCTACCATTTTTGTTCTTGCAAAACTCAAGAGAGAATTATAAGAGAATTCAACAAAGTTTGTGGAAAATAAATGTATTTATAAAAATTCGAAGATTTGGACTTGTCATTACTATGGTAGAAGAGGTCATATCAGACCTTTTTGCTACAAATTGCAAACATATATGATCAATCATCAGAAGATGTCCTTCAAACTAAGTTCCGATATTACTCTTTAGAAATCTAAGCCTGCTATATACAAGTTATAAAAAACTAATATGGTGTGGAGAGTAAAACAATCCTCTAATCTATCTAATGTTGATTTCACTACGATTCAAACATCAATTGAAGATTGGTATTTTTTATAGTGGTTTCCCAAGGTATATGACTAGCAATTGATCAAATTTTTCAGAATTAAAAGAATGTTCTTCTAGGCACAGTAACTTTTGGTTATGAAGTAAAAGGAAGAATTCTTGTGAAAGGAAATATGTAACGCCCTTGGGAAAAAAAAAAAAAAAAAAAAAAAAAAAAAAAAAAAAGGGTTAATAATAAAATAATATTATTTTATTATTAAAATTAAATAATTATTTTTTTTCCTTTTCTCTTTTTTCTTTTCTTTTTTCTTTCTTTTCTCTTTTTTTCCCTTCTTCTTCTTCCGGTTCAGTGGCGCTCGGCCGTGCGTCGTTTTTTCTTTTCTTACCTATACGCCTTCTCCCAGCCGGCCGCCACCCCCCCCCCTTGTTCTCCTTTCCGTTCCGGTGAAGCCCAGGCGACCGCAGCAGCAGCGCCGCGCCGCTCCTCCGTCCGCGAAGTCCCAGCCGCCGCTCCTTCCGTTTCTCCTTCCATTCCGACCAAGCCGCACGCACGCAGCCGGCCGCCGCCCGCACGCAGCCGGCCGCAGCCCAGATCTGCACGCAACCGACCGTCCCAGCTGCAGCCTCGCCGTCGTGCGTCCGCAGCCGCAGCCAAACCCGTGGCCGCCGGGTTCCGTCCGTGAGACCACCACCGAGCGCCCCTTTTCTTTTCGTTTCCGTCCAACCGAGCCCAGCCGAAACGCCAAACCCCCTCCCCCTACTCAGATCTACCTCCCGGCGTCTCCACTCGCCGCCACCGCATCTCCACGCGCC
>CM046884.1:17728273-17801685 GCA_025688845.1 Cucumis hystrix
GTAATACAAAGTGTCTTCTTACATCATCTACCAAATGGGTCATAGACTCTGGTGCCACAGCTCATATGACAGGTAATTCTCACCTATTTTCTAGACTGTTGTCCTCTGCCCCTTTTCCATCTGTTACATTGGCCGATGGCTCCACATCTTCTGTTCTTGGCTCTGGCAATATTCACCTCACCCCATCCTTTTCTCTCTCTTCTGTGTTACATTTGCCTAACTTATCCTTTAATTTAATTTCTACTAGTCAACTTACTCATAACCTCAATTGTGTTGTCATGTTCTTTTCTGGTTATTGCTTGTTTCAGGATCGTGTGACGAAGAAGATTATTGGTAGAGGATATGAGTCGGGAGGCCTTTATCTCTTTGATCATCAAGTATCGCAAGCTGTGGCGTGTCCTGTCGTTCCCTCTCCTTTTGAAGTCCATTGTCGTTTAGGTCATCCATCTTTGTTCGTGTTGAAGAAACTTTATCCAGAATTTAGGTCTTTGTCCTCTTTAAATTGTGATTCGTGTCAATTTGCTAAATTTCATCGTCTTAGTTAGAGTCCTCGAGTCGATAAACGAGCAATTGCTCCATTTGAGTTAGTTCATTCTGATATTTGGGATCTGTGTCCAGTTGTATCTCAAACAGGATTTCGTTATTTTGTTACTTTTGTTGACGATCATTCTCGTCTAACTTGGTTATATTTAATGAAAAATCGTTCTGAGTTATTATCTCACTTTTGTGCCTTTCATACTGAAATAAAAAACCAGTTTAATGTCTCTATCAAAACTTTCCGTACTGATAATGCGGGTGAATACTTTTCTCATTCTCTTGGCTCTTACTTGTGTGAACATGGCATTATTCATCAGTCTTCCTGTGCTGACACTCCATCTCAAAATGGTGTTGCAGAACGAAAAAATAGGCATTTACTTGAAACTGCCCGTGCTTTATCGTTTCAAATGCATGTTCCAAAAACCTTTTGGACGGATGCTGTCTCTACAGCTTGTTTTTTTATTAATAGAATGCCTTCCTCTGTTCTTAATGGTGAGATTCCCTACCGTGTTCTTTTTCCTACCAAGAATTTGTTTCCTATTGCTCCTAAGATATTTGGTTGTGTCTGTTTTGTTCGCGACGTTCGTCCTCATCATACTAAGTTAGATCCCAAATCCTTGAAGTGTATCTTCTTGGGTTATTCACGTGTTCAAAAGGGTTATCGTTGTTATTGTCCTACCCTTAAAAGGTATCCGGTTTCGCCTGATGTTGCATTTTTTGAGGATACACCCTTTACTTCATCACCATCGAGTTCGTGTCAGGGGGAGGGTGACAATTTTTTTATATATGAGGTTACCTCTCCCACACCATCCTTGTCTATTGATGTGCCTCTTTCCCGCCCGTTGATTTCTCAAGTCTACTCCCGACGACCTCCACCACAACCTTCAGACTCATGTCCTCCATCAATGCTTCCTTCATCATGTGATCCGGGGCCAAGTGATGATCTTCCCATTGCTCTTCGCAAAGGTAAACGCAAGTGTACTTACCCCGTTTCTTCCTTTATTTCCTATCACCAGTTATCTCCCTCCACATATGCTTTTATTACGTCTCTTGAGTCCACATCTATTCCTAACTCTGTTCATGAAGCTTTATCTCATCCTGGCTGGCAAAATGCAATGATTGAGGAGATGACTGCTTTAGATGATAATGGTACTTGGGATTTGGTATCTCATCCTACAGGAAAGAAGGCCATTGGTTGTAAATGGGTGTTTGCTGTCAAGATGAATCCTGATGGAACAGTGGCTCGATTGAAGGCTCGCCTTGTTGCCAAAAGTTATGCTCAAATCTATGGAACTGATTATTCGGATACATTCTCTCCAGTTGCCAAATTAACTTCCATTCGCCTATTTCTTTCCATGGCTGCTACCCATAAATGGCCTTTGCATCAACTTGACATTAAGAATGCTTTTCTTCACGGTGATCTTCAAGAGGAAGTTTATATGGAACAACCACCTGGGTTTGTTGCTCAGGGGAGAGTGATAAAGTATGTCGCCTTCGAAAATCTCTGTATGGTTTAAAACAAAGTCCTCGTGCGTGGTTTGGTAAGTTTAGTCAAGCTCTTGTATGCTTTGGTATGAAGAAGAGTACATCTGATCATTCGGTTTTCTATCGCCGATCTGATAAGGGTATAGTTCTACTAGTTGTATATGTTGATGATATTGATATTACTGGAAATGATGCATTGGGTATTTCGTCTCTCAAAACTTTTCTTCAGGGTCAGTTTTATACGAAAGATTTGGGCCAATTGAAATATTTTTTGGGCATTGAAGTGATGAGAAGCAAGAAAGGTATTTATTTGTCTCAACGAAAATATGTACTTGATTTGTTGTCTGAGACAAGAAAATTAGGAGCCAAACCAAGTGGCACTCCGATGATGCCAAATCAGCAACTTGTTAAAGAAGGAGAATTATGTAAAGATCCTGAGAGATATAGGAGATTAGTTGGGAAGTTGAACTACTTAACAGTGACTCGACCAGACATTGCTTATTCTGTAAGTGTTGTAAGGCAATTCATGTCTTCCCCTACAGTGGATCATTGGGCTACAGTAGAGCAGATTTTGTGTTATCTAAAAGCTGCTCCTGACGTGGGATCTTATACAAAGATCATAGACATACGAGAGTTGAATGTTTTTCTGATGCTGATTGGGCGGGGTCTCGTGAGGATAGGAGATCAACTTCTGGATATTGTGTCTTTGTAGGTGGAAGAGTAAGAAACAAAATGTTGTCTCTCGTTCGAGTGCTGAGTCAGAATATAGAGCTATGGCACAATTTGTGTGTGAAATAGTATGGATTCACCAACTATTATCTGAGATAGGCTTCAGTATACCGTGCCAGCTAAATTATGGTGTGATAATCAAGTTGCACTTCATATTGCATCTAATCCAATATTTCATGAACGAACTAGACATATTGAGGTGGATTGTCACTTCATTCGTGAGAAAATCCAAGATGGGTTGGTGTCCACAGGATATGTGAAGACCAAAGAACAAATGGGAGATATTCTAACTAAAGCTTTAAATGGAGCAAGGATAAGCTATCTGTGCAACAAGTTGGGCATGATCGACATATTTGCTCCAGCTTGAGAGGGAGTGTTATGATATATATATATATATATATTTATTTATATCATATGTCCTTTATTGTAATTGTACATAGTCTCTAGGGTTTAGTTTATTCTCTATATAAATATGTAACATTCCTTTGACTCAACATAATAAGAAATATACTTCTCTGAATTCTAGATTACAATTAGGACATGTCCAAGACCAACAAAAAGCTTCCACAATAACACCTAGAAAAGCATATGGCCAATGCATGAATATATGAGCTGGAGACTCAAATGGCATTGACACATGATGCACCAAGATGGAGAAACAGGCATGTAAGACATTCATGATTGTAAGAGCTCAGCAGTATAAACAGTTCCAAGTTCAAGCTCCCAAAGAAAAATTTATATTCTTTTAGAATAATGATTCAGGCAAATAACTAAACAAACATCCTTCATAAGAGACTCCACCGTACCTAGCAAATCTATCATATGAAATTTAATAGAGAAAAACGAAGATAGATCAAAGGCCCAAAATCACGTATCCGGATGAGGACGAGGACGTAATCTAGAGAAGACAAAAAAACCTACAAAATATCTTATTTTCATATCATTTCACTACTATAGACAATAGCCTTAAAACAAGTGTACCATGCCACCATATCTAAAATCCAAATAAAAGATTAAGAGAGAATTACGATGCTCACTTGAGCAGTTCATCAACATATTTGAGCCATAAACTCAAAGAGATGCTCTGTTCGTCACCTGCAAGGGCCTTAAATAGATTGTGTACTGTGGATCGATCAGCTACACCAGAAATAGCTGGTGCAATACGCGTAAAAGCCTCTTCTCTAACTAACATCTTCTGCAATACAAAAAAGAACCAATTAACTTCCCAATCTGTTCATCAAATAAGAAGTTACTAAATTTTCTAACAATTGTCAAACAGAAAAGGTCATCCTCCAAACAGAGAAATGAGACGGAAGGCACAAGCACAATAATATCAGGGACTTTGCCCATTATTATCAGTCATCAAAACTTTCTAGCATCTATAAAATCATATTCCTTCATGTTATCAATGATATTAAAAATACTATTTTGATACATTAGATTCAGTCTAAACTTTAAAGGTATATGTAAAAGATTCAAGTATCATTTCTTAAACGATATATCATTCAACAAAATTGCATGAGTTGATTTTGTTAGATCCATGCAAATCTTGTGATCTATCATTCAAATCTTGATATCATCCTTATTTTGAAGTTTGAGTCACGTGCTCCAATCGATCCTCTCACCCCAAAAATTCCACATATAAACCTACAGAATGATTACAAAAGCTTTTCAGAGTCAAAACCCAAGAAGAAACATGAAACCTAATAAGGGACCAAACATCTGAGGGGTCTCTCTCTTAACCTTTAAATACTTTATCGCATCTCTTACTCCAAAGATCTCACAAGATAGCTCACTGTTAGGCCCCCTATTATTCACACATACAATAGCAGGGGCAGAAAAAGTAATAACCAAGTGACAGCTTAACCTATGAGGATTATGGAAAGAATATCTGCTGTGGGACCCACAAGATGGTATGCGAGTATATAAGGAATGTTTTTGGGATTGCTGAAGGCTAGGTCATTTTTAGAGAAAAGTTGCAGAAGCTTTTGAGGAGAAGGCCAGCACTCTCGAATTAGCTGGAGTGCCTTTCTTTTGCTTTACTTATTTCTTGTTGTCATTATTTGTCGTGGTATTTTCACTGTTTAGAGGAAATCTATATGAACTTTGTTTTCTACTCTATTTCTATCAATATATAAATACAGAGTACTGGCTCCGTTTCTCTATTGTGTTGTTGGGAATTTACTGAGTGGTAGGTATTGGATCCTAACATGGAGCCTTTTCAAGAAATGGTTATAATCATATGCCACA
Source organism: Cucumis hystrix (assembly GCA_025688845.1). Taxonomy (NCBI): domain Eukaryota; kingdom Viridiplantae; phylum Streptophyta; class Magnoliopsida; order Cucurbitales; family Cucurbitaceae; genus Cucumis; species Cucumis hystrix. Next base: position 17,733,275 of record CM046884.1, read on the forward strand.
GAGAAGTAAACTCAAGGTGAAAATGCTACAACCATGTGGCCAAAAGGGCTTGATACCTAGACTTTAATTTCCATGATAAGAAGTCCCCCAAGGTTCATAGATTTTACCATTGCTATAGCATTTATGTGAATATAGGAGTCAGTCCTTTGTTCCTTGTTGTAATTTTCTACTCTTAGTTTAGGGCTTCCATACGTGTTTGTACACATTGAACTCCCATATATAAAATGAGTGTTGAATTCTCTCTTCTTTTGTTCTCATATTATCGTGGCATCAAAGCTAAGTCTAGGGTTTTAAGATTCTTTTCGAGGTTAATGTTTGATGTTTGGGTCACCAAGTTAGAGTGGCAGTTTGTCGACATCACCCACATCAAGAGGAACATTGCCATCAAGAGAGAAATATTGTTGTTGCCGTTTGCTAGAAACAGCTACGTGTGAGCCATGCAATTTTTGGCAATTTAGCTCTATGTCTTCATCATCACATGCTGGGGTGCTAGAAAAGCGCTCCACACGTGGGATCCTCTTGAGTTTTGGTTTTCAGCTTTTTTGTGTTTGGATCTAAACAAACTCAGTTGTGAGGATATTTGAATTTTGAACAAGTAGTTTCTTGTTGTTTTGGTTTCAGTTCTATTTTTTTGTGGTTCAATTTTTCTTTTTAAAATTTGGCAATTTAGCTCTATTTTTGTCCCTCCCATTAGCGCTGTTTGTGAGTTTTTGCTACTTTTGACCTAATTGTGTGGTTATTTTTCTCATAATCACCTTAGGTCCATATTTGTTTTGTAAAAGAAGAATTCCTTTTTTTATCTTTTTTTTTAGAAAAAAGAAACGAGCCTCTTAATTAATAAAATGAGTAAAATACGAAGATATATATTGCAAAGAACTGCAAAGAAGAGACAAACCTAAGAACTTAGGATTAACAAGTGCAGTCGAACACCTCAACTGGGTTGACACTTCCATAATCAGTGTTTTGAAAGGCCCTGCAAGGTGTTATGATATATATTTATAACATATGTCCTTTATTATAATTGTCAGTGTCTAGGGTTTATTTGTTCTCTATATAATTATGTAACTTTACTCTAACCCAATATGAATAAGAAATACACTTTCTCTGAATTCTGGATTACACGGTATCAGAGCCGTTAGGGTTTCGAATGGCCGTTAGCTTCCTTCTCCATTGGGCTTAAGTTTAGGTCACCTTCCACTAGCCGTTTGTTGACACCACCCAGACCATAAGAAGCGCCACCTCCGTCCACCCCAGGCTGCCTTCGCCGATCATCAGGAAACACCATGCGTGAGCTTCACCCGCCGCCTGAATGTCGACACCACCTTCCACTAACCTAATTATGTGGCTTGAAAGTTAAGAAACGAAAAGTTTCTTCTTCACCCATTTAAACTAAACGGCTTCTTCAACCGAGCTCTTCTTCTGCCTTTTCCATTCCCTTTCTACCTTCAACGGATCTCTGTCACGTGTCACCAGCCACCCTTCTTCTTCTTAACACAAATCAAGAAATCCATATTTTCCATCCCATCTTCTTCAAAACAAATATTTGGTGCTGCCATTACTCTGTTTTTTGGTGAAATAACAGAGGAGAAAGAAGACAGAGAAACTTCCCAAGTCTATTTTTTCCATCACAAAATCATTACTGGTTAGCCAAACTTCATACTTGCAATTTTCATAACTATTTGTTTGCCTACACAAATACCTTCTGTTTTTTTAACTAAACCAACAGTGCTGTTAGATTTAAAACTCCTACTTTCTAAGGTATTTTTTTCAATAAGATTACAAATTTTCATGAAAGGTGAATATTTTTCAACAAGATTACAAACTTTCATGAAAGGTGAATACCTTCTGTTTGTACAAATCAGTACGTAATTTGCTTTCTTAGCTCTAATAATTTTTTAAATTGAGTTCTACGCCAAATGTGTACTTATTTTCTTTGTTAATAGGGAGATTGTTAGAAGCAAAGCAACCACAATTAATATGGTCTCCATTAGCCGCTCATTGCTTAGTTTTGATTTTGGAACATATATACAAGATCTCCAACATTCGCAAAGCATTGAAAAGAGGCATGGAGATAGGAAATTTCATATATATTCGTCCTGGACTGTTAAACATGATGCCATGATGCAACGTTTTACCAACCAAAAGGAGTTAGTTAGACCAACTAAGACTCGCTTTGGTACTACTTGCATTACATTATCGAGTATACATCGTCAAAAGAACAACCTGAGGAAGATGTTTACTTTAGATGAATGGAATGATAGAAAATGGAGCAAGGAGCAACAAGGGAGGCAAGTAGTTCAGACTATTTTGTTGGCTAGTTTTTGGACTACAATTGTTTTCGCTCTTAAAGTATCGGCCGACTAGTCCGAGTACTTAGATTGGTTGATGGCGAGAAGCAGCCACCTTTGGGATATATTTATGGATATAGCTAAGGAAGCTATTGCTAAATTCTTCAATAATAAGGAAAAAAATAAAAGGAAATTTTCACCATAAGAAGATGGGAGCTTTAGTTGCATCTTCCTCTGCATGCAACGGGGTATTATTTAAACCCGTCATTCTATTATTCGAATCCTAAATCCAAGAGGATGATGAAATAGTTAATGGGCTCTACTCATGTATAACGAAAATGGTTGCTTCATTGGACATACAAGACAAAATATTTGTAGAACTAAGCAAATATAAGAGAGCTGAAGCATTGTTCGGACAACCTTTAGCGATCAGACAAAGGGACAAAATATCTCTAGGTAAATTTCAACTAAACGATTACTCAACGATACTCAACAATAAGCTATTCTATTAATATATATTTTTTGTTTGTTCCTATAGTGGAATGGTGGGATAATTTTGGACAATCAACTCCAACTTGCAAAAGTTTGCCTTTGAGAATTTTAGGTCTTACTTATATTGTTTCTGTATCCGAACGTAATTAGAGTTTGTTTGAGTAGGTTTGCTTTCCTCTCCTTAAGTTGAGAATGAGAATCAAAATTTCATTGATTCAATGACAATGATACTTTCTAATTTTGCAGCTTCATAGCAAGAAACGAAATAGGCTTGCTCAAAGTCGTATGAAGGATTTAGTGTTCATCAAATACAATAGAATATTAAAAAGTCGATACAACCTTTGAGATATCATCGACCCCGTCTCTTTAAAAGATATTGATGATAGTAACAAATGGTTGATTCAAAGATTGGATGATGATTATGAGGAAGATGAGTTGGTATTTGACGTTGATTCTTTAACGTGGGATGATGTTTCAAAAGCTGCCGGAGTAAAAGAACCAACCTACTATTCTACAACTAGTACCTCAGGAGCAAAGACTAATGTTTCATGTTCATCCTCGTCTATCACACAACCCACACCCAAACAAGTAAATTTGGATGACTCCAATTTGGAAGAAGAAGATACAAATGGCTATAAGTCCAACGAGGGAGTGAATGAAGACGAAGTCAATTTAGTGATAATGAGTTTGATCTTAGGAATTAACTTTTATTTTGATTGTTGTTGAATGTTGACTAGTTTTTTGTTGTTTTCTGTTTTTGGGGCAATAATTAACTAGTGGGATAGTGTCTCACATGATTTTGGGTAGAAAACTAATATAATAAACTTGGTTATATACTTATATTTTATACATTGTAGTTAAGTCTCATTTCCACCCATAAACACTTTCAATTTTGTAGATACATACATATACATACGTACGTACATACACACACATACATATGTACGTACACACACACATACCTACGTACATACGTACATACATACATACATACACATACATATACATATACATATATCCATATATCCATATACACATATATACATGAACTTTGAGCCACGACAAAGATAAATAATACAACCAGCACCTCCAAAACAGCCAACACTAGATAAAACCACCAACATAAAGAAAACAAAATTATTGAAAGACATTCCAACTACACTACAACGGGAAAATGAAGGCCTTTCAGTTAAGACTAATTTCTTGGATGGAGAAGTCTTCAAACGCACTAGATAAAGCACACCGCAAAGAAGCGTTAAGCCAAGTTGATTCCAAATGGATCTGCCAAGGGAAAGATTTATCATGGAAAACCCGTTGATTTCTTTCAAACCAAAGGCCAGATAATAGGGCCAGTTTTTTCCTAAGGTTAGGGCCAATCAAGAGTTATATCACATTATCTTTAAATGTGTTGCTAAACACCCAACATAGGTTGAATTTTTCAAACATCAATCCGACAACGGGAGGCATAGTTGCAGTAGAAGAACAAGTGAAAGAGGCCTTCTGCGGCTGCTAACAAAGAGAGCAAACATGAGGTGATGGACTACGGGAAGGAAGCTTCAGCTGCAGCACTGCTGCACAGTTAAGGAGGCCATTGAGCATTATCTAGATTGTAATTTGACCCTTTGCGGACTTTTTGAATTCCAAAGAGCATATTCCAAACATCTTTCAATAGGAGAAGCTGCAGTCAAATGATTTACAAGGGGTTTGACCATGAATTCGTCATTTGGTTAAAGATCTCAACTTCTTCTATCTGGAAATTCTGAAACAGGTTTACGTGCAACAACACCGAGGAGACTTTGAAAATCTGCTATTTCCTCTTCCTTTAGACATCTTTGGAAATTGATAGACCAAGACTTAAGAGAATTATCCCAGTATTCCGAGACAGCACCATTCAGAACTGTTGATATTCTAAATAAACTTGGAAAATGATCTTTTAATGGAATTTCCTCCTCTAAGGGTCGAACCAAAAGGCAATCCTTCTTCCATTGCTAATTTTAAAACTAGCCAACACGTCAATTTTCAGCCAAACTCTTGAAATGCTTATCCAAGTGCTACATAGACTGCGTAGACTGCATGAGACTTTACCACTAGTGCCAACCAAACGGGCTTCTGCCACAGATACTTTCACCACTTGATGCCATAGGACATTTCTTCCTTTGTGAATCTCCAGCCCCATTTAGCTAAGAGGGACAAATTTTTTTTATTTCAACCTTCCAATGCCAAGGCACCCATTAGCTTGTCTTCGAGATACCTTTACCCATTTAACTAGGTGATTGAGGTTCTTTTATTGGAAACTCCATTCGTATTAGATTTTTCAGAAATCATGTGGTCATTTGAATGTGATTTTAATTAATTTTAGGCTTAGCTTAAAATTGATAACCTCATGTAAATTGCTCCTCATCCCAAAGCCTATCCTATATATAAAGTATGAGATCCTTTCTTCATAGCATTGATTTTGACATTAATAAAATATTCCTTGATTTTAATTATTCACAAGGAAATTCATACGATGGCACAAAACTTAATATTTGCATTAATAACCTGAAAAGAAATTTCCTCTGAAACATTAGCATGTTCATGATATGGATTTTCCCAAGCAAGCATTGTTATGAATATTAATCTCTGAAACGTGGGTTCCTGCAGAAATAAACAGAATTTGTTGATAAAAAAAGAAAAAGAAAAGAAAAGCATTATTTTGCTGGTCATCAACATATACTAAAAAAGCAAAAGAGTTGTTCATTTCTTTTTGTCTTTGGTTAATTTCCTTGACGACGTCATTCATTGGGATGTTGTATCCCTATTAACGCAGAAAGTTTAGTGGTTCCTTTTGCAATTTTTTCTTTTTATTTTAAATTATGTCAATTGGTATGGGTTAAAGATTTTATAGCATGTTGTTGGGTTTTATATACATATTAATTCAGAGAGATTGATATCTGACTAATCATTAAAATATGAAAATTTCTTTCTAAGGAATTAAAAGTTATCATTTATGCAAGGAAAAATTACAAAATAGTGTGAACGGAAGCGCAAATATGAACAGGCCAAAAAACATTATTATGTTTGATGATATGATATTAAATATCTAAGCTTTTCAATCAATTGTCTATTTAACGTGGTATCAAAACGAGTACTTTAGGAGATCTTGTGTTCAAATCCTTGCACTGTTATATCCTCCTAACTAATATTGATTTCCACTTGTTGGGTATTCTACCTAATCAAAAACCACAAGTGAGAGGCACTATTAGATGATATAATATTAAATTTGCCTCCACCCATAAGAAATTCTTTAGTAAATCAGTCATTTAACATATTCTAATAAGAAAAGATGTAAAAGAAAGAGAAACTGCAAAAGTATTTTAAAATAACACATCAAGAAGCCATCAAATGTTTGACTTAAATTAGGTAATCTTTCGTCCCAAAAAATTCTTTTGAATTAAAAAATCAGAGCCAAGATGCCGCAGCCTCGTGCATCTTATCCAAGGAGTTTGAAGCTTATTCCATCCAGGAGATATGTTTGAATTGGCACATTTTTATATCCCCAAATCTCTAGAAGAGGATTCTCCACTCTTTGCCTCTTCCCATTATTTATATTTTGAATTTTGAGTTTTTATCACATTTGCTCCTAGTCTTTGTAATGGGTTTTGTAATTCTTTTGCTGGCTGCTTTGTATTTCTTTTCTCTATGTTTCTTTCATCTGGGATTGTATTCTTGAGCCTTGTTTTCATAAGTTTCTTGTATCAGATAATATGGAGGCGCTAAGGGTTGTCAACGTAGTTAAAATGTCCGGATGCGTCTACTAATCCATTGGTCTCTTTGTTTTGCTCTGTGTATAATTTTCTTGTACATTCAGCTTTATCTTTTTAATAAAAAAGAGACCAATTTCCTTTTCAAAAAACAAAAGAAGAAAGAGTCCTTTCTGTCCTAGAACCCAAAATTAGAGCTGACTGTATTACCAAAGGACTTTTGCTTTCAATTTTAGTCCACAACCTCATTTTTAGTCTATTAATCCTCGGGCTCAAACATGTGTGTTTGTTGGGTATCCCCTTCATCAGCGTGGCTATAAATATTTTCATCCTTCTTCCCGTAAATACTTTGTCCTATGGATGTCATCTTTCATGAGGATCGGCCTTTCTTTCACGTTAGTCACTTTAGGGGGAGAGAGTGAGTGAAGAGTCTAACTGTCCCTTAGAGCCTACCAGCCCTACCCCTATTACCTTACCTAACCTCAGTCCTCATCCTATGGTCCTACCTACAAACAAAGGTCCTTAAAAAACTTACTATTGGATGAATCTCATAAAGAAAATTGGGTCCCCTACTGATCTACCAGCTCAGGTTGAAGACTCTAAACCACCACAAGATTAAGATATGACTAATCCTATTGACTCATGTGTTGACAGTAAAATGAGTGAGAGTGACAGGTCTGATATTGCTGTTCTTGTAGATATGGGAGAAAAGAACAGTATTGATGAGACTAAGGTCAGAGCAGAAACTGGTGGTAATGAGGTCGTTGAATGGGATCATTCAGGTAATCTTGATGAGAATGATATGTCTCTTAACATCCCCATTGCAATGAGAATAGGTACCAGATACTGCACGAAACATTCCTTTTGTAACTATGTTTCCTAAGAGAGTCTTTCTCCACAGTTCAGAGCCTTCACATCTAGCCTTGACTCTACCATGCTACCTAAAAATATCTACATTGCTTTAGAATGCCTTGAGTGGAACACTGTTGTCATGGAAGATAGGATAGCTCTTGAAAAGAATAAGACTTGGGAGATCTGTACGCTCCCTAAGGGACATAAAACTGTGGGATGTAAATGGATGTTCACAAACAAATACAAGGTTGACGAAACTCTTAACAGACACAAGGCCAGGTTAGTTGCAAAAGGGTTTACTCAGACCTACGGTGTTGATTATTCTGAAACTTTTTCACTAGTTGTAAAACTAAATACCGTTAAAGTCATGTTATCTGTTGTTATGAATAAAGACTGATCCTTATATCAGCTTGATGTTAAGAATGCGTTCTTGAATGGAGACTTGGAAGAGGAAGTCTATATGAGATTATCATAGGAAACATAGTTGCAAATGAAGATTATCATAGGGAACATAGTTGAGAATAGGGTGTTTAGTGCAAGACCTGGTATCTTTTCTCAAAGAAACGGAAATGTCAAGAGAGTGATAATACTCATCAATTTTCCTTGTATGACCCTGTTCAGCTTCATAATGATTGGTTCCTGCTCTGACCTCAATCTCATCACCACTGTTCTTTTCTTCCACATTTTCAAGAACAGCAACATCAGACCTGTCATTCTCACTCATTTTATTATTAGTACAAGGTTCGGTAGGGTTTTCCATACCTTGATCTCGAAGAGGTTCAGAGTCTTGAACTAGAGCTGGCAGCTGACTAGTAAGGGACCCAACTTCCTTTCTGAGATTCCTCCTGTAATACGTTTTCCAAGGAACTTGGTTTGTGGGTAGAACTATAGGATTGGGTCAAAGTCAAACACGGTACTAGGAGTAGGAAGTTCTAAGGTGCTGTTAGACTCTTCACTCACACTCTCATCCTGAAGATGGCTAACGGAAAAGTAGGGTCGATCCTCACAAAAAGTAACATCCATAGTAACGAAGTATTTCCTGGACGATGGATGAAAACATTTATAACCGCGCTAATAAAGGGGATAGCCAACAAACACACAAGCCTAAGCCCGATGGGTAAATTTGGTTTGGTTAGGGCCTAAGTGGACATAAGCGGTACACCCAAACACACGAAGGGGAACCTCGGAGATTAGACGAGTAGTGGGGTAGGACTCTTTAAGGCAATCTAAGGGAGTTTGAAGGTGGAGGATACGAGAAGGCATTCTATTGATTAAATAAGTTGATGTAAGAATTGCATCTCCCCACAGGTATAAAGGAAGGGAAGTAGATAGCATAAGGGATCGGGCTACTTCCAAAAGATTACGGTTCTTTCTCTCGGCCACCCAATTTTGTTAAGTAGTGTAGGCGCACGAGTTTTGGTGAACAATCCCTTTGAAGGCTAAGAATTCACTAAGGTTATGCTTTTGAAATTCCCGACCATTATCATTCCGAAGAATTGCAATTTTTGTATGGAATTGTGTGATAGAAGTTTTGGAAAATAGAGGAAACCTCGGAATTATCAGTGATAAGGTAGACCCAGGTAAAACGGGTATGGTCATCAATGAAAGTTACAAACCACCATTTCCCAGATGAGGTGGTGACCTTGGAAGGACCCCAAACGTCACTATGGATAAGGGTAAACAGTTGTGTGGGTTTGTATGGTTGTGATGGAAATGAAACCCGATGTTGTTAGCTCGGGTACACACATCACAAGATAGAGAGGAGACATCAATTTTAGAAAAGAGATGGGGAAACAGATATTTCATATAATTAAAGTTTGGGCGGACCAACCAAAAATGCCACAACCTACAATCATGTTTTTGAAAAGAATACGAGTCTCACTATCATTAATATATAGAACAAAAGAGAGACAAAGCTCAATGTACATAAGAGTTATACAAAGGGCAATATGGGGGGGGGGGGGGGGGAATCAGTAGGTGCACCCGGGTATCTCAACTAGGTTGACACCCCATAGCGTCCTCATCACATCCCAAAAACGAAAATAAAACCCTTAAACTAAGATCCTATTCCCAATACAAGATCAAAACAAAGCAAAGCAAAGAACCACAAATACAAGGACATAACTAATGATACATAATCTGTCCAAAAACAAAGGTGGCAGCCAAGAACAAAGAAGAATAATCCTTGATTGAGCAGAAAACTGGTTGATGAGTAAGGCTGATCTGGAAGATATAATGATCGAGAACTTCAAAATGGGGAGGCTATAAAGGATGGCCAATTTAACAAAATTTCCTGCGAAGAGTAATCTTGAAAATATTTGGATAGTGAACACCATGAGGATGCGCTCAACCAAACAAAATCATAACGTTCCATCCAAGTCGAAGGTTTATCATGGAAAACTCTTTGGTTTCTTTCAAACCAGATTTCAACTAAGAGAGCTTTTACTGCATTTACCCACAACAATTCAGTTGTTTTCTTCTTCAAGCCCGGACCGACAAGAATTTGAGTCACGTTGTTCTTAAAATCTTGATAAAAAAACCCAACAAATGTTGAATGTTTGGAGAAGGCAGAACCAACAATTAGAAGCAAAAACAGTCAATTAAAAGGACCTACAATCATGTTCAAAAGTGCTAAAATAGGAACACAATAAACTAGCCCTAGAGATACTACTACCAAAGGTATCATCATCAAGGATGTAAAGTCCCCCGCTATGCCGGGTGTAACGGACATACTTGTCCAAGGTGTGTTTACCTATGGCCGTATGCTCCGAATACTCCCAATTTATCTTGTCTTTATGTCTTGTACATAGTTTAGTTAGTTGCTTTCAATTTCAAGTCGATATGCTTGGGTGTGACGTTTCGACATTTTCATATGCAAGCCTACCAGAGCTGAAAATGTTAAAAATGTACTATAAGGAGGCATGCCTGTTGAATCCCCGCCCAAGCCTTGTCGCACTCTTTGCAATCTATGCTTTCTTATTGCAATTGACAGTCTTCAAAGCTTGTTTTAACAACGATTTCAATGAATTTATTCCTTTCTGACGTTTTCTAAAATATTTTCCCAAAAACGTGATTGGAGGCTAAATCGTGTGTTAAAGTTATCCGCGGTTTGCGGATTTTGATCGACTGACTTGTTGAGAGGATCGAACAAGTGCCGCACAATAGCTCATATAGTGTCTGAAGAGTTGCGATTGTGACACCGGGCAGTGCCAATCGTCCTCATCAAGCTCATGTCCTGAAATCAAACAGATTCAGCTAAGAAGATTGCTTTACAATGCAGCTCACGAGTGATCTTGCTTATAGATAACAAGTTGTAAGACAGTTTAGGCACATACAAAACATTTTAGAGAGCGAGACCGTCAAAGGGAACTATTTGTTCTTTGCCAATAATAGAGACATCAGCTATCCAGATTTTTTCATTATAGACACAAAGGACATAAGAAATAAAGTGCTCTGAAGAACCTGTCAAATGATCTGTAGTCCCCGAGTCTAAAATCCAGGGATTCTTCCCATCAACAATTGTAAGCCTAAGGGACTGAAGCATACCTGACTGAGCAATGGCACCCAGAGTAAGAATCTTGGTCTGGCTTGTAGTAGGACTAGTTGACTGAAAAGTGTTGGCAGTGGTAGTCTCACTATCGTGGGCACGTTCTGAGTTCTGTTTCTCGTTCGAGGACCGTTTTTTACCTCCTGGGGACAACCGTGGAGTTTCCAACATTGATCCTTGGTGTGTCATTGTTTCTTGCAGTGCTAAAACACAAGGATTGATTTTCCATTATTTTTGTCATTATCCTTAGTCGAGGACCAGTACTAAAGGCAGCAGAGTCAGTGGCAAGAGTTGCATAAATACTCATAGCACTTGTGCAATCTTCCTCAAGGCAGATTTCAGAACAGATTTCCATCAGGGAGGGAATCAGCCTCTGGCTTAATATAGCCCTCGAACTACATCAAACTTAGATTAAGACCAGCAAGAAAGCCATAAATCTTGTCAATCTCTTCAATTCTAGAGTACTGCAAACTGTCACTGGGACTACTCCAGACTAGTTCTCTGCATGGGTCCATTTCCAGCCAAGTAAGAGAAAGCTTATTAAAAAAGGATGTGACATCCATGGTTCCTTGCTTGCACTCATGAACCTGCTTCCTCAGTATGTATAGGCAAAAGGCATTCTGACGTCTGGAGTAAGGTGTATGGACCATGTCCCAAATATCTTTGGATGTTGCAAGAAATAGTAATAGTTTGCCAATCTAGGGTTCCATATTGTTAATCAGAATGGATCGAAGAATAGAGTCCTCTGCCTTTCAGTATTGTTCCTGTGGGTCGTCTGGTGGAGGGCGAGGTATTTCCCCTGTCAGAAAGCTAAATTTATTTTGTCCTTCAAGACCCATCTTCACTAATTGAGACCATGAGAAATAGTTATTGTCATTCAACTTTTTTCCTGAGCCACAGTATAGACTGAGCCACAGTATTAGTCACATAAGGAGAGGATAAAGTAGGGAACGAGGTTACCAGATTCTCAGAATAATCGGTATAGGAGTATAGGATGTCGTCCCTAAGATAGCCTCAATTGTTGCAATCTGTTGTTGAAGCCCTTCCAGTTGCTCTTGAGTTATTCCCGAGGAAGCCTGCACGTTAGGATTGGAATGTGCCGAAGATTCACCAACCTCAAATGTTGAGTGACTTTGAGGATTCTTAACATAGGGTTGATAACTAAGGTTAGTGGGTGGCAAGGCATATAGATTTAACGGGAAAAGCGGTGGTAGCCAGCCGAAATTATGAGGCAGTACATAAATCGGGGCATGGGGAGCAGTATAGGCCGCAGATGAAGAAGAGGGTTGCAAAGTTGGAAAGGTCGGCATTGTTTGAGGAGAAAGGACCGGCACGTGTAGCTCTAGCAGCGACGTGAACAACTACGAATTTAATTGGATCACATTTTCCAACGTCGTTTGAAGGCGGCGGAACCATTCATCCATGTCAGCACGGATTCGTGCATCGACGGCGGCGGCAACAGCAACACTAAAACTGGTGGCTATCTCCTCTATTTGATTTCCATCACTGATTGTGTCTTCTAGTGTTTCTAGGGTGTGTTCAATGTCCCGCTCTGATACCATATTGAAAGTAGAGACAAAGAACAGCATACCAATTTACGTGGAAACTCGAGTACCAAAAGAAAAACCACGATATTTTGTCCTTATTATTTTCTGATGATTTACAAAGGTACAATGAGAGATTAAATAGAATACACAAGGGCATAAGGAAAAAGGAAAAAAAGATTTACGGTAAGCTTTCCATAAATAAATTTTCCATAAATACACCAGGGCATAAGCTAGTTGTCTATTTATTTTTTCCTTTGTATCTTTTGTTAATATGAAAAATTAATAAGCAAGTCAGATCGTGGTTTTTCTCCTAGTACTCAGGTTTCCACGTAACTCGGTGTCTATTTTCTTTACCGCTTTTAAAAAAGTGAAAAGAAACCTATACCCCAAATGCAAACTCCACGATGTAGTGAAGAGAAGAAAAAAGATAGAATGGAAGAGTAAAATGAAACCCAAATTAAACATAAAACTTGAAAAGAATATCCAGATAGGAGATAAGAAGGAGCACACCAAAAAAACATCATAAAAACCAAAGAGCAAACAAATTCCAGTTGCATTTCTGCTAAAATTTTCTGTTATTAGAAAATATAAAGAAGCAAGAAGTACTTACACTGAGTGAAGGATGAATATTTGAGCTGTCCCTTGACAAGAATCTAAAACAGCAATACTCTATAAGACTGCGAGCATCATTGTAAACAGATTCCTGCACAAGGGCTTTAAATATCCTCTGCATTTTCTGCCCAGTCAAGCCATTCATCCTGCATGTCATTACATTAAAGATCAGTCAAATAAATTATGTATATAATTCTTCACAAATAAATGAAAGAAAAATCTAAACAAGATAGGAAGCCAGAAAAAAAAAACCCAAACCAAACCAAACCAAACAAGATAGGAAACAAAAAAATCGTTCTAGTTAAAGTTTTAGTTAGAATAGCTTGTTGCACAGATAGCTTATCCTTGCTCCATTTAAAGTTTTAGTTAGAATATCTCCCAATTGTTCTTCGGTCTTCACATATCCTGTGGACACCAACCCATCTTGGATTTTCTCACGAATGAAGTGACAATCCACCTCAATATGTTTAGTTCGTTCATGAAATACTGGATTAGATGCAATATGAAGTGCAGCTTGATTATCACACCATAATTTAGCTGGCACGGTAATACTGAAGCCTATCTCAGATAATAGTTGGTGAATCCATACTATTTCACACACAGATTGTGCCATAGCTCTATATTCTGACTCAGCACTCGAACGAGAAACAACATTTTGTTTCTTACTCTTCCATGATACTAAGTTGCCACCTACAAAGACACAATATCCAAAAGTTGATCTCCTATCCTCACGAGACCCCGCCCAATCAGCATCAGAAAAACATTCAACTCTCGTATGTCCATGATCTTTGTATAAGATCCCACGTCCAGGAGCAACTTTTAGATAACACAAAATCTGCTCTACTGCAGCTCAATGATCCACTGTAGGGGAAGACATGAATTGACTTACAACACTTACAGAATAAGCAATATCTGGTCGAGTCACTGTTAAGTAGTTCAACTTCCCAACTAATCTCCTATATCTCTCAGGATCTTTACATAATTCTCCTTCTTTAACAAGTTGCTGATTTGGCGTCATCGGAGTGCCACTTGGTTTGGCTCCTAATTTTCCTGTCTCAGACAACAAATCAAGTACATATTTTCGTTGAGACAAATAAATACCTTTCTTGCTTCTCATCACTTCAATGCCCAAAAAATATTTCAATTGGCTCAAATCTTTCGTATAAAACTGACCCTGAAGAAAAGTTTTGAGAGACGAAATACCCAATGCATCATTTCCAGTAATAACAATATCATCAACATATACAACTAGTAGAACTATACCCTTATCAGATCGGCGATAGAAAACCGAATGATCAGATGTACTCTTCTTCATACCAAAGCATACAAGAGCTTGACTAAACTTACCAAACCACGCACGAGGACTTTGTTTTAAACCATACAGAGATTTTCGAAGGCGACATACTTTATCACTCTCCCCCTGAGCAACAAACCCAGGTGGTTGTTCCATATAAACTTCCTCTTGAAGATCACCGTGAAGAAAAGCATTCTTAATGTCAAGTTGATGCAAAGGCCATTTATAGGTAGCAGCCATGGAAAGAAATAGGCGAATGGAAGTTAATTTGGCAACTGGAGAGAATGTATCCGAATAATCGGTTCCATAGATTTGAGCATAACCTTTGGCAACAAGGCGAGCCTTCAATCGAGCCACTGTTCCATCAGGATTCATCTTGACAGAAAACACCTATTAACAACCAATGGCCTTCTTTCCTGTAGGACGAGATACCAAATCCCAAGTACCATTATCATCTAAATCAGTCATCTCCTCAATCATTGCATTTTGTCAGCCAGGATGAGATAAAGCTTCATGAACAGAGTTAGGAATAGATGTGGACTCAAGAGACGTAATAAAAGCATATGTGGAGGGAGATAACTGGTGATAGGAAATAAAGGAAGAAACGGGGTAAGTACACTTACGTTTACCTTTGCGAAGAGCAATGGGAAGATCATCACTTGGCCCCGGATCACATGATGAAGGAAGCATTGATGGAGGACATGAGTATGAAGGTTGTGGTGGAGGTCGTCGTGAGTAGACTTGAGAAATCAACGGGCGGGAAGGAGGCACATCAATAGACAAGGATGGTGTGGGAGAGGTAACCTCATATATAAAAAAATTGTCATCCTCCCCCTGACACGAACTCGATGGTGATGAAGTAAATGGTGTATCCTCAAAAAATGCAACATCAGGCGAAACCAGATACCTTTTAAGGGTAGGACAATAACAACGATAACCCTTTTGAACACGTGAATAACCCAAGAAGATACACTTCAAGGATTTGGGATCTAACTTAGTATGATGAGGACGAACGTCGCGAACAAAACAGACACAACCAAATATCTTAGGAGCAATAGGAAACAAATTCTTGGTAGGAAAAAGAACACAGTAGGGAATCTCACCATTAAGAACAGAGGAAGGCATTCTATTAATAAAAAAACAAGCTGTAGAGACAGCATCCGCCCAAAAGGTTTTTGGAACATGCATTTGAAACGATAAAGCACGGACAGTTTCAAGTAAATGCCTATTTTTTCGTTCTGCAACACCATTTTGAGATGGAGTGTCAGCACAGGAAGACTGATGAATAATGCCATGTTCACACAAGTAAGAGCCAAGAGAATGAGAAAAGTATTCACCCGCATTATCAGTACGGAAAGTTTTGATAGAGACATTAAACTGGTTTTTTATCTCAGTATGAAAGGCACAGAAGTGAGATAATAACTCAGAACGATATTTCATTAAATATAACCAAGTTAGACGAGAATGATCGTCAACAAAAGTAACAAAATAACGAAATCTTGTTTGAGATACAACTGGACACGGACCCCAAATATCAGAATGAACTAACTCAAATGGAGCAATTGCTCGTTTGTCGACTCGAGGACTCGAACTAAGACGATGAAATTTAGCAAATTGACACGAATCACAATTTAAAGAGGACAAAGACCTAAATTCTGGATAAAGTTTCTTCAACACGAACAAAGATCGATGACCTAAACGACAATGGACTTCAAAAGGAGAGGGAACGACAGGACACGCCACAGCTTGCGATACTTGATGATCAAAGAGATAAAGGCCTCCCGACTCATATCCTCTACCAATAATCTTCTTCGTCACACGATCCTGAAACAAGCAATAACCAGAAAAGAACATGACAACACAATTGCGGTCATGAGTAAGTTGACTAGTAGAAATTAAATTAAAGGATAAGTTAGGCAAATGTAACACAGAAGAGAGAGAAAATGATGGGGTAAGGTGAATAGTGCCAGAGCCAAGAACAGAAGATGTGGAGCCATCGGCCAATGTAACAGATGGAAAAAGGGCAGGGGACAACGGTCTAGAAAATACGTGAGAATTACCTGTCATATGAGCTGTGGCACCAGAGTCTATGACCCATTTGGTAGATGATGTAAGAAGACACTTTGTATTACTTGGGGCAACAGTGGATGCAACCGGAGTAGAGGAAGATGACGCTTGTAATGAATCTCAGTAATTCTGAAACTTAGCAAACTCATCTGCAGAAATAGTAACAGAAGCCTCTGGTATATCACATGTGGAGGCTATCTGAGCATGTTGAGATCATTGACTATTCTTATATAACAATTTCCGACAATCACGTTTCATATGGCCTGGCTTACGACAGTAGTTACAAACAATCTCTACAGAATATGGTTTTCGATGATCAATACTATTCCTCTGAGTTGCCCGAGGATTATTGTTCTTGCTAAAGAGAGCACTATTGGGTTGAGGAATAGACACACCCGTCGGAGAGCTTTCAATGCGAAGGACGCGAGTGAAGGCATCATCTAATGATGGAATCTTAGAGTCAGAGAGAATCTGTGTCTTTGCCATTCCAAATTCAGGTAAGAGTCCATTCAAAAAAATCATGACAGCCATCTTCTCTCGTTGAGCTTGTTGAAGTTTAACATCAGAACTAAAAGGTAACAACAAGCCAAGCTCGGCGGTGATCTTCTTAAGCCGCATAAAGTAGCTGGTGACAGACTCGGCTTTCTGTTCCGCACGAAAAAATTGCATACAAACTTCAAACATTCTATGCACTTGCTCTTTACCTGAATATAGAAATTCTAAAAATTCCAGAAGTTCTTTAACCGACTCACAGTGATCAACCAATCCAATTATCTCACTCTCAATTGAGTTTTTGATCTGAAGATATAAACGGGCATCATACGAAGCCAATCCTTCTTTTGCTTTGCATCTTCTGGGGGATCTTCGGTCATATGATCATCCATATCAGTACTTCTCAAATAAAATAAAATTGTCTGACGCCAATCGTAATAATTAGATCCATTTAACTTATGTTCTGTGATCTTAGAGGCTAAGGGAATAGCGTTGGAGACAACCAAATTTTTTATGTCGGCCATATTGAAGTCACAATGATTGTAGTCCACACAAACAAAGAGAGAATCAATCTAAACAGCTGCAAAATTGGAAAAGGACCCAAAACTAATAGCGTAACCTTCAGTTTTCGTCGAACCCGAATGCTATTTGATAGACCCAATGGTACAGACTGAGCGGAAACAATGGTTCGAGACAAGCCCAGAAGACGGAGGACAAATCGGACGTCTCACGCGCTCTCACGCGCCGGCGCGTGGGTAAAGACTAAGGAAATTCCGGCGGCGAGTGAAGGCCACGCGCGGTGTTTTCGGGCGATCGGCGAAGACAGACTTGGGCGTCTGGAGGTGGGGCTTCTTATGGTATGGGTGGTGTCGACAAATGGTCAGCGGAAGGTAACCTAAACTCAAACCTAATGGAGGAGGAAGCTAATGGCCATTCGAAACCCTAATGGCTCTGATACCATGTAATCTCGAATTCAGAGAAGTATATTTCTTATTATGTTTAGTCAAAGGAATGTTACATATTTATATAGAGAATAAACTAAACCCTAGAGACTATGTATAATTACAATAAAGGACATATGATATAAATATAAATATATATATATATCATAACAATGGGAAGCAAGAAGGGTATTTTTATGTCACAGAGAAAATATGTGCTTGATTTGTTATTTAAGCCAGGAAAATTGGAAGCCAACCCTTGCAGTACTCCGATGATGTCTAGTCTACAACTTTTAAAAGATGGAGAACCATTTGAGGATCCTGAGAGATATAGGAGACTGTAACACGTCCAAACATCTTATTCTATAAGCATTATGAGTCAATTTATGACCTCACCTACCGTGGAACATTGGAATGCAGTACAACATACTCTGTTATCTTAAGGCTGCACCTGGATGTAGGATCTTATATAAAGATCTAATCATATGAACATTGAATTTTTTTCAGATGCTGATTGCGTAGAATCAAAAGACGACAGAAGATTGACTTCCGAGTATTGTATTTTTGCTAGAGGAAATTTGGTATCATGAAAAAATAAAAAGCAAAATGTAGTTTCACACTCGAGCGTTGAGTCAAAATACAGAGCAATGGTGCAATGTGTGTGAAATAACGTGGTCGCATCAACTCATGATTGGTTGTTTAGAGCATATGGCTATTTCCAGATTCACAAGTTGATTGTTGTTGTTATCAGTTCGGAATCTGTGGCGTTAGGCTGGTATCGTGCGATGAAGAAAGGGAGTCGTTTAACAATTGGAAGATGTCGAAGACGAAACTCCTACAACTATTTCGATCTCCTCAGCAAGGCACGATATGTAGTCAATTTCTTGCAATTAAACAAGAAACAATAGTTGAAGAATACATAAACCTATTTGATAAACTTGTGGCACCTTTACCACATTTATCAAATGAAATATTACAAAATACCTTTATGAATGGGCTTATTCCCAGGATTAGGGCTATTTCATTTATCCGATGAGAACTATAACGTTGCGAGGAGTAAATCCGGCCGGAGTTCACAGAGGAGGAACATTTAAGAGATTATCGGATGTAGAGTTGAAATTGAAGAGGGATATAGGCTTATATTTTCATTGTGATGAGCGTTACACAGTAGGACATCTCGCGAGTTACGAGTATTGCTTGTATAGAATAATGTTGATGAATTAGAAGTGTTTGAAGATATGTGCAAAGGATTCGAAGCAGTAGAATTACAAACAACAGATGTAAATGATATTGTAGAACTTTCGATGAATTCAGTGGTTGGCTTGTCAAATCCTAGTACTATGAAGTTGAAAGGAAAATTGGGGATTAGAGATGTGGTGGTGTTAATTGATTGTGGAGCAACTCACAACTTTATTGCCCAATGCTTTGTTGTGGTGAATTGTTTGACTAAATACACTCATTTCATGGGCTTGAAATATCCATTTATAGCGAAGGGGGTAGCTGATGCTTTTGTAAAGGAAGTAGTGCGACATTACGGTTATCCCAAATTCATTGTTTCTAATAGAGATAAGGTGTTCTTAGGTCATTTTTGGCAAGAACTATTCAAGCTGGCGGGAACTAAATTGAATAAAAGCACGGCTTATCATCCGCAATCGGCGGATGATCAAATGGAGGTGGTGAATAAAAGAGTGGAGGTCTATTTGTGTTGTTTCATTGGTGAAAAGCCTTCTCAGTGGTACTCTTGGCTACATTGGACAGAGTATTAGTATACTACTACTTACCATGCTTTGATTGCTACCACTCCATTTCAGGCTTTGTATGGCTAATTATCTCTAGCTTTGATTGCTTATATTTTGAAAAGGATACGAGTCTCACTATTATCAATATTGAAAATAGAGAGACAAAGCTCAATGTACATGAGGGGTATACATATAGCAACGGAAGGGGAATCAGCAGGTGCACCCACGCATCTCAACTAGGTTGACATCCCCTTAGCGCCCTCATCACATCTAAAAAAAAGATGTAGCTTGATTACCAAGGTACTCCTACAGTTTCCTTTAATGGAATTGAAAGTCTCATCATTGAATTCTACAAGTCTCTCTATACAAAATCCCTTCAAGCTGGCTCTCTTCCTAATCCACTTGAATGGTCAGTGGTTTCGGCAGAACAAAATACAAGGCTCACCTCAAGATTTAGTCTATCCGAAATCAAATCTGCACTTCAATTGCTGGGGAAAAATAAGGCCCCTGGACCAGATGGCTATACAGCTGAATTTCTAATCAGCTTTTGGGATCATTTCAAAGATAATTGCCTTGCTCTCTTTAATGAGTTTTATGAGAATGTAACGTTAAATGCATGTGTAAAAGAGAACTTCATTTGTTTAATCAAGAAGAAAGAAGATGCAGTAAGGGTAAAAGACTTTAGACCAGTAAGTCTTACAACACTAATTTATAAGCTGGTTGCAAAGGTTCTCGCAGAAAGATTAAAGAAAGTGATGCCAAGTATTATTACTCCATCACAAAGCGGCTTTCTGGAAGGGCGTCAAATCTTGGACCCTATTTTAATTGCAAACGAAGCTGTGGAGGACTATAGAATCAAAAAAAAGAAAGGATGGATCATTAAATTAGACCTTGAAAAGGCTTTCGACAGAGTGGATTGGGCATTTTTAGAAAAATTAATGCATAAGAAGAACTACGCCGAAAGATGGATCTTATGGATAATGGGATGTATCAAGAATCCTAAATATTCGGTCTTCATCAATGGAAGGCCAAAGAGGAAGAATTTCAGCTTCAAGGGGTCTTAGACAAGGAGATCCTCTTCCTCCCTTCCTTTTTCTTCTGGTAAGTGAAGTTTTGAGCAGTCTCTTCTCCAACCTTCATAAAAAAGAAATGATTGAAGGTTTTGAGTTGGAAAAGAAAGGATTCACATTTCTATCCTTCAATTTGCGGATGATACACTCCTGTTTTGTAAATTTGATGAGGAAATGATGGAAAATCTTAGGAAAACATTACTAATCTTTGAATGGTGTTCCGGTCAAAAGATTAATTGGGAGAAATCAGCTATTTGTGGTTTAAATATTGAGGACAGCAAGGTTATTTCAACAGCAAACATTTTAACTGCAAGGTAGAAAGTCTCCCCTTCATTTATCTCGTTTTTCCTTTGGGAGGTTATCACGCCCATTCTTGATAAAGTCCATGAAAAGCTAGATAAATAGAGAAGATACAATCTCTCTAGGGGTGGGAGGATTACACTATGCAAATCAGTTTTGTCCAGCTTCCCCACATACTATATGTCTGTTTTCCTCGTGCCAGAATCTGCTCTAAGCTCTTTAGAAAGAATCATGAGAAGTTCCTTTGAGAAGTAAACAAAGGAGGAAAGCTAAACCACCTAGTAAAATGGGATGCTGTAATTAAATCTTACAAAGATGGAGGGCTTAGTTTGGGCAAGCTGTAGCACAAGAATCTAGCCTTATTGTCTAAGTGGGGATGGCGTTTCTCAAAAGAACAAAATTCCCTTTGGTGTCAAGTGATCAGAAGCATTCATGAAAGTAATACTTTCAACTGGCATTCAAATGAAAAGGAAACCGTGAGTCTAAGAAGTCCTTGGATTAGAATATCAAGGCAATAGCGCAAAATTGATTCATTGGCTCTATTCAAATTAGGTGATGGCAGCAGAATATTGTTTAGGAAGCACCCTTGGATGGACATTATCACTTTGGAGTGTAAATTTCCAAGATTGGTTAGGATCGCACTCAATCCAAATGGGTCTATTTTAGATCATTAGGACTCTTCAACCAACTCTTGGTCCATCTATATCAGAAGATTGCTTAATGATGAGGAAATATTAGATTTTCAAACCTTGTTGAGTCAGATTTCTTCTAGCCTCCTTTTCGGATCAAAGGTTTTGGTCCCTTGAAACCTCGGGTTCCTTCTCGGTAAAATCACTGGTTAAGCATCTTTCGACATCTTCTCCTTTGGAAAGTTCTTTGTACAAAAGGCTTTGGAAATCTAATAGTCCAAGAAGGATAAATATATCCATATGGACTATGTTGTTCGGAAATTTAAACTGTGCCTCAGTACTTCAAAGAAAGCTTTCCTCCCATGCCCTCTCACCTCGTGCCTGCCCCCTTTGTGTTTTTTTGAAACGGAGACAAACTTCTTTATTAATAATAATAAGAGCTCAATGGACAAGAGAATTATACAATGAGCTAAATAAAGTCCAAACAAGTGAAAAAAGAAGAATAATAATACTAGGGATCAGAAGGTGCACCCGGACATCTCAACTAGGTTGACACCCCCTTAGCACCAAAACATCATGTCCCATTGAAACAAGCCTATTGCAACAATGAGAACAAAATCCGACCTATTACAATAAGAGTAGGATCCAGCCAATACAACAAAACTAAAAAATCATTGTAAACTAGAAAAGAAAAAAGGCCAAAAAACAGGTGAGCCTTATTAGTACAACTAAGATACTACTAAGAAGTAGTCCTAGGAAACTGACTGAGATAGAAAAACTGCCCAATTGAGACAAAGGTCTTGTGTGGAGTAGTTTGCAAAAATCTTGTTTAGAGAGCACCAAGCTGCTGCATTACATTGTACTGAATTGAAAATTTCTAGGCTTGATCTTTTCTTGTCTTGAAAAATTCGTTGATTACGTTCAAACCACAATTCCGCTAAAAGAGCTTTAATAGATTTAACCAAATCAGCCGAGGCTTATAAGGAAAGAGGTGGACCCTCCAATAGCTGAAGCACTGAGGAGCTGAGGGAGGCGTCGAATACCCAAGCAATATCAAAGATAGAGAAGAAACTATTCCAACAAACAGAGGAAAAGGGGCAAAGTAGGAAGGGATGAAGCAATGACTCATTAGCATTCATACAGAGAGGGCAAACCGAAGGCTGGAGGCATCTGCTTGGGGATTTCTTTTGAAGAATTTCTGCACAATTTAGGGACCCGAAAAGCATGATCCACATCAGAATGTTCACTCGCCGAGGGCAGTTTGATTTCCATAAGGCTTTGAAGAGTTTTTTATCCATTGGGGAGGCAGAATTTAAGTGGGCTGAGAGAGATTTAACAGAGAATCTACCTTGCTGTCCAATTGACCAAACCTTGGAGTCATCAAAATCAAACACTTTTTCTGGTGCAAGAAGAGCTAATAAGGAACCAAAGGCTACTGTTTCCTCTTCTTTCAAGCTTCTTCTAAAGGAGAGGGACCAAGACAGGGTAGAATGATCCCAATGATCAACAACTGAGCCTTGTGGTAATAAAGCAATTCTGAAAAGTGAAGGAAAAAGTTCCTTTAGAGTAGAGGGACCGACCCAGAAATCTGACCAAAAACCAATTCTGCTGCCACTGCCAAGTTTAAGGTGAGCTAAATGCTCCACTAGCCTCCACATTCTAGAAATGTTAACCCAAAGGCTCCTTAGGCTATTTCCAGATTTTCCCAAAGTGAACCAATCAAACGTATCTTTGCCATGGATACTACAAATAATTTTCCTCCATAAAGCTGAATCTTCCTTAGAATATCTCCAGCCCTACTTAGCAAGCAAAGCTGAATTTTGGGTTTTAATGCCCCCTAGACCGAGACCTCCATCTTTTAAAGGAAGGGAAACCAAGCTCCATTTTACTAGATGATTGATCTTGCCACCTGCAAATCCTTCCCAAAAGAAGTTCCTCATGATTTTTTCCAATGAAGTTGACACATGAGCTGGAATAAGGAACAAGGACAGATAGTAAGTTGGGAGGCTGGCCAACAGCATTGCATAAAATTTGCCTTCCTCCTCTAGAGATATTAAAGCGCTTCCATCTGTCTAATTTCTTATGAATTCTATCAATAACTGGCTGCCAAAAATCCCTTCGCCTAGGGTAGCCTCCTAGGGGGAGACCTAAGTAGAGAATAGGTAATTTTTCTGCCTTGCAACCAAGCCGGGCTGCTGTTTGAAACAATTCATCATCATTTATATTTACACCACTAAGAGCTGATTTCTCCCAATTAATCTTATGCCCCAAACACCATTCAAAAAGTCTAATGGCATCCTTCAACTTGAGAAGCATTTGATCATCATACTTGCAAAAAAGTAGGGTGTCATCAGCAAATTGGAGTAGGGGAAGATGGATTGAATCCTTACCCACAAGAAAACCCTCATATTGCCCATTAAAGTGAAGATTATTGATGATTGCTACAAAAACTTCACTTACTAGAAGGAAAAGAAAGGGAGAAAGGGGGTCCCCTTGATGGATGCCTCTTGAAGCTATAATGCGACCCCTTGGTTTCCCATTAATGAATATTGAGAATTTAGGGTTCTTTAAGCAACCCATCATCCAAGCAGTCCATTTGGCACTGAATTTTTTCTGGTGTAAAACCTTCTCAAGGAAGTTCCAATCCACTCGATCAAAGGCCTTTTCAAGATCAAGCTTCAAGATCCAACCCTTTTTCTTTTTTGCCCTATAATCTTCTACAGCCTCATTAGCAATTAATATAGGGTCAAGTATTTGTCTTCCTTCTATAAAAGCACTTTGGTAAGGGCTGATGATTGAGTCCATTACAGATTTTAACCGTTCTGCTAGGACTTTAGCTACTACCTTAAAAGATAGGGTAGTGAGACTGATTGGACGAAATCTTTCATTTCCAAGTCCAATTCTTTTTTCTGTACAAGGCAAATGAAATTTTCTTTGATACAAGCATTCAATCTACCATTGCTGTGAAAATCTTTCAACAAGGCTTCAAAAGTATCTTTTTTTTTTTAACGGAGACTAACTTCTTTATTAATAATAATAAGAGCTCAATGGACAAGAGAATTATACAATGAGCTAAATAAAGAAGTCCAAACAAGTGAAAAAAGAAGAATAATAATAGGGATCAGAAGGTGCACCCGGACATCTCAACTAGGTTGACACCCCCTTAGCACCAAAACATCATGTCCCATTAAAACAAGCCTATTGCAACAATGAGAACAAAATCCGACTTATTACAATAAGAGTAGGATCCAGCAAAGAAAAAAGAAAAAAATCATTGTAAACTAGAAAAGAAAAAAGGCCAAAAAACAGGTGAGCCTTATTAGTACAACTAAGATACTACTGAGAAGTAGTCCTAGGAAACTGACTGAGATAGAAAAACTGCCCAATTGAGACAAAGGCTTCAAAAGTATCTTTGAAAATAGGCCAATGATTGAAGAGGAATTCCACGGTAAAACCGTCGGGCCCTGGGGCTTTGTTCCTGCCAAGAGCTTTTACTGCCAAAAATATTTCTGTTGGAAACTGGGAAGTTAGTGCAGCATTCTGAGCTTGAGTGATACAAGGCCAATCCATGATGAGAGGGATGAATCTCTTACCTGGGATTTTAGTATAAAGACTACCAAAGAAGCTCAACACTATCCTTTCTATATCACAAGAAGAAGTTGTCATCACCCCATTAGTATCTTTCAACTCTGAAATTAAATTTTTCCTCTTCTTTGCATTCAGAAAACGGTGGAAAAACCCAGAATTTTCATCCCCAACCGATAGCCAATTAAGCTTGCTTTTCTGGATATGGTTGCGCTCTTCAAGATGGTAAATACTGAGTAATTCTGCTTGTAATGCTGATCTGAATACACACTCGTCCTCATTTAGGCCTATCGAATCTGCTATAGCGTCACAAATTTCCAGCTCCGCAAGGAGAGATTTTTCTTTTTCTTTAAGCTTGGCCTGCGTAGTGGAATGCCAAATTTTAACAGCTACCTTTATCTTTCTCCATTGCTCATGTAGAATAAAACCAGCCCATCCATGGTGAGTGAAGTTGGATACTGTTTCTTCAATTAAAAGGTTGCACTCATTGGACAACAGCCAGCTGTTGCAAAACCGAAAGGGAGAGAGACCCCAGATGATGGCACCAGCTTCTAATAAAATAGGGAAATAGTCTGAGAAGATGCGGGTTTTGCGAGAGACCCGGGAGTTTTCAAGAAGGCCATCCCAATCTTTGTTTATAAAGAACTATCAAGCAATGATCTGGAAGGGGAACTACCATCCCTTGACCAAGTGAACCTCCCATTTTGTAGGAGATTAACTGCTGCAATGAATTTATTAAAATGATGCATGCTTCTTGTGTTTCTGCCGAAAGGGGATCTTTCATGAGCCCATCTTGTAATGTTAAAATCTCCACCTAAACACCATGCCTCAGCTGAGCATGATGTAAGGGTTAACAATTCTGGCCAAATCAGTTTTCTTTCACTATATCCGCAGGGTCCATAAACATTAGTGATCCAGAAGATCTGATTACTTAGGGAGAGACATTTTATTGACAAGGAAAATCTCCCTTTAATCACCTGTATAACAGAAATTATACTGCTGTCCCACATTGTTAAAATTCCTCCGGAGGCACCTAATGATTCCACGAATTCCCAGCCGATGTCTCTAGAGCTCCATATTGATCTTATAATGACAGAATTGATGACTTCCATTTTTTATTCTTGTATCAAGACAACATCCGGATCATGATTTTTTATGAATTTCTTCAATGCTGCTCTTTTTGTGATGTCATTTAAACCCCTTGTGTTCCAAGAGACTATATTCATTAGGCTGAATGAGAGGGGAGACGGCTTATCAATCTTTCATTAAACCTAGATGATGCCACAATCATTGACTAAGGGCAGCAGATCTATTGACAATTCTGAGGGAACTTTAATTGGAACAACACTTGCTTCATCAAATAGGGAAGATAGGTCAGCCCCTTCAATTTCTTCATTATTCTTGAAATCGAAACCATTTGGAAACCCCAAGGACTCCTCACTACTGACACTAAATGGAGCTCCAAGGTTTTGGAGGTCGGCTTGTCAATGGCGGCACGACAGGGGGAGCCTCGCAACAAATTAACTTTAGAGTTAATATTGGGGAGTTTTGAGTATTTGTGATAGGAGAGCATGAGTTTACTGACCTGGAAAGACAATTAGAAGTCTGAATTTTGGAGCTGCAAACCTCCAAAAGGTCAAGATTGTTTGCTGAAATAGAAGGCTTTAAGTTGTGCTTCCGAGGGAAGGCTGAAGATGGAATTTTTATGTCACAACCTCCATTCAATTCAGACTTCAATAAGGTAGTCCATAAATTATTAAAAGAAGTATGCTTCCGAGAATAGTGCTTCAGAATTTTCGGAGTTTGAACTAGGAGAGATTTGTCACCTTGTGAAGAGTTAGTCTTGTTGCAGAAACCATAAACTGAAGGAGAAGGAACAGAGGAGGCCAGATTAGAAAACTGCCGTTGGTTGGAGGGAAAATTGTTTTCTTTAATTACCTTTGAGGAAAATTCATAATTCTGCATGATATTAATTAAAACCCTTTTTTCTCTCTCTACTTAGATTTACAGCTGCCAAATTCATTGGAATTTGATTACTAAGCGTGGGCCCCAGTTTCTTTATGATACAGCTGTGTTCATTAGGAGTTTCATTAATTAAAAGTGGAAACTGTTCAGGTTTCCCCCCAATGGAGTTGGCTGCCAACTGTGAATAGGAATCTTTCATCTTCTCCGGCGCCGGAGAGGTGGCCGGAAAATGTTGCAGAGATTGGAAAGGGTTTCTGCATTTTGGTAAGGTAGCAAAAACTGATCTTGGCACATTTAATACCGGAGGGAATGAGGATAGGTCACACCCTTCATCAAACAAAGCTTCTCTTACCCTTAGCCTATCAACGGAGTTTCTAAAAATATCTTGCACACTGGTTGATTTTCTGGAAAAATGAGGGCTTAGAAACTCAAAGTCTCCAAAATGTAGAAATATTTTTCCCCTCTTTTGATCTCAAAATTTCAATGGTTGATGAAACAAAACCACATTGATTCTTCTTGACCTTAATGTGAGCTTTACTACAATTGGTAAAATTAAGGGTTTCAGTGGCTATTTCTATGAGTCCTCCAAAATGGTCTCCAATTACTTCGAAAATACTTCTACACCAGAAATCAAGAGGAAGATTCTTCACTTTAATCCAACCTCCATAGCCTTTCAACATCAATGGCCTACTATGTTTCAAGCTATCCCATCTTTCGAATTTAAGGTGAAATTTACCCCATGCCTGCCATTTACCTACTGCACCAATTAATTCACTAAGGGAGCCTTGATCAAGGCTGATAAGTGCAGTGTCATCATAAAGGGGATTTATAACAAATGTTGGTTTGGAATTTTGATTCCAGAAATTTGCGAATCCATATCCAATCATCAGAAGCAAAAAGTTTTGAGATAATCCAAAGGTTATCAAAGTTTAGCTTAGCCACATCATGGTTTTTAATTAACCATTGTTTTTTGATAGAAGGGCAATGGCGAACTGAACTCTGAGAAGGATCTTGAAGGATGGAATCCGAGCCTGGTTCCATTTTTCCAGATTTAGGTACTAAATGGTTGGAGCTTTTGGATTTTACGGTAGCAGCATAACTTTGTTTCTCCATTGAAGGTTGGAAGGGAGCTTTAGTAGAAATGATTGAGAACCAACGGGAGTAATCTACTATGTTTACATACTTATCCAGCATTCTACAGAAGGAGGACCAACCTTGCATATTGATTCAGGAGCATATTCTAAGGGTAGAATGACCTCCTGAGTAAGGCCAAATGGATTATGCTCTTCGGAAATTTAAACTGTGCCTTGGTACTTCAAAGAAAGCTTCCCTCTCATGCCCTCTCACCTCATGCCTGCCCCCTTTGTGTTGATAACATGGAAAACATCCAGCACCTTTTATTTGATTGTGTCTTTGCATCTAAATGTTGGTTCCGCCTTCTCCAAGCATTCAATTTGTTGGGTTTTTTACCATGTTTTTAAGAACAATGTGTCTCAAATTCTTGCTTGTCCAAACTTGAAGAAGAAGACAGCTGAATTGTTGTGGGCAAACGCAGTAAAAGCACTTTTAGCTGAAATTTGGTTTGAAAGAAACCAAAGAGTATTCCATGATAAATCATCAACTTGGTTGGAACGCTGTGACTCTGCTCGTTTGAATGCATCTTCATGGTGCTCATTATCTAAATATTTTCATGATTACTCTTCGCAGGAGATTGTTTTAAATTGGCCAGCCTTAATAGCCTACCCACCTTGAAGTTCTAGATTATCATGCCTTCCAAACCAGCCTTCTGCTCCAATCAATTTTTGCTCAATCAAGGATTATCATTTTTGTTTTGTATTCGGCTTGCTGCCTTACTTATGATTCTGTTTTTTATAGTTTTTTCTTTCATCTTGTTTGGGCTTGTATTGTGGCCTTTGATTGAGCTTTGATTGCCTATAAAGAACAGTCTACAACAAATTCAACTCTTGATCATCACTTGAGGGATCGGGATGTAACTTTCGGAATTTTGAAGGAGCATTTGAGGATTGCTCAAGAAGCATGAAGAAATTTGTTGATCGTAAAAGGCATGAATGGGAGTTTGAGGTTGGTGATTATGTATATCTAAAATTACATCCCTATAGACAGACATCTGTGGTCACAAGGCGTAATGAGAAGTTATCTACCAAGTATTTTGGGTCGTATTGCATTGAAGCAAGAGTGGGAAAGGTAGCTTATCGGTTGATTTTACCAACGGGAGCTTCTATTCACCCAGTGTTTCACGTGTTGCAACTGAAGAAAGCATTAGGACCAAGGAAGATGGTGGAACCAGTTTTACCTCCCTTGTTTAAGCGTCTTGAATGGGTGACTGAACCTGAGGAAGTTTATGGCTACCGCAAGAATCCAGTCATTGGTGGATGGGAGGTGTTGATTGCTTGGAAAGGTTTGGCTACTCATGATGCTACCTGGGAGATTGTTGAAGATTTTCGTCGACAGTTTCCTATGTTTCACCTTGAGGCCAAGGTGGATTTAGAAGAGGGGTGTAATTAGGCCCCCAATTATACATCAATATCATAGGAGAGGTAAGGGTATTTTGGGGAGAGAAGTTGTTAAGGGAGGGGACCACTAAAGTGGTAGAATATAAATAGAACGTTTCAGAGAGAAGGGAGTTAGTTACTGTGAAAAAACCTTCTCGAGGGTGAGAGGTTTATGGCAGAGGCAATCGACTATGATTGTTCTCTAGGGTTATCGATTCATTCCTTCTTCATAAGATCGATACCTTTCATTATCACCCTGATCAAAAGGTCAAAATCACTTCCATAACAGCTGTCGAAATTCGCTCCAACTCGTAATGGAATCCCTGTCTTCCTTCCATTGAAACCAATCAAGAGCTTCGCTCTCCAAGCAAAGAACAGCAGCATCCAATTTATCTTTCTTTGTCAGACGATTGATCACAAAATATCTCTCTACACGATGTAACCATCCATCAACAATCTTGCCTGATAAGAGAATAATTCTGTGTAAATAATTTGTTATTTAGTTTCAAACAGTTGCTGTAGTTATACTGTTATCAACTGTTATTATTCCTATAAATACCTTGTAATACCTTCAGTATATTCATTCAAGAAATAATATTCTCCTTCAAGAGAAATTCTGCTTCCTTTTGAATTCTTTCATGGTATCAGATTGGTGACTAACGTCCGATCCTCAAGCTTCCGTCATTACCAGGTCTTCACCAGAACCCATGACTGATCCAACCAAAGAACTCTCTTTTCCAATCTTCCTCCTCTCCAATATCTGTAATCTAATTTCAATCCGTCTTGATTCTACAAACTATGTACTATGGAAATTCCAGATTCAATCAATCCTGATTTGCACACGAACTCTTTGGCTTCATTGATGGCTCTAATCCAAAACCCGCAAGATTTATTGCACAGTCCACTACTGGTACCTCTTCATCCTCTTCTTCTGAAGCAATCACTTCTGCCCAAACAGCAGCACATACTCAACCAAACCCACTCCATGATGAATGGATTCCTAAAGACCACGCTCTCATCACCCTCATCAACGCTACCCTCTCTCCCGGTGCCCTTGCCTACATTGTCGGCTGCTCCACATCCAAAGATATATGGGACACCTTAGAGAAACACTACCTTTCCAATTCTCGAGTCAATGTAGTGAACCTCAAGTCTGAATTACAGACCATCTCCAAGAAAGCAGGTGAATCAATAAATTCGTACATCCAGCGCATCGAAGAACTAAAAGATAAGTTGTCCAATGTCTCTGTTCTTATTAATTCTGAAGATCTCATTATTTACACCATGAATGGTTTACCCTCTGAATATAATACCTTTCAAACCTCAATGCGCACCAGGTCTACCTCAGTATCTTTTGAAGAACTCCATGTTCTTTTAATATCAGAAGAGTCTGCCATTGATAAACAGACTAAACGTGATGAAAATCTACCTCAAAATGCTGCGTTTATTGCTCAAAATAATCAAACTCGAAGCCAAAATTACAATACACAGAACAGAGGAGGAAACTATAGTGGTAATAACCATAACAGCCGTGGAAGCAGTAGCAACAATAAAGGAAATGGAAGAGGTAACCCAAGTGGTAATAATGGAAGAGGCAGAATCCCAAACAACCCATTACCAAATTACCTCTCCAACATATTCCCTCACACCTTCTCAAAAACCCCTACTGATCAGCCAGCCAACAAAATTCAATGCCAAATTTGCAATCAACTTGGTCACAGTGCACTTGACTGCTACAATCGCATGAACTACAACTATCAAGGTCGTCATCCACCAGCACAACTTGCTGCTATGGTAGCCACTCAAAACTACAATACTGTTGCAAATTCTAGTACTCAATGGCTTGTTGACTCTGGCTGTAACTCTCACATCACTTCTGATTTATCTCAATTAGCGAATGCTTCTAACTTTGCTAACAATGAACAGATAGTTGTAGGCAGTGGGCAAGCTCTACCAATAACTCACTCAGGCTGTGGTATTCTCCCTACACCTTCCTCTTCTCTCAAACTCCAAGAACTCCTTTGTGTGCCCTCTATATCCACTAATCTTTTTTCTGTGCATCGTCTTTGCATAGATAATAATTGCATTTTTTTTTGTTTGACTCTGATTTCTTTCGTATTCAGGATAAAACCTCGGGCAAAATCCTTTTTCAAGGACCCTGCATAAATGGTCTTTACCCAATACAAACCTCTCAGAGTTCAAAATCTTCATCCACAATTGCTCATGTTGGAACAAAAACATCCTCTTCAGTCTGGCATGAACGGTTAGGACATCCAAGTGATCCCATACTCTCTTCTGTTTTACGTAGCATAAATTTACCTTTTCATTCATTACCAAAAAATGTATGCTATCCTTGTGCACAAGGAAAACTACATAAACTTCCCTTTTCTCACTCCACTTCCACTTCTCTATATCCCTTAGAACTAGTAAAAACTGATGTATGGGGACCTTCCCCAGAAAAATCAATAAATAACTTCAACTACTATGTTTCCTTTATTGATGACTTGTCTAAATACACTTGGCTCTATCCCATTACCCATAAATCTGATGTTTACTCTATGTTTCAGATCTTTAAACCCCTAGCTGAAAACCAACCATCTCTTAATATAAAAAAAAATTAAGAAGTGATGGAGGTGGAGAATTTGTGATCCATTCTCTTCTATCCAATCTTCAAAAACATGGCATCATTCATCAAAAATCTTGTCCCTATACCCCCGAACAAAACGGCGTAGCCGAAAGAAAACATAGACACATTGTCGAAATAGCAGCCACTTTGATGTCCAGAGCCTCTATACCCATAAAATTCTGGCCTTTTGCCTTCAACACTGCAGTCTATCTAATCAACCGCCTCCCATCTCCCAACCTTGGCTATAAATCACCCTTTGAAATACTTTTCCATAAGACCCCTGATTACACCTCTTTAAAAGTCTTTGGCTGCACTTGCTACCCTCTCCTAAAACCATATACATCAAACAAACTTCAACCAAAGACAACCAAATGCACCTTTCTCGGATATGCATCAGATTCTAATGGATGTTTTTGTTACAACATGAGCAACCAACAAGTCTATACCTCTAGACATGTTATTTTTTATGAGTCATCTTTTCCATTCAATGAACCAAATGATAGTCTTTCAAAACCCAAGCCAAATCTCCCCAGCCCACAAAAACCAATTATACTCTTCCTTACTCTCTTTTTGCCACTTTCTAACACACAAATACCACAATCAAGTGATATCTCTCCTCAGCTGCCGACTAGCTCCACTTCACCAGTACATCACACAAAAGCAACTCTAATGAATGTTGAAGATGATAAACTTAATAAACTGCCCCTTGAGAATGCAGAGGTTAATATACCAAGTCAAAATTTCAGGGAGGAAGCTGAAATATTTGTTGCTCCGTAGCACGTAACTCCCACTCTATGCAAACTCGAGGTAAATCTGGGATTTCCAAAAAGAAGATTTTTGTTGCTACTGTTACTCCAAATGAAAGTAATCTGGAACCAACTTCATTCACCAAAGCCAAAGTACTTCCAGTATGGCAAGATGCTACGGCTGAGGAACACTCTGCACTTGTTAAACAAGACACATGGGTCCTAACACCTTTACCTCCTGGAAAAAGTGCAATAGGATGTAAATGGGTCTATAAACTTAAAAGGAATCCAGATGGAACAATAGCTAGGCACAAAGCCCGCCTTGTAGCAAAAGGATACCATCAAGAAGAAGGTGTTGACTATGAAGAAACCTTCAACCTAGTCGTTAAAAGGCAACTATTCGCATCATCTTATCTCTTGCAGCTCAATATGGATGGAAAATCAGACAACTTGACGTAAAAAATGCCTTCCTTCATGGGACCCTCCAAAAAGAAGTATATATGCAACAGCCTCAAGGTTTTGTCAGCTCATCACAACCTCATCATGTTTGCAAACTACTCAAATCACTATACGGGCTTAAACAAGCACCCAGGGCTTGGTTCGAATGCTTTACTTCATATCTTTTAGAACTTGGCTTCATTGCTTCACAAGTTGACTCCTCTCTGTTTGTTAGAAGTTTGAATGATGCCATTATCTACTTGTTACTATATGTTGATGACATCATAATAACAGGAAACCAACAGCAGTATATTTCAGAGTTAATATCCCAGCTTCAGTTTCGTTTTGATATGACTGATCTTGGTAACCTTCATTTTTTTCTTGAGTTAGAAGTTCAGTACACCTCAAAGAGTATTCATGTAGCCCAACAAAAATATATTAGAGATATACTAAAGAAGTATGGGATGTCAAATGCAAAGCCTTGTACTACTCCTATGGCTCTCCATCCATCTACTGACACTGGTGGATCTATTGAAGATGCTCAGTCATATAGAGCTGTAATTGGCTCTTTACACTTCTTAATCTTCAGCAGACCAGACATCTCCTTTTCAATTGGAAAACTTTCTCAGTATATGCACTCTCCTCATACATCACATTTAGTAGCTGCAAAAGAGTGCTCAGATATCTCTGTGGAACTTCCAACTCTGGGCTCCTGTTTCAAAAAACATCAATCAAAGCTCTCCAATTAACTGCATTTTCTGATTCTGATTGGGCAGGAGATCGTGATGATAGACGCTCTACTATTTTTAGGCTCCAATCCAATATCTTGGGGAGCTAAGAAACAAAGCACAGTGTCACGTAGCTCCACTGAAGCTGAATACAGAGCTTTAGCCATTACCGCTGCTAAAGTCTGCTGGCTAAGACAAATCCTAAGGGATTTACAAATTTTCGGGACTGACCCACCCCGACTACTCTATGACAACCACTCTGCAATTCAACTGGCGAAAAATCCTGTTTTCCATGGGAGGACAAAGCATATCGAGATAGACTTTCATTTTGTTCGAGAACGAACAACTAGAAGAGATGTCGTTTTACAGTTCGTTCCTACACAATAGCAACTGGCAGACTTATTCACTAAACCGCTCACATCTGATCGTCTTCACTACCTCACAGGCAAACTCATGCTTCATAAACATTCGTTTGAGGGGCCATGATAACAGAATAATTCTGTTTAAATAATTTGTTATTTAGTTTCAAACAGTTGTTGTAGTTATACTGTTATCAACTGTTATTATTCCTATAAATACCTTGTAATACCTTCGGTAATATTCATTCAAGAAATAATATTCTCCTTCATGAGAAATTCTGCTTACTTTTGAATTCTATCATTGCCTTCTTCTCCTTTGAAAATTGGAATCTAAAGCTTCCTTAATCTCATATCGAACAATGGTACCTCTCGATTATTCAGCACCACAGTGCACTGATTTCTTCTGGCATTAAGTGAGTATTCTGATCTTCTTTCGTTCCCTGACCTGATCCTATATCCATAGGTCTTTTCTTTTTATCTGTAACTGTCCTTTTGATGATGATGCATCTTTCAACGACCCACCTCCAATTAATTCCATCATGTGCATCCACTTCATCATATTGTCCCTCATCGTAGCGAAATTTACGTCAGATCTCTGATCCGCAGTCGCCCGCTTTATTTCTGCTTCAGCAAATTAGCCGTCCATCTTTTCTTCAAGGGCTTTTCGTCTCTTGCTAGCTTCAATGAAGCACGTCTCCACCAACCCTTCCATTGTTACTTTCTTGGAGGGTCCTTCCATCTTTTCTTCAACTTCTATCACTCTTGCTTCCATCTTCCCAACCATTCTAGGATCCACTGCTTTGATACCAAATTTGTAAGGCCTCAACCTCAATTTATTTATCAACAACAGGGGAAGGCTTCGAGAGTTTCCCAATCTCCCCAATTCTCAAGAAGAATTCTACTTTAAGTTTCTAGCCAAAAAGATAATTCCCCTATCCTTTTAACACAAAGTATATTTTAAGGAAATTACAAACTAACCCAACTAACAATATTCCTATGAGCCCACACGATAAAACTAACTATAACTTCATTTCAGACTCTCTTATTCTTTCTAGAATAAACCTTCAATCTCAGGAACTTATCAAATTAGAAGATAACTTTACAAAAGTTTTGAATGGAGTTCAAATAGAATACCTATGTAATAAGTTGGGCATGATTAATATATATGCTCCAGCTTGAGGGGAGTATAGTATTCATGTAATTATAGAAGCTTATTAGTCATTTGTCCTTTACTATAATTTACAAGTATTTATTTACGGTTCCCACGTATGCCTATATATATCAAATTTTATTGTATAGAATGAAGGAGTTATTTCATATTTTGCTCTAA
The DNA here is from genome assembly GCA_025688845.1 of Cucumis hystrix. Classification (NCBI taxonomy): domain Eukaryota; kingdom Viridiplantae; phylum Streptophyta; class Magnoliopsida; order Cucurbitales; family Cucurbitaceae; genus Cucumis; species Cucumis hystrix. The sequence continues at coordinate 17,769,178 of CM046884.1, forward strand.
CAACAACATTCTCCAATAGGAAGAAACAATAAATGGAAATTAAGTCAATAAGGTAGAATATTTCAATATCTTTACATCAAATGACCAAATTTGGTATGGGTTAACCATTTGCATTTTGTTATAAAAAAATCAAATTATACAAAAAATGACCAAATTTTGTAATAATCTGACCTGCTAAATTGCTCAATGGATACAACAGCAGCAGAAGAGAGAAGGCCATTCGGTGTCCTGATATTAACGGTACATTCCGCCTTAACTATATCCTCTTTCTCAGTGGTACCATAGGCTCCTGCAGGAATATGATCTTTGTTTTTACTGGTTTTTCCTCGGGGAGATGTGACTTCATTTAAGAAGTTCTGCGTCTTCAGCAGCCATTTGTTTACGTTTTGTTGCACTGCATCTGTCAGGAAATGAGAATAGAGCACAGACAGAACGAGGGTTCAGAGGGAGTAAGGGGAAAAACAATACCAAGACAAAAGACACTAACCACTAGCATTGACCTTAATATGACGCTATGGCACAACCAGAAGGTTTTATGAAGCAGTAGTGGTCCAATCATGTTTGTAAGATACACAAGACTCGGACAGAAACAAGCCCTGATGGCTTGGTTTAACAAGCTTCAACAAGTGTTACTGCAATGGTGTTCTAAAATTATAGAGTTGATAATTTTCTGTTTTTTTTATGATATCGACTAAGATTTTTATTCTAAGCTGTGTTGATGGCATCTTGGTGACAGAGTGACAGGAAATGACAATGTTATCATCAACTATTTTGTTGTTGAACTTACTAAAGTTTTTGCTTCAAAGGACTTAGGAAATCTATGCTGCTACTTCCTTGGTATTTCAGTTCACTGGTGCAATAATGGAATCCATCCCAACCAGACCAAGTGTGCACTGAATCTTCCCGAAAGACTAGGCCTACCTCACATCAACCCATGAACCTCCACGTAGTCACTAGAAAATCCTTAACAGCCAATTAGGAAGAACTACTGACAAATCTTACATAGAAGGAACTCTTCAATACCTTACACACATCAGACTTGAAAATTCGTTTGTCATCACCAAATTAAGCCTCTTTATTCATAATTGAGCATCCCTCCATTAGAAAGCCATCAATAACATCAAAGGTACTCTGTCACTGGGCTTACGAATTCCCAAGTCCAAAATGACTTCATCACCGTTGTTGCCTACTTAGACGTACATTGGTCGTGCTCACGTGATGATCGGAAATCTGTAGCATTCTTTAATTGCTTGGTCATCCATAGGTCCAACACTGAATCTGAGTATCATTCTTTGGCCCACAAAGATACTGAGATCAGCTGGTTTCAGTCCCTTCTGGACATGATCAGTTGCTCAAGCTCCCTTACACCAATTATTTGGTATGACAACATCAGCGCATTCCGTCACTCAAACCCAATTTATCATACCCAGATAAACATGTGGAACTTGACATACACTTCATTCACGATAAAGTCCTTGACAAATCCTTCGGAGTGCAGCATGTTCCCAAAACTGATTATTAGCTGATGGATTAACAAAAGAGTTATAAGAAACCAAGTTGGTTTACCATCATCACAAAATCAACGGCATTTCCTCACCCTTTCCTTTAAGGGGGAGTGTCAACGTGTTAGCCTAAAACAATATCGTGTTCGTTATATAAATTGAATACTGACATTTTTAATTAATTATGTTAGTGTTGCCCGTGGTACACAAGGATGACGTCCTACTAACTTTCTCCTTCTGGATGCATGGCATGTTCTATTCTATCTCCATAAATGAAATTATCATGAAAATATGGTGTTCAACTATAGCAAGGAGTAATTGCAATGGAGAAACATAAGTAGTAATTAATCAAACAGTTGACAAGGAAAATAAAGCAACAGAGAAAGAAACTAAAACTGAAAATCCTTAGAAAGAATGTCAACAAACTCACTCGCATCAATGTCATTAAGAGACCATTTATCTCCCATAGACAGACCCACAAGCTTAAACCGATATTTGGGCTTCGGAACATTTCTAGTGAAACACCCAAAGATGAGTTTATCAGCATGAAGAGAAATTGAAGGATCCAATCCAGCTGTAGATGGTTTCAAATAGGTGGAAGGGAGTTTAAAGAGCATTTCTGTTTCAATTCAAAGAGTGTTGGAGTTGGAAATCCATGTGTTTATGGGTGATGGTGAAGTAGAAGAAGAAATTAAACCACCATGTGGGGGGTTGAATTGGATGAATTGGAAGGCAAAGTGAGGAAACAGTGGAGTTTTGGAACTTGAAGTTCTTCTCCTCACCTGGATATTTTTTATTTTGCTTTTGCCCGAAATAACAAAAAACCGGTCGGCCTTACAGATGGTGTTATGGACGAGCAGCCGTTTTGGTTTTCTAGTAGCGGATTCCATTTTCATCCAATACTTTCATTTTCTTTTAGTTTTGGATTTTCCCCAAAATTATGCAACTCCAATTTCCTTTTTTGTTTTCAAAGGCATAATGTTGGATGTTTTTGTTGAAAAAAAAATACTCTTATTACCTTTCTAAATTAATTTCAAGACGGTTTTCCATTTTTTTCAGAGTGATCTTATATTTCCTTTAAAAACTCTCACTTTTATATTTTTTTGTTCTATGAATAAAAGAAATTATCAAAAATAGTAAATTTAAAAAAATATTTACAACATATGACAAAATTTTATATTTTATCGATAATAAACATTGATAAACACTAATATGATTTTATCAGTGCATTGATTGACAATGATGAAAGATTATTTTTATCATGGATAGAATTCAAAATTTTGATATATCATATAACTATTTTAGTTTATTTTACTATTTTTGAAAATGTTTCTATAAATAATTTGTCAAATTTTTTTATTTTTGAAAATACCCCATTTATCTATTAGTGGTAGTTTTGTAATTTGAATATGAATGTAATATAATTAACCGCTAATATTCAACCACCCAAATCAAGTAGCCACGTTGGTTGCACAATTTTTTTCTTTTTTCTTTTTCTATTTTCTCATTTCCCTTTTATTTATATTTTGTTAATAAAAATGGGTTCTAATTATTAAATGAGTAAATTCGAACAGCATTTAACCATTTATTTCTTCGGAAAAAAAAAACAATTCCACAAGGTATGATTTTACCTTTAATTATAAGTAAATTTAGAATTTCAAAACTTGTTGAATTTTAATAGTTTCGCAATATTATTCTAACTCTCAGCTTGAAACTATATAAGGAGCAATCTTCTCTACTTTTTTTTTTCTATTGAAACATTTGATTTCTTTTAGTTCGTTTTTTTTTCTCACTCCACATAATTTTTCTCAAAGTTTATTTTTAAGTTAGAGAATGATACATCTTGGGTGGCCGAGTGTCAACCCTACCTCAAAAGTCACTCTTGCGACCAAGTAGAGACATGACTGCTTAGACACTCTACGTGATTCTTTCCGCAAGATAACACGCAGAATTCCTAGTAAGCGGATTAAATACAACCAACAGACTTAATTGCAAAATATGAATGCTTGTTGTTTTCTCTATGTTTTGGAGTCAATCCCACTCAACAATGTCTACCACTTGACTTGGTTGGTTAACTCTATGGACTTAGTGAGGTAAAATGCAGTGTTGTGCATGCATATCTAATTTTAAGCATAAAAGATTTAACGACTTGGAAAATAGTGTTGTTGCTTGTGTTGGTGTAGTGTATGTGTATATTTAAGTTCACATGATGAGTCATTGATCAACATTATTTCATGCAAAATGCTCTTCATGAGTCTCTTCATCATGCAATTGGACATGATCATTTGCATGTGAAATGCTCTCATTGTCTTCTTTTCATCACAAACTTTTAAGTCCTCATTGTGTACAAGTTTTCCTATTGTTTGCCCTAGTGTAAACAAAACAATAGGTTTTCCTGGATGATCTAGGGTCAAACACAGAGAATTGATATCAAAGCTTAGTTCTAGAGTCTACTCATCAATCAGGCGATATAAAAGAATTCTATACATTAAGGAAGAATGTAAACTAAACTATATTTACTTATGTACACTAGAGAATTCTGTAAAGTCAATTTAATGAAGGTGGTTGTGAGAACGTGGTGTAGGAATGAACTAACTTGTATTAAATAAGGGGTTGAAGGATTCTCTAATGTTACCAAGCGATTAAGCTTTATGAAAGCCTTGATGCAATATAACTTGTTTAACTAGCTCATGATTAAGGCGAGCACCTCTCAATGTCTTTAAACACCACACTTGGTCTCCTTTCGAGATCCAAAGGACTAAGTCTAACCAAACAATGTTTATCTAGAAGTGTTCACTTATTAGACTTATAAAGCTTTGTGTTTAAGGGTGGCAACCTCTCGACGCCTGATACCCACACTTGTTCTCCTTTCGGGATACAAATTATGGAAGTTATCGCGTTAAGGTGGAGTTTGTCTCCAAACCCCTTTTTGCGAGCGTTAGCCATATCCTTGCTACTTGCTCTCTCGGGTAGTTTTTGATATACATTAGCCAAGTGATGAAAATAGCTCAACTAACGCGATAAGAATTATAAGCAAAGCTCCTTATCAAGAATCTATCATAGATCCAAACTACAAATAACACAAAGACAGATTAACAGTAAAGACATGGATGGATTGAAAATGTATAAATATACATTGCATTAAAGAATAAAGACATTTGGCCACTGTACAATATAAACAAATACAATGTAAAGAAATACAAAAATGGAAAGAATGGAGATTACATTACAAGTTAGGGAGAGATAGGGGATGAGATCTTCTTCACTTGAACTACAAGCTTTCACTTTATAGACTGGCCGGAGAAGATGAAAAAAACCTTACAGCCAATGAAAAGGCTATTCCTTTCCACCTTTCTCTAGCTTTTGTCCCACAGGCCGTAATTGGCTCATATAAGCATTCTAATGTGGTCTATTTAGACCTCATTTTCTTGATTGCGATGGTGCCTTTATATAGGCAGATTTAGGTTGAAAATCTATCCTTCTGAGCATGTAAGCGTCGAAAGTTGCCTCTGTTATTAAGTCACATCAACTCCATCTACCACTTGGTCTTTTCGCCTAGTCTTCGTTTGAGTTCCTCTGTGTTTTCCTAGCTTAGTCTATTGTTCCTTAGCCTGCGTTAAGATACTAAAAACATGGTAAAACAGACATGGAAGCTTATGTAAAGTGTATTTCTAAATATTTATGCATTTACAACCTAAGTTACGTGTTTTGATACACTTCTTCTTTGTTTTGGTTCTGTTATTCTACCTAAAAGACCATAATAACTTTTATTTCTACAAGTTATCAATGAACTCAAACGAAATAAGGAGACTTCATTAATGTTCAATTAATATAGTACATTCAGTACTTAATACAAAATTTCCTTTAAATACACAACTCAAAATAACATTTAAACTTTTCTCGCTAGCTTCTACATGTCATGCAAGTTGACAGTGGCCACTACCAAAAAGATACATTCACAAATGGTACAGTAAGTGTTAAAGGCTGCAAGTTCAATGCTAAATGTCCTTTGCTATCTGAGGGGATTATAACAAAATATTTGAAAGGTTAGTTGACAATGTCTAGTAGTGAGATCTTTTATCAACACTTTTAATAAATCAATTTATACCTTAACACGTTATAACTCATTTCGTCAAATCATGCGATACGAGTAATATATGTTTTAACTCACTTAACTTAGTTTTACTTAAGCTCTTTAACTACTAAGCAATAAGCATAGAACAATGCAGCAGAATATACACAACTTCTTCTCTTAATTAACTTAACACTTTACACAAAAAAACAAATTGAATTCATGCTTTCTTTACAACAATACTTAAAATAAAGACTTTAGGCTTTCCACGTCTTGCACAGCTTATTCAACATAACTCCTAGCTTGCTTGCCTCAACGCGTAGTAACTCACCTTATCCTTCTTTACTTCGCCTTAACACATGATAACCCGAGGAAGGGAAACTTATAAGTCAAAGACTTGTGAATGAGAGTTTAGAAATACATTTTGTGGAATACAAATCAATTTTCATTTTGTAAACACACGCTCTCAACTCCTCATTCATAAATCACATATTAACTTCCTCTTATTCCTTTCCACCAAAACACATGAACCATTTCTGACACCAAGGCTCCTGGGATTCACTCTCACCGGCATCTTGCGTTTAGACTACTATGATGTCATTTTCATCAACAGCATCCGAAAATTTTCTTGGTTAATTTCTCGTTACTCGGGTCATCCACACGATGCCTTTACACATTATGTGAACACCAATAGTTCTTTCTTTTCAAATAACAACATCAATATCAACACAACAATGTATAAATATACAGAACACGTTATGCATACCTACATAATTAGAAAGAATACTTTCAAAACACAACTTTTCTTAATCACAATTAAAATTTGATCTCTTGAAATAATAAAAAAGAGTGAAGAATAAAATTTATTGACAAGAACTAAAATTATCAAACCTTTCTCCCCTGAAAATGAAATTTGCGATCGATTGAAAGAAACATAAACTTTATTGAGTGGCTCTAATACCAATTGCTCGATGCTTAATTGCAAAGAGAGTTAGTGTAAAAACCCAACTTTACTAGAAGGTTGAGGTCATTACTATTTAAATAAGTATAATTTTTTTTTTTTTAAAAGGAAAATTAATTTATAAGTTGAGAAAAATTTAAATAATAAGAAAATAAATAAGTAATTAAAGTGGTAAACAAAATACTAGTTTGGGCCCATAAAATAAAAGAAATACATTAAAATAATTTTACCAAAGTTGTGAAATCCAAAAAAAATATAATTACTGAAACATAAATGCGGAAAAGCTGAACTATTCCCTATGGCGAACCACGGTCACTTATCATTCGCCAGCTTGCCCTTGCCTTTACCCTTACCTGAAAATTAAACATTTAAAAGAATGAGTATAAAATTATACTCAGTAAGAGACCCATACTTAGTCTCCCTATGTGTTGTTAGTCTCTTTGTTAGAGTCCTGAAATAAAGTACCACGCTCTATGGTGCTCCCGAACGCACACTATCCAGTAGTCCCACCGGGACTGAACTGGGCTCTCGGTGAACTCGAAGAAATCACCCTAAAGGAGAGTCGGGCTGTAAGTGATCCCGTCGAATCACGTCTCAATAACTACTCAAACATATATAGGGGAGGACCTTGATGGACCCCTCGTGGTACGACTCTAACCAGCAGACCAACAGAACACTATAGGCTATACATGCTCATCATAAAATCAACATCTCAGCTCAACACACATAATCTCAGAAATACATATAATCACATCATGCACCAATGGTGTTGCATCTCAATCAAAAGGGGGAAAAATCTCTTACCAGGAGATCTGCTAAATAATTCACAGGTTGGCAGTCAATTCCTCACAATACTTAGTCCTAAACATAAACAAAATTAACATTAATAATCTTGTCAACCATCACCCCACTGTTTAATTAAGCAACCAAACTTATCCAAGCTTACCCCAAGATTAGGGTTGAATCCAACACCACCTTAACTGGAAAATTCACAGTCCTATTTCCACCAATTTCAATTGAACCTTCAAGCAACCATAGATCAACTTATTCCAAATACCATCTCATTTAAGATAAAAAAAAAATATTTAATTGGGTGTACCAAACCCATACAAACTCACCCCAAATGGCTCAAAAGGTTGCAAGAGGCTAAACTTGAAGATGGCTGGACTAGAAGAGGCTTCGGCTCGGACGCGGCTTGGTGGAGACAGACGCGTGCGGCTGGACGAACGACTTGCGGACGTGTGCGGCTGGACGCGTGGAGGAGTTTCGTCGGTTGTAGGATTCGCGGCGGTCATCGTCGTGCGGAGGAGTTGCGTCGGTTGTAGGATTCGCGGCGGTAGGAGACGCACAGTGAAGAGGGGCGGCGACTAGGGTTTTAACATGGAGGAAGGTTGAAGATGAAGTGCACACAATCCAAGGAGTCATATTTAATAATAAATATATTATTATTATTTCCCTTCCCTATTCCTATTTAATTTCTCTTTCTTCATTAACCACCCCTTCCATCACCATAAATTTGCTCTTTTTCCAAAAATGCCAAAGTACTCCTCTCTTAATAATTATATTAACCCACATTATAATTATTCTTATTCCACCATGATTTTATATATACACATAACCATATTTACTCATAATACCTCCAACTTTACAATTTAAATCCACCAACCAATAAATCCAAAACCAATTTTAACAATAGAACTCCAATTTCCATAAATTAACCACTTATCCTTCCAAAATACTTAATCTCCACAATTTAAACAATTTCACAAATAACACCCAAAACTAAGCAAAATAAAATGATAATAAAAATAACCTAATAGTTTTAGGATGTTACAGTTAGGATCGATTGATTACAAGAAGGCAGTCAGAATATTAGGAGCAGAGTAGAGTGCGCTCAATAATATTTCGCAACATATCTTGAATTACAACTTGGAAGTCTATTTATAAACTCCGAATTTGAAACCTAATTGAAATGGAAAATATTAAGAGATAAGAATGAATCAGATAGGACAAGACCCCTTATCTGAAAAAATTCAAAGAAGATAAGATCAAATCAGACAGGACAGAACCCCTTATCTGATAAGATTCTCGTTTTTTTAAAATTATAAAACTTAAACCTATTTATAATTTAGAAAACTAAATAAAACTAAAATCTAAAGGGGTGGAAAATCCCATCAATTCCTATCTTTTCATTATATCACATAATGGTTAGTCCATTATGTCTTATAATGGATTAATATTATTACATCATTATGAATAACTTAAAATTTTACAAAATAAAATATTAAATTGAAATCAAAATGTCTAATGGAGAAAATAGAAGCAACTCCCTTCATTCTTTAATAAAGTGGGTTTATTAAAAAGTCGTCGATGTCCTTTCTTGCAAGTAAGTATGCATATCATTAGTCGTGTTTCCTACAACAGATTATTGACTATCAATGAGCTCACTGTGCTTCATCAAACGTAGCCGATCACTCCATGAAATATACACAATTTAATTTTAGTTTGTGGACTTAATCTTGAGTTGCGCTCATTATCTTCAAATGTTCTCCTGGATTTCTGGATGACAGAACAATATTTACAAAGTAAACTAAAATACTTACAGAGTTTACTTGACAATTACACTAGAGACGAGAATACACATTCCATTTTTTTAAAATAAAGCTCGTAAAACTAATGTAGTAATTTGAATAGAAAGCTTCTTTTACACGATTCTACTTTGAACCTATTTTTCTTTTGAAATAGGTACATGCCTTCACAGCTCACATAGGCTGTGAGTTGAGAAATGGATCGTCAAGGTCATACTCTGGTTTCGCTTGGTCTTCGTCTTCCTGTATGGATGAAGTTGCCGACTTTGAAGATGAAGATGCATTTACTGCTGTTGATAGTAACCTTTGGAAATCTGCATCAGTTGTGGCATGAGTGAGTGCTGCAAGAAGCTTGGATTTGTCGTTTAAAAACTCGGCGTTCTTTCTTTGATCAATGTCTTGGAGATAACCGTTTTCTGCGAGTCATTCCTTCATGTGCTTAATTGTGGCATGCTGAAAGTTGTATTTTTCCCACCATTTGATCTTGAAGTTTTTAATAAAACATCTTGTATTGAGGATATGAAGTTGTATTGAAACTCCAACAAAATATCCATGGAATTTGAAAATAAAGGCAGAATCGTATCGAATTGTGGAATGAATTCTTTTAAATTATTTTCGATAAATAAAAATAAGATTATTGAATTGGTGTTGGTAGAATGTCATATGTGAGACCAAAATTATTCCAGCATTGAATGAACCATAAAGGAAAATTGATTTTATACGTTTTGACAAAAGGAAATGATCCAAGAATGGTTCCTATTGGAAAACCAAAATACTCTATACCAAACTTTGATGTAATCTTGATAAGAGTAATCTTGAGGAACAAAAGGCTTTGAAAATGATTTTTCTGTAAAAATTCCTTGATTCCAGTGGGTTGGATTGATTGCTTTAAAAATTTTAAATTTTGAATAAGCAATCTTTGAAGAATCATTTTTGTCTTGAACATGCGTTATTTCAACGGACTTGGTGTCTACTAGAATGAACTCATAAAAATTTTCTTGTTTTTCTGAGGTCATAAAGAAGGAAATTGAAGTTGTCAGGGAAGATTTTTGACATTGTCTCTTCTAGAGTGAGACTTTGATATTCGGGTTCTATGATAAGATCATAGATAACAACTGGTTTTTAAAAATAATTAATATTTGATTTTGGGTCTAGGCACAAACCTTTTATCGAGAGTGACAGCTTGAGAATAAGTAGTAGGAGGAGTAGAAGACTCCCTATTGGATAAAGGAGAGGCAGGAGGCCTCATTTGAAAAATTTCGCCAGAAGGGCAGATGAGATTGGCCAAAGGCCTTGGTGAAGTAGATGACTTCGTGACAGATCCAATCTGTATGTCGGACGATCTCGATCTGGATCGAGTTACCATGGTAAATCCTAAATCCATAGCATATTGATTTGCACTCATTGGTGAGGGTGCAGAATTAGAAGAAGAAGATGGGCGATTGCCCCTTGAAGAGGTAGAATTAGCTTTTCCTCTAGCGCTTACTCTTTCTAAACTCATTTTTTCTTGGGAAAGTTTTAAGAAAGGAGAGAGAGTTTTGGAGTTAGAAACTCCCTTGAGAGGTAATGAGCTAAAGGAATTTGTTCTCCTTTTATAGGCAAAATTTCAAAATCAAAACAAGACAAGATGGCTTGCCACCTCGCAAAAATTTGTTTTGAGGCTAGATTTTTTACATCCTTTTCTAAAATGAATTTTGAGGCTCTTGAGTCAGTCTTAATAATAATTTTTTTTTATTAATTAACTCTCCTTGAAATTTTTGGACACACAAAACTATTGCAAGTATTTCCTTTTTTACCATTGAGTAATTTTTTTGGGTATCGTTCTAAATTCACAAGTGGAATCGAATTATTGATTCAGTCTTATCTAGACACTGTTTGAGGATTCTTCCATATCCCAAATTAGAGGCATTAGTCTCAACAATAAGGTTTGCTTCTGGGTTGATGAGATTGTGACAAGGGATTGATTTGACTAAAGACTTAATTTTTTGAACAGTTTGGATATGTGCGTCTGACCATGGTTTTGGGTTTTTCTTTAACCTTTGGTATAGTGGTTTGCAAATGGGCCTGAGATTTTGGATAAAATCAGACACGTAATTAAGGCAGCCCAAAATCCTTTGAAGTTTGGTGTTATCAAGAGTTTGATCAGGAAAATTTGACGCAAACTCGATTGATCTTTGGATGGGCTTTATTTTCACTAAGTGTATTTTGAAGCCGAAAAATCTTACTTTTGTTTCAAATAATTTAACTTTTGGTAGAGATACTAACAAACCATTTCTTTTTAGACAATTGTAAAATCTTGAAAGTCATTAAAATTGTCATTCATAATTTTTTGAAATTCCGATGGGGCATTCTTTAGCCCAAATGGCATTACATTCCATTCGTATTGTCCAAACGGGACATTGAAAGCAGTTCTATATTTATTTTTTTCAAAAATTTGAATTTGCCAAATTCCAAATTTCATATAAAATTTTGAAAATACTTTTGCATTTGAAATTCTTTTGAGTAGATCTTGCTTATTGGGAATTGGATAAAGTGTTTTTCTAAATTTGGAGAAAATACTAAAACATCATCGATATAGACAAATGTAAAATCTTGAAAATCATTAAAAATGCCATTCATAATTTTTTGAAATTTCGATAGGGCATTCTTTAGCCCAAATGGCATTACATTCCATTCGTATTGTCCAAACGGGACATTGAAAACAGTTTTATATTTATCTTTTTCAAAAATTTGAATTTCCCAAATTCTGAATTTCATATAAAATTTTGAAAATACTTTTGCATTTGAAATTCTTTTGAGTAAATCTTGCTTATTGGGAATTGGATATCTAATCCATTCCAAAACTTTGTTTAAAGGTTTGCAATTAATTACTAACCTTGAAACTTCATGCTCTTTTTTGGTGGCAATGTTGACGTAAAAGGCGGCGCACGACCATGGACTTTTGGAAGGTCTTATTAGATTTTTATCTAATAAGCACTGTATTTCGTTCCTACAATGTGTTAGCTAGTTAGAATTCATTTGAATCGTTCTAGCTTTTATTAGGATGTCTGATTCACTGAAGTCTTTGGAGTAAGAAAAATTAATTATATGTTTTTTTCTAATCCAAAATGCATTTGGTAGACTGGAGAAAATTTCATTTTGAATTTGAATTTGAATTTCTTTTATCCTATTTTGAATTGAAAATTCTTTTAGTTTTTTTTTCAATCCTTTTGTAATCAATTTCTTCTTTTAGAAAGCTAATTTGTTTTTATTTTCTTTTTATTTTTTCACTTTTTAAAACATTGATTTCTAAAAGTTTGTGAGGCAAAATTGAAAAGATAAATTCAAAAGTTAATTCTTCTCTGAATTTCTTTGTTACTAAACCTTTTTCAGTTATTGTTAAAGGGTATAATTGAGTAATAAAAGATGTACCCAAAATTAGTTTTTGACGAAGATCTTTGACTAAAAGAAAAGATATTTTGAAACAGTGGTCTTTATTACAAACATGTACTTTAGAAAATTTGAACTTAATATCCTTTGCTCCAGTGAGAACCTTAGTGGTTTTCTCAAAATATTTTGTAGAAATTAGGCTTTCTTGAATGCAATTTTGATCTGCACCTAAATCTATTAACGCTTTCAAAGTAATTTTGAAGTCTTCAATTTTTAAAGATATTAAACAAAACCATTTTTGAAAACTTATTTTTGAAATTAAATTAATTTCGGGATTTGAATCATTTAAAAAATATTTTCCTATGTCTAAATGATCAGAAATGTTGTTTTGCTTCATTTAAGAAATTTCCTTTTTTATTTCCAAAATTTCATACTTGTGTTGAGAAATTTCTCTTTTTAGGAAATTGATTTCAAATTTTAAATAATCAATGGAAACTGATGTTTCTTCTTTGGAGTTTGTAAAATATTAGAAAGGCTTTTTTTTAGAAATCGTTTTCTTTTTTGAAACTTGCTTTGAAGAAGATTCTCCTATTAAAAAATCTTTAAGTGTTTCTAAAATAGTTCTTCTTAAATCTTCATTTGAAACATGGTTAATTGTTTGAAATAACAAATCTTGTTATGAGATTAAAACATTTATTTCGTTTAAAACACACTTACATGGGTCTTTAGCACATCCACATGCCCTTGGTCCTTCATCTGAAAAAGATTGACTTGAGATTTCTGAATCGGTGTCATCGGCTATTTCTTACAATTGAAAGTCATAAATATAAAATAATTCCGAAGAATATTCTTCTTCTTATATTTCATAGATTCCTCTTTGCGGACACTTATTGGCATAATGACCTTCTTTTCTGCACTTGTAACAAAAAACCTTTTTGGTTAATTTTCTCCTTCTTTGGCCTTCCTTTTGCTATTTTTCTGTAGGTCTTTTGTAATTTGGATACTTATGATATCTCTTAGGGGTGTATGGTTTGTTGTACCTGCGAGTTCTTCTATAATATGTGGGTTTCATATTATAGTTCTTTGGACGAATTTTTCTTGAAAAAGTACTTGTTCTTTGACTTTCTCAAATCCATATTGAGAACAATGGGTCTTCATCTCTCTCTTATGAAGGTTTGAATGCTTTTGAACTTTGGTCTGGATTTTTATCTCGTTACAGATATCAAGACCACACTCTATTATCTTAGAGGTTAATTGGGCATATGTAAGGTCTTCCCAAGGTATTTTCACAGGGGTACGCTTTGTTGAGAGAATTGTAGACTCTTTTTGCCATGAAACTTGAAAGTTCGTCGATAAATATTTCTTTCCAATGTCTAGCATTACAGTCCCTAAAAATGTAAATTCTTAACAAAAACATATCTTTGTACCACCTGAAGTTTTTCCATAGAAGAGCATTTTAGGTTTTTGATTATTTTCCTCTGATTGTCTATATCAAAGTCACTTCCTAGGTCGAAGTGTTTGTTAATCGTATAGAGAAGAACTTCGATAGCGTCCTCACATTCTTCTTCTAGTTCTAAAGGGGTTGCATTTCCATCTTCAGCTTTAATTGTCCTTTTTACTTTTGTCTTATGTCTCTTTATTGCTTCCCTTTACTCGCTGGTTAAGGCATGATCCCACCACATTTTGAGGCTTCCACTGAATCCATTAATTAGGAGTGATGCAGCTTCTCCATTTGTATGACCATTAGATTCATAGGCTATGGAACAGGTTAACATATTATTTAATATGTCATAAATTTGATATTCCGGAGTTCCATCAATACTCCAAACGTATATTGACTCTCCATTGAATTTAGTATTGATTGCATAACTTTGTCTTTGCTCTAGACCTTCTCCTGGGAATGAAAGGTCGGGGACGAAAATTAATCTAGTCTCTCTTGTTAACAAACCTTCCAAAATTTATTTTATTGACTTTCTTTTCTTCTTCGTTGACGGAAAGGTTTTCAAAATCTTCCATGAACTGCGCAACACCTTCTCGTTCAGGATATTTATCAAACTCTCACTCTTTAGGTCATGAAGACACTTATTAATTTCTTCCAGAAATTTTTGTTTTTGCGTTTTTATTTTGACCTTCTCTAATGGTTGAAAAAGGTTAGGGGCTTCTTCAAAAGTAGGGGGGTTTAAGATTTCTTCTAGCTTGAAGACTTGACTGGCAATTGAAGAAAGTATTCTGTTAGAATAGTTATTTTGAACCTGGATACTCGTTATTTCCTTATTTTTTGGAACCTTATTTTCTTCGGATTCCTTGAGGAATTGGAAAGGTTTTGCTATAATGTTTTCATTATAAAAACTTTTGAACTCAATATCGTTCATTGGAGGATAATCAGCTGTGATGTCTCCTCTTCTTCAAGGTTTCCAATATTTTTTTTCTTTTATGGTGCAAAGATGGTCAAACTCTTTCCTTTGGTTGAACCATCTAAAATGAAATATGTTCTTGAAGTATTTCAAGAATTTTGAAATACTCTTCTCTGAACAGCTTCCTTTCTGTTTCAGAGTAGGTTTTAAAAAAGGCAATCCTTTCACTGCGATTTGCGGCTGACATATACTCCTTTTGAAGTGTTTCTCTGTCAAGCTCAAACTTTGATTATGAAATAATTACATTTAATTGAGAACTGGTATCCATTTTTGTTTGAGTTGGAGAACCAGGAAGAGTTTCTTCATAAAAAATATGTGGTATTCCTTGATCTAATCTGACAGATTTAATCTTGAGGGAATTTGATCTATTTAGATTAGGTATCGGTTCACTCCTAATATTGGATGTACTTGGCCTTGAGCTCATAAATTCTCGTGAGCTTATGTTTTCCTTGACAATAGGAAACGTAGGTGATTCATTTTCAAACTTGATTTCCACTTTTCCATCAAGATGTTCAATGATATGGGAAACCCCTTTTCTTTCTTTTGGAAAGCATTGTCAAGGATCGAATGAGGACTCTTTGTAACCTCTTCCCAAGAGAGAGTTTTGGAACACTAACTGAAGATTTATTTAGGTTGGTCTCTATCAACATGGTTTTTCCTTTTGCAGAAGAAATTAAAGCCTTAGGATGCATGATAGTAGTTAAAACTTTGTAGGTGATTTTGTAAACAAGTGTTAATTTTTAACTCCTTCCTCAAAGTTCAAACCTTGTCCAGTGATATCTAAGCTCAAGGTTTTAAGAATGTGTGAATCATCAAGAGAAACCATAAAATTTGGAAAACAATTAAAATAGACAAGGCCATTGGCCAAATTTGATTAAATGATTCCTAATAATGAATTTTAGAAATCTTTATGACGTTTATCACGTAAAATTGCCAAAACTGGTGTATCCAGTTCAAATCTAAACATTGGAATTAAGGCTACTTGTATAGCACCGATATGAAGAAATGAAAATTCATTTTGATATTTTTCAATATCATTTCTTGGAAATAGTTGTATAGAATCGATTTTTTTGTAGACTGGAATTCTTCTTTCAATAATTTTTACACAAAGATTTTTTTTGAAATTAAAGGTATTTTGAAAATAAACTGTTTTTTAATCAAGTTTGGGAATTCCCCAATTGAGAAAATTATTTTTTATTCTTGCTATTCACATGTATTCATTAGTAATATCATTTGCATATGAGGAAGTCGTATGCTGCTCCTCAATTTCTTTTTGAGAAAGTTCTTTTGAAGATGATTTAGAAGATAAAAATTTCTTTAGGAAATTAGACATTTGAAAACTTTAATTTCTCATACTATAAATATTTATTTTTCAAAAAATTCCCTGTCTGTTTTAATTGTTTTCTAAATTTTATGGTTTCTATTGATGACTCACACATTCTTAAAACCTTGAGCCTATATATCACTGGACAAGGTTTGAACTTTAAGGAAGAATTCACAAAAAATTAACACTTGTTTACAAAATTACCTACAAAGTTTTAACTACTACTATGCATCCTAAGGCTTTTATTCTTCACTCTTTCACATTTCACTTAGAATCCCTAGTCTTATATCTTGGAAGCTCTTCTTGCAGTCATGTGTTCCCTCAAATCTGGTCGCCTTCTTTATGAGTGTTGTTAACGAATGGGCTATGTTGGAGAATCCATCAACAAAATGCCTATAATAGCCTGCTAGACCAAGAATGCTTCGAACCTCAGAAACTGATTTAGGTCATTCCCAATTCTCAATCACCTCAACTTTCTACGAACCAAACCTCAATCCTTTCAAGGATATAATGTGCCCAAGGAACACCATATGGTTTAACCAAAATTCACACTTACTAAATTTTGCGAACAACTTCTCTTCTTACAGAGCTTGTAGTACAATTCTCAAGTGCTCTGCATGTCTTCCTACATCTTGTGAGTAAATCCAGATGTCAACAATAAAGACAATGATGATTTGATCCAAGTAATGATGAAACACTCTCTTCATCAAGTCTATAAAAGCAGTTGGTACATTAGTCAAACGAAAAGACATCATTAAGAACTCATAATGCCCATAACACGTTCTAAAGGTTGTCTTTGGCATGTCTGACTCCTTAATCCTTAGTTGAGGGTAGCCTGAACACAAGTCTATCTTGGAGAACACTGAGGTTCCTTTTAGTTGATCAGATGGGTCATCTATTTGTGGCAAATGATACTTATTCTTAATTGTTACTTTGTTCAATTGCAGGTAGTCATGCATAGTCTCAGTGATACATCTTTCTTCTTTTCAAACAGAACAAGGGTTCCCCAAGGTGAGGTACTGGGGCCGGATATAACCTTTCTCTAGCAATTCCTCCAATTGGTCTTTTAATTCCTTCAACTCGCTTGGTGCCATGCGATAAGGGGCTTGAGAGATAAGTGTTGTTCCAGGCATAACTTCAATCGTAAACTCAATCTATCTCTTCGGAGGTAATCCATTCATTTCTTCTGGAAACACGTCCAAGTATTCTCAGACTATAGGTACACTTCTTGGGTCACTCTTTACCGCCTGGGTCTCTACCAAGTGAGCAAGATAGGTAGTATGCTATTTCGTTAACAACGTCCTCGCCTTAAGCACAAATATGATGCTTGTTAACTCTATTTTCTTATAGCCTACAATTTTGACTTCAAATCTTCTTGGTTCCTTAAAACTACATCCTTATTAGAAAAATCCAACACTACATGATACTTATCGAGGAAATTCATTCCCAAGATCATGTATAACTCATTTAGCTCAAATAGAATTAAGTTAACCTTCATCGCAACGTTCTCGACTTTTATTTTGCAATCTCTACACACGAACTCTACCATAAACACCTCGATTGAAGGTGTACTAATCAACATTCCACTTTCAAAGGGTTGTATCTTATGTTTTGAAGACTTAACATGCGATAGAAAAATAAAAGAATGTGTAACTCCATAGTCAAATAACACAAGAGTAAGAGAATTACAAATCATCACCATAATCACGTGAGGTTTGTTTTTGGCCTCACTCTAAGTCATATCACAAATCTTTCTTTAAGACTTGGGCCTTACAGGTCCCCTAACTCAACTAGGCTCTACTTCAGCTTCATTTGGATGGTAAGTTGGTTGACTAATTGTGATACAGTCTCTTAGGTACTTGGAATTCCCAAGTTAGGTGCGGTGAAACATGCTTTGCTCCACATTTTGCTCAACCATCTCATATGGGTTACAAGACATCTCGTCGTATTCTTACACTCTATTAGCACTCCCAGTAGCTAGAACATTTGTTGTTACTTGCATGACTCGCCTTGGTCTTCCTCATGGTTCCATAATCCCTATAATGTACCAATACATTAGACTCTCATACTATCATGTGACTTTCTACATGCATAACTTTAATCAAGACTTTTCCCAAAAAACTTATGCTTTGATACCAACTTGTCACACCCAACTCCAAAAGTTACTCTATGCGACCAAATGGAGACGTGACCGCCTAGACACTTTATGCGATTCTCCTCGCGAGATAGCACGCAGAACACCTAGTAAGTGGATTAAATACAACCAACATACTTAAGTGCGAAATATGAACTCAAATGAAATAAGAAGACTTTATTGATATTCAATTAGTAGACGACATTCAGTACTTAATACAAAATTTCCTTTAAAGGACTATACACAACTCAAAATAACATTTATCTTCTCGCCTAGCTTCTACATGCCCTGCTAGTTGATAGTGGTCACTACCAAAAAGATGTGCTCACGAATGGCACGGTAGGCATTTAAGGTTGCAAGTTCACCGTTGGATGTCCTTTGCTACTTGGGAGGGATTAAAACAAAACATTTGACACGTTAAACGAAAATGTCTAGTGAGTGGAATATTTTATCAACACTTTTAATAAATCAATTTATGCCTTAACACATTATAACTCATTTTGTCAAATCAAGTGATACGAGTAATATATTTTTTAATCAATAAGACATTGGATTTAAAAAAATTATTTCAATGCGTTAGGCGATTTGCAACATCTCAAATTTATCAACAACTTTAATAATTCATAAAGCATAGTATGCATTTAGTGCACAACATCTCATAAATCATCTCACAGAATCGTTATGCTTATTTAGTTACATTTTTGTACTTGATAACTTGTAGAAATACAAGTTATTATGGCCTTTTAGGTAGAACAATGGAGCCAGAAAGTAGGATAATGTGTCAAAACGTGTAGCTTCTGTCCTAAATTCATAAACATAAGAGAATATAATTTACATAAGTTTGATAACTTGTAAAAATACAAGTTATTATAGCCTCTTTTATTAGAATAATGAGGCCAAAATAAGGAAGAAGTATATCCAAACGCGTAGTTTATATTGAAATTACATAAGTACTTAGAAATGGATCTTACATAAGCTTTCACACCTGTTTTACCATGATTATAGTGTCTTAACACAAAATTAATAAGAATGAAGGAACTAGTGAATCGCAAAGGAGCTCGCGCAAGCGTTACTTGATAAGGAACCAATGTGGTGGTTAACATCTGTAGGCGAGGAACAACGTCATCACGTGAGGAAGGTTCACTAGAAGACAAGAATGATAGTTGGAGTTGATATGACTTTGCAAGGCTATAGTCGGTGCTGACATGCTCAGAAGAATGGAAGTTTCCACCAAAAATTGCCTATAAAAGGACATCATCAAGACCAAGATAAAGCACGCTTGAATGGGCCATGAGGGGGCATGAATGGACCAAAGCCTAGAGAGTGGCAAAAAGAAATAGTCTTTCCACCGTCTGTAAACATTATTTTTCTTCTTCTCCAGTCATTCTGTGAGTGAAAGCTTAGAGTCTGAGTGGTGAAGGTTTCATTCTCCATTTCTCCTAACTTGTACTCATTTCCCTTCTCTTTATCTTCCATTTTTGTATTTCTTTGTAATATATGTTGTTCATACTGTACAGTGGCCTAAGACTAACATTCCTTAATATATATTACATGTTTATACATTTTCAATCCATCATTATTACACTTTCCATCAATCAACATGTTATTTGTAGTTTAGATTTGTGATAAGTTTTTTATAAAAAGTTTTGTTTATCAGTCTTATCGTGTTACTTGAGCTATTCTCATTGCTTGGTCAACATAAGTCGTCAACTACCCGAGAGGGTAAGTAGCAAATACATGGCTAACGCGCGCAAGAAAGAGTTTTCCTTTGCGAGATAACTTCCATCACTTGTATTTTGAAAGGTGAACAAATGTGGGCACTAGGCACTAAGAGGTTGTTGTCCCTAATTGTGAAGTTTTATACATCTCATAAGTGAACTCTTCTAGATATATATCACCTAATCACACTTAGTCATGTGGATCCCGAAAGGTGACCATGTGTAGCGCTTAAAGACTCCGAGAGGAGCACGCCTTAATCATAAGCTGGTTGAGTAAGTTATATCCCATCAAGGCTATCACATTGTTTAATCATGTTATAATGCATACACATTCCTTCACTCTTTCTCGCATACAAGTTAGTTCATACATTCATTTCACATCCATGTCCTCCCCTTTATAGGTGCTCTAGGCATATTTAAGTAGTGTTATTTCCAGTTCTTATTGTTTTATAAGTTAATTGTTTATTCTACCACCTAACTGATAAGTAAACTTTAGAACTAAGATTTGATATATCAATTTCTTATGTTCGACCCTGGTTCACCTAGAAAAACTAGCTATTTCACTTATACTTGGGTAAGTAGTAGGAAAACTTGTACACAATACGGACTTAGTAATCATGCGATAAATAGGTACATAGTGAGTGTTTTGCATACAATGATCATGACCAATGACTTCACGCATTGAACCAATAATGCTTATATACATAGAAACCTAAGTCTCAATGTCTCGTTATCACGCAACGAGCAAAGTTTCATGCATGTTTTATCCTGCTTTTTATTGTTTTATCCTAGAATTATAAAGAAAAGAAAAGATACAAGGAATAGCAAGAGGAGCGCATTAAAAGATTTGCAGTAGGAAAGTTGGTTGGCGATTAAACATTCCTAGGCGAGAAACCACATCGTCACGCAATGAAGATTCACTAGCAAATAAGAATGGTAGTTAAAGTTGATGTGACTTGAAAAGACTGCAATCGACATTGACATGCTCAAAAGAATAGAAGCTTTCCACCTAAAGTAGTCTACATAAAGTCTGCTTCCTTACCATGTAACATTGTCTGATATAAATGGACCAAAACCTAAGGAGCTCCATAAGAGCCAACGGAAAGGGCTAGCCTTTTCGCCTTCTATAAAAGATCTTTCCTCCTCTCTGATCAACCTTGTAAGTGAGAGCTTAGAGAAAACTAGAAAGAGAACAATCATTTCTTCTCCCCCTTACTTGTAACAAAGCCAAAGAATGTGTAAGGCTTCTACGGCTCGGCTCATTCTTCTTACTTTCTAGTTTTGTGTTTTCATTGTAATATTGACTTGTATATCGTATATGGTCGTAAGGCCTACATTCTTACATTGCAACTTTATTCCCTTTCAATCTATCATTTTTTTACTGTTCACCTGTTGAAGCGTTATAAGTAATTTAGGCTTGTGATAAGTTCTTGATAAGAGATCTAGCTTATAAGTTCATCGCGTTTAACTAAGTTTTACTTAATTACTTGGCAAGCGTTTGTTGCCAACTGCTTTGAAGAGTAAGTAGCAAGGACAGAGTTAAATGCGGAGAAAGGAGTTTGAAGACAAACTCCATCTGGTAATTGAACCTCCATCATTTGTGTCTTGAAAGGAGAACTAGTGTGGTAACTTGGCGCCTAAAGGTTTTCACCCTTAAAATAAAGGTAATGTGGCCTTTACAAGTGATGAAATCTAGATAGTTGTTGCTTAATTAATATTTATCATTTGCATTCCGAGATGCAAGCAAGTGTGACGTTTAGGCACTGGGAAGTGTTCACCTTAATTAGAAGATGATTAACTGGACTTTATTGCATAAAAGACTACCACATGAATCACCTATAACACAAAGACTTTCCTTCATACTTTCTTAATACAAGTTAGTTTGGTCTTCATATTTCCCCCACTTCTTGTCACCTTTTATAGAATCTCTAGTGTAGATAGTAGTTTTAACACACATACATGCATTTTACTTATACAGTAAAGATATTGTATAATGCCTAGAAAAGAAGTAGACACTATAACTAAGGTTTGATAGAAATTTCTTGTGTTCGACCTTGGCTCACCCAAAAAACCTGTCGTTTCTCTTACACTTGGGCATGAAGGGATAAAAGCCCTATGGTAGCAGAAGAATTTAAAGAACCATTACTCAAATTAATTTGGGAATCTTAAAATACAAGTACATTGGCAAAATTTTAGAATCAAAATTCTAAATATAAAACTAAGCATGCTTTTAATTTATAAGATACGAGTACTTACTTTCGATGACGTCTCTGAATCTACAAATCACCGAATTGGGGACACCACTCGTCAGAGACCTTCCTATCCTCTAGGATGAGATTGGTTTGTGGGAACCAATTGGGATGGAAAAAAATTTAGAGAAACTTTTTTCTTTTTGCAGAGAGAAAAAAACTTGGCTTTTTTCTTGATGCATTTCGTTAAAGAAAACTGTTTTTTTCTAGATATTTATAACTCTCTTTCCTTCTTGGAATAGATAAAGGAGTAGGGGAGAATCATGAGATTCTATTATCAAATCTACTAATTAATTAACAATTAATCAATTAGTTAATAATTAAATAAATCATATTTAATTAATATTCCATTCAAATCTTATTTGAATAAATATCTCTCAAATATCTTAGAGATTTATATTAATATAATTAATTAAATCATATTTAATTAATATTTCATTCAAATCTTATTTGAATGAATATCTCTGCAATATTATTTTATAAATTAATTAAATAAAACTAAATTATTAATTAATTCTCCAATTAATTAATTGCTCAGTTAAATATCTTATATTTAACTTAAATTAAATTTGAATCATATTCAAATATAAGTTTCTCTCATAATCAATAATTTTAATATGAATCCAATTCACATTAAATTAATATTTGAACTCATTCAAATATTTTATCTCTCATAAATTAATTTTGAATCATATCCGAAATTAAATTTATATAATAAAGTTTCACAAACTTTATATTATAATGTATCACTATACATTAAACTAATTCCCAAAGTAAATTTGAACATTTCAAATTACAACCAATATAAATAAATCTCATTGCCCTTTACGAGCTAGGAAGGGGACCTAATGGACCTACAGATCAGAAGCTATTAGTTAACTCATTAACCACATTAATCAATATTCGTTAACTGTGTGTACACTCCACTAAAGGCTCACAGCTGAACTCTTTTCACTGTAGATATATTTGTGTGTCCACAGATATAGACCAATAACAGTAAGGTAGTCTTTCACGAGTGTTCGTAACACCAGCTGGGTCAATTTACCGTTTTACCCCTGGGTTACCTCTAATCCTTAAATACCAGTGCTACTCCAATGAACAACCTGTTTATGGTCCTACCAATAAACAGAAACTCCTCTCGTGCCATAGAAAGGGTAGGCCCTTTGTTCAAGACCTGGAGACATCATTTAAGGGAACACTCGTCTACTTACCCTATAGTAGGGAATGAGTGAATTCCATCTTGTGTAATTATGTTCCCAGCTCCCCACTCGGTCTTGTCTCCAAAATGATAAGCTTATTGAGTCGGCGATCTGGCCACTCTCACCCGTATAAATCAAAGGACAATCCCTCACGAACAGGAGTTCATAACAGATTCAGGATTAAGACTAAGTTACCTAGTTCATACTAGTGAAATAGAAACCCAACTAGTTAACGGAGTTACATCTAGTGGTTACTATTTCGCTGTCTGGTCTTATGCAAACTCATTGCATAGGATACCCTCACTCGCATGTCAACTACACGAACGCGTTGGATCATTGCGTTTGTATCAAATACAAAGTGAGCAGTATCAAATGTGTTACCAGGATAAGGTACCCAACCTTATCCCTATACTATAGACCCTTTAAGCTGATCTTAAACATTGATCTCTGTATGTCTCTACATACTGTTCAAGACTCATTAAACAGCTTAGGATGTTAGTTTATTGGATTTGGGTTATTAAGACAAAACTAATAATTTAATCAATAACAATTATTACAATAATAACACGTTATTAATAACGGTCAATGGATTATATTTACAATCTACGAGTTTTAGGACATAAATCCCAACAGAGCAAGCGTGAGAAAAACTTGTACTATATATTTATCATTTGGAAATCAACAACACACACATAGAAAAGCACCTTTTATCGCAACATTCTATCCTAGTTGCCTAATAGGTCGCTCAATTAGAGCTTAAACATGACATATCCACAAACAAACGTTGCATCACACGATACAAGCAGTATCCTTTCCTCAGCTCAAACGTTTATCACACTCTTTTTCCAAGTTGTAGTTATGTAGAGTAAACTCAATGCATTTAGAAAGTTCCATCAATTCCATCAATTCCATCACGCTTGCATCTTCCATTGCCTAATTATACAGTAAGAATAAATCATCTTATCTTAGATCACACAACAAGGATAATGCATCCCACACCAAAACACACAACAAATGTAAGGCAACACATCACATAGGTTACAAAAGATCATCTCATTTCAACATTTCAATTTATATCAAATCTCATGCATGTCTCAAACACACATCATCTCATCACATTGTTCTAGTTGATAATAAGCTCAATTCAATTATGATGCATATGCATTTTAAAATTTGAAACATGGTCTTAATAGAAATATATTTAAGGATTTAAATACGATTTTAGAATCCTGTTAATTTTAGAAAACATTTTATAAAAAGAACTACTCACAATCACAATAAGCTAGTTTGTTTACTTAGCTCCTTAGCCAAGAGTTCTCTTGTACTTCCTTGCAATTTTTGTTGGATTCAAGCTTGTTTTAGATCTTTGAAAACCTTGAAAATCCTTTTAGTTCCTTGTTATGTGAGCTTAAGAAAAAAACAACTTTAAAATAGTCGAACTTCATCTATTTATAACCCACTTCGATTACATTTTCCCATGTAGAAATGATTACTTTACCCATCAGTGAGAATCAGCAAATCGCCGATGTCTCTACCATATCCTTATCCTTGATTTGGATTGGGTGACAAGGTCAAACAATCACCGATTTTCTTACACGAGGATGACATCACTACTTCCTAGTGAAATAAGTGTTGGGACAATTTTAGACTCCTTTATTACTAGCTTATTCTCGACCTATATTGTGTATATATATATTCATTATTTTGATACTTTTTATGCAAAATTTGATAGTAGACTCTACTATAGATCTAACGCAACCAAAATCACCTCAAATGGAGTTCGAACAAAGAAGATAGGCCAATTGGGCGATCAAAGGATAAAATTGTAAATAATAAGAAAGAATTCAAATAATTCCTCGTGCGCAATCAACCTCGAAGTCTAAGAGTTTGAATCCCACTAGAGCAATTAATTTCAGTATTTTTTACCTCAACGTTGCGCGTTCAAATCTTCAAAAACGTGAATTAACTTCTTTAGCATTACCTAATGACATATTGGTCATATCTTCGAACTCCGCCCGCCACGAGTGATTTTCAATTAAAAATTCAAACGTGCACATTTCCTTTCACTTCTCATCTGATGCCACGTGTCAACCATCTGTGCTCCACGTTTCCTCTAGGTTGCCGGTTCGATTCTCACTCGGGTTATTTCTTTGTATCCATGTTAAATTCTAGATCTGAACAATCCAGCTCATTTCCTTCGTCTTCTTCACCATTTTTTGCCAATTTTCTTCAGTTTTTTTTTTATCGAAAGTTATATTTCCACGACCCTGAAATCTTATAAATAGCTTCCCTCACTCCTATTCACTGATTCATCAAGTTTCCACTAAAAAATTACTAAAAACTCTCTACAATAAACCCTCTCAAAACCCATTCCGAATTCATTTCAAATGCATAAATTTTCATCCATTTTTGTGATTTTCATCGAGAGGTAAGTCTTTTCTAAGGTAAAGAGTAATTGGGTTGAGTTTTCTTTTGAGGGCCTTTACATTTTTTTTGCAAGAATTTGTGAAATTTTTGCCTTCTTTCTTCATAAATTTACTTTACTTTCTCACAAAATTTTGTAATCCATTTTTTTGTGAAGTAATAATTCTATAAACTCAATCAAGATTTTCCTTTATATGCAATGTACTCAATTTAGAGAAATAAAGTTGAGAATTGTTTGTTCTTTGATAATTCTTGATTCTTTGATAATTCTTGTTCGTAGTTTGAATTGAGATTGCTAGATTTACTTTAAATTCTCTAAAAATTGTGTTCGATGATATCTTTTCTCTTGGCCAATTTAATCTTCTTGAACTCAATTTGTCATTTAATCAAAGTATGCTATATGCCTCTTTTGTGAATTTAAACATTATTGAAGGATGATCTTAATTCTAGCACTATTTTTCCCATTGTGATTGGTGGTTGTTTTTTTTGTGTTACTTGTGTGTAACTTTGTTCATTAAGCTCTAAGGGATTGACTTAGGTGGTTAGGATAGGACTACGATAAAAGGTGCTTCCTACCTATACATTGCTCATTTTCTTAATAATAAACATGTAGTACAAGTTTTCCTATCGCTTGCCCAAGTGTAAGCAAAAGGATTGGTATCCTGGGAAGTCTAGGGTCAAACACAACAAATTTCTATCAAATTGTAATTATAAAGGTTACTTCTCACTTAGGTGGTATGTAGCAACTATATAATATAAAGTAAAGGTATGTCTAAGTACTAAACCTAATATCTACACTAGAGATTCTGTAAAAGGTGGTAAAGAATGATGATAGGATGGAGAATGAATTAACTTGTGCTGTGAAATTGTGAAGTCGAAGGTCTCCGCATTCTAAGCGATTAAGCTACGCGGCAATCCTCAATGTGATAGAGATTCGTTAACTATCTTCTAATTAAGGCAGACACCTCTCAATGCCTTAAACACCACACTTGCTCACCTCAAATGATGCAAATGATAAAGTTAGTTAAGCAATAGCTATCTAGAAGTTGTTGCTTGTAAGACTTATATTACCTTTCTTTTGAAGATGACAGCCTCTCGGTGCCAAGTTACACCTCTTGTTCTCCTTTTGGAACACAAATAATGGAGGTTAAATCACCAAGATGGAGTTTGTTGCCAAACTCTTCTTGCGCGTGTTAGCTATATCCTTGCCACTTATTAATTCAAGTAGTTGGCGATAGACACTGGCCAAGCGATGGAGTAAAACTCAACTAGCGCAATAAACCTTATAAGTTAAACTTCTTATCAAGAACTTATCACAAGCCTAAACTACTTATAACACTTTGACAAATGAGTAGTAAAGACATGAAGGATTGAAAATGAATAAACTTGCAATGTATTAAAGAATATAGGTCTTTGGCCATTGTACAATATAAAATCATACATTGCAATGAAATACAAAAATAAAATTAAGAACAGTGAGTTGAGTCGTAGAATACTTACACATTCTTTGGCTCTGTTACAAGTGAGGGGGAGAAGAAATTGTGGTTCCCTCTCTAGTTTTCTCTAAGCTCTCACTTACAGTTGACCGGAGAAAATGATAAATAACTTTTACATCTCAAATTTATCTAGCAGCCCTAACTTAGAAAATAGACTCAACTTGTGAACTTTTGGCAGTAATATTAGCCAAAACACACAAGCAGAATGGGAGAAATTCAATTCTGAAAGGATCTATTTATACTGAGCCTTGCATGAAAATTTTTGGACACCTCCAGCTTTCTGAAACTTCACTTAAACATGCAAAAGACATGTGGAATCCACTTAATCAACTTACCATCTCGTCCAAATTCACTCAAAACATCTGAAACAATTGCCTTTGGAACGCCTTGCCAACCTCCCTTAACATGGCCGCAAGGGCTATCTAGCATGCCCATATCTCTACGCCTAACTAAACTCTAAAAGCAAGGTCCTCAGCCTCTTGGCCACCTAGCTTAAACGTCTAATGACACTCCTCATCGCCCAATAACCTCTCAAGACAAGTCTCAAGCAGCCTTAGAGGTTATTTGATCCTTCTCAACCACATACACAAACTCAAGTTTGGTTGCCTACCTATGTCCAAACACCTAGAGTGTGGATTTAACCAAATTTCTCACTTTTTCAATTTAAGCTTCTTAACTTTTAATGATTCTTTTTAGTTTTCCTTCTTCCCACCTACCATGAAGTACCTAAAAAGATACTTCTTAAGCTTACTTTTCCATCTTAATTTAACTTAAAATTAACCTCCCAAGCTCTTTGAAAAAACTCAAGTTTCTTAAGGTTCAGGGTTTACAGGCTAGGGCTTTGTTGCGATTAATGCCTCTCATCCATCTTAGACGTGTTGCTTCTTTCTAAACGACTTTAATTATTTGCTACATGACTCTATGCTACGCCTACACTATTGCTCGTCGCAATGAGTCTTTGGTCCACAATCGTTCATTACAATGTTGCAATTGATTTCTTAGTCCTTTCTTCGCGTAATGAAAATAAAGCGTTTCACCGTGTCAATTGCTTGGACCTTTCTAAATTAATTGCCTTAAAGAAAATCATCCACAGAAGAGGATAGAAACTTTTTTTGCTTCGGGCGCTTGAGGGACCTTTAATATCTTGGTTTTAATACCTTAAACCAAGGCTCCTCTTGTCATTAACAAAATATTCACTCAACCTTTGGGTCAAGTTCATGCATCATATATTTCTCCGGTACCATAGACTTGTTTATGCATTTTCGGTTAAACGTGTGATACAACTCAAATTGAGTGTTTGAATAAAATCAAAATAAAACATCATCTCTAATTTTGAAAAAGAAATTCCCCGACAATGGTGCAAAAAACTTGCTTGTTTGGTTATTACATGGGTTGCATGATTGATGTATATGTTAGATTCATCATCTAAGTGATCCTATTGCAAACCTCTCTTCGCAGAATCAATTAATTCATTGGTGTGTCATTGAGGTTCTAAGTCTTCAACTACGTTACATAATGAGTATGGTCATTGCATGTTAGATGCTCACTATATCTCTAGGTCAAGATTGTTCAATAAAAGGCACATGCTCCTTTCCTCATGTAACTACTATATCTGCATTTACAAATTTTCCTATCACTTGCCTAAGTGTAAGCAAAGTGATAGGTTTCCTGAGTAATTCATGGTCAAACTTGGGAATTTCTATCAAGCTTTAGTTATAGGAAAATTGCATAGGATAGAATTTTGAGAATATGATATAGCATATGTAGCACATTATTTTAGAATTTTGTAAATATGGCAAAATTTTCACTTATAAAAAACTCTTCATCTTAAATTTTTTATTATTCCTAAAATACCCTTTAATAACTTATTTCTCTCTCTCTTTTTAATGCCCTACTCATTATTTATTTATTCTTTCACTTTTTAAGGCCTTAATTATTTATTTATACGGGAAAAATTATTTGTTCTTTCTATCTTAATCTTGATTTTAGAATATCAATAGTACAATAATTGCAATATAAAATATAATGGTGTTGTTGATCAGGGTAATTTAACTTCATTTGTGATTTTTTTTTTACTTTCTTCGATGTATATTTTGAGTTGAATCTGATTTCAAATGATTTTGTTTTATATTTTTTTTACATTGATTTTGTTTTGGTTTTACTTTGTCTCAATTTTGTATACCAGTGTTGTGATATACTTATATTATATGTATTAGCTGGTTGATATACTTACAATGTGGTTTTCATTTTTTCAAATTTTATGCAGTTCATTATAGTATTATTAAGTATATGAATGATATAACTCAGTGTATCAATGTATCATTATCAAGTATATCAACAATATATTGTTGAAGCATATCAGCAAAGTGAATAATTATCAAGAATATTAATCAAGTTTCTAAGTGTATATGAATAGTATATCAAGTGTATAAGTAGAACTTCAAGCATATCAAGTGTATTTAATCAATCAAATATATAAGTGAAGAATACTAATTAAGTGTATTTGCACAGTACATCGGGTGTATCAAATATATCATGTACATCAAACGTATCAAATTTTTGTTGAGTGTACCAATGAAGCAAAACAAGTTTATTAGTGGTTTATCAAATGTATCAAACTTATAAGTGAAGTTTTTAAGTGTATCAAACTAATCAAGTGTATCAAGGCCTAAGGGGTATCAAGTGTATCGAGAAGAATCAAGTGTAACGAGGAGTATTTATGTGTATCAAGATGTTTCAGGTGTCTATCAAAGAGTATCAGGTGCATCAAGTGTATCTATCAAATGTATCAAATGTATTTGCAAAAAGTATCAAGTGTATCAAGAGTTATTAGGTGTATCAGACGTGTATAAGGTGTATCAAATGTATATCATTAACGAGTGCATTTGTGACATTTTACCTCTTGATATGTGGGCTGGCCTTTGTTTTTTCCATTTTCGTAAATAATAAAGTATGTATGCTATGTACTTAAATTATTATAACTTGTTTTGCCATTTTTGCAAGTGCCCCTTAGTTATAAAGTTTATTTCTCCTTTAGGCGGTATACAGTATCTATAGAGTATAAGGCAAAAGTAGGTATGTGTATTACTATTTACACTAGAGATTCTATAGAATGTGACATGGAATAGTGGAAACGTGGAAAGTGAACTAACTTGTGTTAAGGAAATGCAAAGGACGGTTTTCATGTTGTAGACAATTAAGTCATGCGGTAGTCCTTGATGCGATAAAAATTACTTAACCATCTTCTAATTAAGGTGGACACTTCTCAGTGCCTAAGCCCATACTTGTTCCCTTTTCAAGATACAAATGATAAAGTTCTTAAGCAATAGCTATTTAGTTTTGATTACTTTCAAAGCTCACATTACCTCTCTTTTAAGGGTGATGACCTTTCGGCGCCAAGTTACCACACTTGTTCTCCTTTTGGAACACAAAATGATGGAGGTTTAATCGTCAGGATGGAGTTTGTTTCCAAACTTCTTTCTATGCGTGTTTAGCCATGTCCTTGCTAATTTCCCTTTCGAGGCAGTTGCCAACAAACACTAGCCAAGCGATGGAGTAAAGCTCAGCTAAGTGCGATAAACCTTACAAGTAAAGACCTCTTATCAAGAACTTATTATTAGGATTTATGTCCTAAAACTCGTATATTGTAAATATAATCCATTGACTGTTATTAATAAAGTGTTATTTTTATAAATTCAATAAAGATTATTGATTATATTATTAGTTTTGTCTTAATAATCCAAATCCAATAAACTAACATCTTAAGTTGCTTGATGAGACTTAAACAGTATGTAGAGACATACATGGATCAATGTTTGACAGCAACTTAAAGGGTCTATATTATAGGGATAAAGCTTGATACCTTATCCTGGTAACACTATGGATATGGCTCACTATATATTTGATTCAAACACAATGATCCAATGCGTTTGTGTAGGTGACATTAGTGAGGGTATCTTATACAATAAGTTTCCATAAGATCGGACCACGATACGTAACCACTAGATGTAACTCCATTAACTAGTTAGGTTTTTGCTTCACTAGGATGACCTAGGTAACTTAATCTTAATCCTGAGTGTCTTATGAACTCCTGTTTATGAGAGATTGTATTTTGATTTGTACGACTGAGAGTGACCAGATCGTCGACTCAATAAGAATATCATTTTGGGGACAAGACCGAGTAGGAAGCTGGGAACATAATTACACAAGATGGAATTCACTCCTTTCCTACTTTAGGGTAAGTAGATGAGTGTTCCCTTAAATGATGTCTCTAGGACTTGATCAAAAGGTCCTACCCTCTCTATGACATGAGAGTGATTTCTATTTATTGGTTGGACCATAAACATGTTGTTCATTAGAAGACACTAGTATTTAAGGATTAGAGCTAATCTAGGGATAAAACGATAATTTTGACCCAACTGGTGTTACGAACTGTAACGCCATTAAAAAAAAAAAAAATTATTATTAATTATTAAATATTATTATTTTATTTTTATTATTATTATTATTATTATTATTATTATTATTATTATTATTATTATTATTATTATTATTAAAAAAATGAAAAAGGGAAAACCCCCCCCCTCTCTCCCTCCCCCCCCGACTTCCCCCCCCCCCTTCCATTTTCTTTTTTCTTCTTCTTCTTCTTCGGCAGCCCTAGCCGACAGCCGCCGCCCCACCCTTCCTCTCTTCTCCTTCGCTCAACCACCACAACAGCCAGCCGCGTCGTTCCTCCGTCCGCAGCCGCAGCCAAACCCAGCCGAGCCCGACTCCGCTCGCGAAGCCTCACGCCGCTGCGTCCGTCTGCCGCACGTCGTCGTCCGCCCAGATCCGCGTCCCTCTCCGCCCAGCCGCGTTTTCTCCCCTCTCCTGTCCGCCGCTCCTTCTTCTATACGACAGGCGAAGCCGCCATCCGTCCCAGCCGCACGCCGACGCCCAGATCTGCACGTTCTGCAGCCCGCTGCCATCTGCACGCCGCACAGTCACAGTCTAGTGCTCCCGAAGGATGCACATATCAGTCTAGTGCTCTCGAAGGATGCACATATCAGTCTAGTGCTC
>CM046884.1:17801695-17854474 GCA_025688845.1 Cucumis hystrix
GGGATGATCCCGAAGGACACCCGCAGGGTAACTATCCACTAGGAAACTAATAATTTATCCCCTCAGTCCATTCTATACATCTTAACAGTCATTTACAACCCAGTCAAACGTCCTCATCACGTACTTTCCACCTAACCTCCAACAACCATTCATTTTCCAATTTTTTTAACCTAAGGCCAGTCAAAACATATCAGTCTATCGGTCAACGAACTAAAAACTTATAATATTCTCCTTCAAACACAAGGGGCATGACTAGTTAGTCCCCTCCGTCATAAGAACGCAACCACGACAGTGTATCCTACACTCCGCCTAAACAACCATCCTTCAGTCTTAACCCATCCCCTATAAAAATACATTTACTGTTTTCAGTCATTCAACAACCACATGTGCATGTTTACATAGCCAGTCAGTCACCACATAAATCCATACAAAAATATATATATTCTCGTCGAAATAAAATCTCAACTAAACATTCAGTCCACAGTCAAACACATGTAGCATATCCATTATTTCTACTCAATTCCAATATAATTATGCAGCCCAACACATCTCAAAGCTATAGGTGAGTCCAGTAGGAAATCCCTTACCTTAGCGTTATTCTAACCCCTTGATTGAATCCCACGTTGCCAACAACTCAAATTCACGAAACGAGCTCCAATTAACAATTTGTTCGTTGTGAACCCAACGACTTCAAGCGTTACCCCCAACCTAAGATCGAACATCCAAGCAATCAATTTAACAACATCCACAAATCGAATTTTTCAATGGAGATCCCCAAATTCATCAATTTCATCCTTACCAATGAAGTTACAACATGGACGTCGGATCCGCGGCTGGATGGAGAAGGACGCGCGGACAGATCTGAGACAGAGGCAGGCGGCGGCAGCTGGGCTTCGCGTATGGAGTCAGGCGGCGGCGTGCAGATGGCAGCGGGCGGCAAAACGTGCAGATCCGGGCGTCAACGTGCAGCTGGGGAATGGCGGGACGTGCAGATCTGGGCGTCGGCGTGCGGTTGGGACGGACGGCGGCTTCGCCGGTCGAACGGAAGAAGGAGCGGCCGACAGGAGAGGGGAGAAAACGCGGCTGGGCGAAGAGGGACGCGGATCTGGGCGAACGGCGACGTGCGGCAGACGGACGCAGCGGCGTGAGGCTTCGCGAGAGGAGTCGGGCTCGGCTGGGTTTGGCTGCGGCTGCGGACGGAGGAACGACGCGGCTGGCTGTTGTGGTGGTTGAGCGAAGAAGAAGAGAGGAAGGGTGGGGCGGCGGCTGTCGGCTAGGGCTGCCGAAGAAGAAGAAGAAAAAAGAAAATGGAAGGGGGGAGGGCCAGTCGCGCGAGGAAGGAGAGAGGGGGGGGCTGCCCCTTTTCCTTTTTTTTTTATTAATAATAATAATAATAATAATAATAATAATAATAAAATAATAATATTTAATAATTAATAATATATATATATATATTTTTTAAGGGCGTTACAGAGTTAGCAACCTAAGAAACGAGAAATGAACCGTGAAATTCTCCAAGAAATGTTGATAATATAAGAAATCCCAGTAGTCTATGTGCGGTAATGGTTCAAGCTCTTGGCGAAAAGAATAAAAGGAAGCTAATGTGTGATTTATGATTTTGAATGAGGCATTGAAGTCTGTTTACAAAAATGAATTTATGTGTTATATGCCCTCAAAAGGATTTCTAAGACGTTACTCACTAATTAAGCTTTTGACTTCTGTGTTAAATTTCCCTTCCCAAGGTTATAAGGCGTTGAGGCCAAGTTGAGAAGGGTAAGGCGAGCTGCTAAGCATTGACGTGTTAGCCAGATGTTCTAAAGATTTGATATCAAGTGCTAGGTGTTGAAGGCCAAAAGTTAATTTTAAATCTTTATTGTAACGAAAGCATGCATATTGTATTTGGAACACATGTTGTTAATAAAGAGAAGTTGTTTGTATGGTTTCTTTATCGCTTAGTAGTTTAATAGTTTAAGCTGGAATTAGGCGTAAGCTAAGGCTCTAAGATAAAAGTGAGTGTCCTAGAATTTCACTTTGAGACGTCAAGGTTGCGAGGCGGGGCGTGACAGTTGGTGTCAAAGTAATACATTTCTTGAGAATGGAACAAGTGCAAGTTTGTAAGTTATTCTTTTGGAAAAGTTGAGCTAAAAATTTAATTTATCTTTGTAGGAAGTTTTGAAAAGACATCATGCCAAGAACAGCACGAGGAAGAGCTAAGAGTAGATCACGGATCATAACTGAGCCATGTACGGACTTAGAAGCTCATTAAGTCAACCTAGATGCTAGAAAAGAAAGAGAAGATGAATTGTATGATAAAGTTGCACAAAGGTTGATTGATGGATTGTCAAGAGACCCGGAGAAAAAGTACGGAATAGAGCTGCTCAAGGCATTGAGAGCCACATAATTCACTGGAATGGTGGAACCAGAGCAAGCGAATAAGTGGATTAAATGTTGAAAAAGTGTTTTAAGGTCCTGGAACGTCCAAAAGAGAAGAAAGTAGATTTGGTTGTATTTTTACTACAAGAAGAAGCAGAAGATTGGTGGGAAATGGAAGAGAATAGGCGAGGAAGAGTGTGCTAGGAATAGTTCAAAGAATTTTTTAATGGTAAACATTTTTCTAAAAAAACTCACAAAGAAGAATGACGAGATGAATTTCTAAATTTGGAGCAAGTCGAGCTCTCAGTCGCATAATATGAGAAGAAGTTCACAAAATATGACAAATTACCTTTTAGAAGGTGAATGATAGTATTTATACCCTTTTTTTAGTAGTGGAGTATCCAACGAAAATACATTTAAGGGGGTGTTTGGGCCCATGGGTTTCAAATTAGGTGAAGGGATAAAAGCCCTTGGCAGTGAAAGAATTTATAGAACCATTCCTCAATTTAATTTGGATATCCCAAAATATCAATACATTGACAAAATAATATAGAAACAAATTTCTTATTATAGCTTAAAGGCTAAGCATGCTTTCTAATTATAGATTAGAGAAAGAAAAACTTACTTGTTTGACGTCTCTGAATTTACAAAATAAATTTTCAAATTGGGACACCACCCGTCGGAGACCTTCCTATCATCTCGGATGAGATTGGTTTGTGGGAACCAATTGGGATGAGAAAAAGTTTAGAAATTTTTTTAGAGAATCTATTTTGCAGAAAAACAAAATCATCAATTAAAGAAAAACTATTTTCTTCTGCTTATTTATAACTATCTTTCCTTCATAGAGTAGGAAAGAGAGTAGGAGAGAATCATGAGATTCTATTAATTTAAAAAATATTAAATTAATAGAAATTTCAAATCAACTATTTAATTAACCATTAATCAATTAGTTAATAATTAATTAAATCATATTTAATTAATGTTTCATTTAAATCTTATTTAATGCATATCTCTCCAATATCTTATAGTTTTATATTAGTTTAATTAAATTAAATGAAACTAAACTATTAATTAATTCTCTAATTAATTAATAGTTAAATTAAATATCTTATATTTAACTTAAATTAAATTTGAATCATATTCAAATATAAGTTTCTCTCATAACAAATAATTTTAATATGAATCCAATTCACATTAAATTAATATTTGAACTCATTTAAATATTTTATCTCTCATAAATTAACTTTGAATCATATCGAAAATTAAATTTATACAATAAAGTTTGATAAACTTTATATTATAATGTATCACTATACATTATACTAAATCCCAAAATAAATTTGAACATTTTAAATTACAACCAATATAAATAAATTTCATTACCCTTTATGAGCTAGGAATGAGACCTAATGGACCTACAGATCAGAAGCTACAACGATTTGAGATTAATTGGTTAAACTCATTAACCACATTAATCAATATTCGTTAACTATGTGTGCAATCCACTAAAGACTCATAATTGAACTCTTCTAACTGTAGATATATTTTTGTGTCCACGGATATAGACGAATAACAGTAAGTTAGTCCTTCATGAGTGTTCGTAATACCAGCTGGGTAAAATTACCGTTTTACCTCTAGGTTAACTCTAATCCTTAAATACCAGTGCTCCTCTAATGAACAATGGTCCAACCAATAAACAGAAACTCCTCTCGTGCTATAGAGAGCGTAGGGCCCTTTGTTCAAGTCTCAGAGATGCCATTTAAGAGAATACTCATCTACTTACCCTAAAGTAGAGAATGTGTGAATTCCATCTTGTGTAATTATGTTTCCAGCTTCCCACTCGGTCTTGTCCCCAAAATGATAAGCTTATTGAGTCGGCGATGTGGCCACTCTCACTTTTACAAATCAAAGGACAATCCCTCGCGAACAAGAGTTCATAATACACTCAGGATTAAGACTAAGTTACCAAGGCCATCCTAATGAAATAGAAACCTAACTACTTAACGGAGTTACATCTAGTGGTTACTATTTCGTGGTCCGGTCTTATGCAAACTCATTTCATAGGATACCCTCACTCGCATGCCATCTACAAGAACGTGTTGGATCATTGTTTTTGTATCAAATACAAAGTGTGTCGTATCTATAGTATTATCAAGATAAGGTACCCAACATTATCCCTATACCATAGACTTTTTAAGTTGATCTCAAACATTGATTCCTGTAGGTCTCTACATATTGTTCAAGACTCATTAAACAACCTAGGATGTTAGTTTATTGGATTTAAGTTATTGAGACAAAACTAATAATATAATCAATTACAATTATTACAATAATAACATTTTATTAACAACGATCAATGAATTATATTTACAATCTACGAGTTTTAGGACATAAATCCTAACGTTAGGGGGGTTTGATCTTTGAAGCCAAACCCATGTTTGTCCCCTTGGAATAAAATTCTTGGGATTAAGATTCAAAACCCATGAGTTTGGAATATGTTTTATTATTATTATTATTATTATTATTATTATTGAATGTCATATGTTTTAGAAAATTTCCCACTTCAACATCTTATAAATGATCGTTGAGAATAATTGTTAGCCAACTTCATGATTAACCATGATGATCGATCGACGGTCACAACAATCGATCATTTTAACCGTCGACTCTGGATCTTGATCATCGGCTCTGGATCATCTTGACCGTTGATTATCAATCGTCTTAATCGTCGGTGACCAGTTATCTTGATTGCTTGTGACCTACAACTTTGAACGTTATTGTCATGAGGTGAACATCTTGATCAACAACAACTAATTGTTCTCGTTAATTATCGGTTTCATGCCTATTAACAAGCGCTGGTACTGATGGTCAATGATCAATAGCGAAAACCCTTGACAGTTGTCTTAAAATTGGCGACCGTTGATCGTCTTCACCATTGATCAATTATCGTATTCACCATGGCTTCCTACACTCTTTTCCATGGGATTGAATAGTAAACACTATTGAAGCCCATGGATTACATTTTTTTTCTACTTCAATCTAGAAAATTCATCGACCAACTCCAAACACAATCTTAGTGACTATTGTCAGTCGACCACTAGGTGATATTTATGACAAACTCAGTTGACTAACTTTCGACCACCACTTTTGCAATTGCTCCAAACCTTGAAAAATTAATAAAAATGGATTTTTGAAAAACATTTTTTTTAGTCATTCCATATACTCCTTTGATTTAATTACAATAATATTTTTTTAAAATACGTATTTTTTCATTCTTCTATTTTCTTTTCTTCTTAAGTTTTTTTTTATAACTATTATTATTAGATCATTTTTTTAATGGTCTATTTTCTATTCTTTCATTTTAGGAGATTTTGTTTATTTTGTTATATTTTTTTCAAGGTGAAAATGGATGACCTATCTATTGTGATCTTGAGTATAAATCAAATATTGATATATTGATAATATAGTGAAAATTGTAATTATATATTACATATATACCATATTTTTTTTTAGTTTAATAACATTTTTCATTTTTTTTTTCGCTAGTCAATTTAACTAAAAGACTTAAGAGTTATTTGGATTGACTTAAGAAAAAGTATTTAAAAAAAAAACACTAATTTTTATTTAGACCACTTTTGATAAAAGTGGTTTAAAATACATTGCATGCGTGTCATAGAAAAACAACCATAACTATGGCTAAATGTAACTTTACTTGACTTTCACTATTTGCATGACCCTTTTGGTTATGTTTATGTTGAAACATATTAAACCATTTTCAATCTTGCTTAACTAGAACTTTCAATTTGTAATATTCCTACTTAGATCATTCATGTTAATGCAACTGTAATCAAAATTATTGTTATATAATATTAAAATTTCTCGTTTTTACTCTATTGTCATTAAAATCAATAGAGTAAAGAAATTAAATTAGAGGTACAAAATATAAAAATAAAATAAAATAAAAAAAAAATAATTACAAATTTGATACAAAATAAATTTAGGACTTACAACTAATAAAAAAAACTAAACAAATTAACTAATCCTAGAAATTCACAATCAGCACCCAAAATACAAGCATCAGAAAATCGAGATTTCTAAATCCTGCACCCCAAACACAGGCATTTATAATACCCAGGAATTAGAACCCCATCAAATAAGCCCACAAGCATTTAATTTCTAGACATTTGATTATGAACCTGCGTGCCAAAAGTCTCCTAAGTGCTCTTGGATCAAGTTTACCTCATTGTTGACTATGAACAGAAACGAATGCTACTCAAACAAATACACGAGGAATCAAGTTATTGGTCGTGTGAAAGTCGAGATAAAAATTGGATTGAATATTCATAGTGGTTTTTCTAATCTAGAATAGTGAGGGCAAACGATTAATTAAGTAGGTTGCTGTCAATAAAGTTTCCCCTTAAAGGATTTAGGAACATTCCTTTGAAAGCGAAGTGCACGAGTCACAAAAAGAATATGGCCTATTTTCCTTTTCGCCACTCCATTTTGTTGTAAAGTTTGTAGACAAAAAGACTGATAACGTGTAGAAATACAAGTAATTGTAGTCTTTTATGTAAAATAATGAAGTCTAAATGCATAAGAGTAGAAGAAAACAAGGGAAAAAGTAGGCAATTTCGTTAACTTACGAATAACATAACATGAAAAAGTTTTATTCCTGTTTTACTATGTTTTAGTGCTTTTTTTGCAGGATTTATAGGCAAAAAGAGTGAAGCTTGGTGAAATAACGTCTACGCGAGAAGACGAGTTCAACTAATGCAGGAACAAAGAAGCAAGCTAGGCATTTAGGGCACTAACAGACAAAATTGGTTGGCGCAAAAGTCAAAAAAAGGACAAAAAGACAGCGTGTGTGGCGCCGATGCAGCTTTTCAAAAGCATTAATGGCACGTGGGCTCCTATCAACATGAATTATCACCTCTCACTTCAAAATAAAGTGTGCACATTTTGGCCGAAGAGCGAGCTCAAGCGTTGCCCATCCACCCTTTCCCTGAGTTTCTAAGTGAGAGCTAAGAACAAAACAAAGGAAGAGCTCTTCCCATTTCATCTTCCCCCTAATCAATAGGCAAAAATCAGAGCCAAAGAGAATGAGAAATCATACTCTAAGGCGTATTCCTTTATTCTGTCTTCCATTTTGTATTTATATTGTACTGTGTTGTAATATGTACTCCATGGCCAAGAGGCCTAAAGTTATTTTATTCAATGCATTGCATTTCTTTTTTCATTCTCCCGTATTTCTATTTCTTGCCTGGTTTGATCTATTTAATTAGCTTACTATCAATAAAATGTGTTTTAATGCCTAGAGAATCATGATGTTTGCATTCTTAGTTTTGCTTAGTTAAGTATGGATGTTAATAATATTGTGTATTTGAGAGAAGAATAATGGTTTTGATTATAATCATCTGACAAGTAAGAACACACATTTAGTTACGCGATTGGCAAGAAGGTTGTAGCAATGTAATCTTATTGTCGAGTTCATCCTTCGCATACATTACAAAAGTGACAATGTGTGTGGCAAAAGCACCGAGATATTTCCCGCCTTAATCAAGGGAAACAACTTAGAACGCTTATAAAATGAGTAGATATAAATTATGGTTTAACTTTGTTTATTTGGATTCTGAAAGGCGAGCAAGTATGGCGAAAGGTGTCATGAGGCTATTCCTTTGTATCGCCTTGAATCATTAAGCACAATTTATTATGTTTAGATAATTAGACTATTCCTTCATCGTCGTGCCTATAATGAGTTCATCGTCCATTTTTCCTCATTTTGCCATATCACCTTGCACTGCCTAAGCACCAAAGTGTACATAGTTAGTATAGAATATATTGTTCATATTCATACTGTATAGCTTATACCGCATGATTTAGTTACACGATAGGATAAAGTAGCAAATTAAATTCCCTGTGTTCAACCCTAGACATACCAAGAAACCTCTCTTCGCTTACACTTGACGAAAGAAAGGAAAACTTGCACGATAATGTTTATCTTTAGTGATTTAGCAACACATGAATAAGAGTGCACCTTTTGACGCATAACCTTATTCAGTCGCATCATAGTCGCTCAATTAGAGCTCATCATGTCAAATCCACGACCAAGCTGTATGATTAAAACAGAACACATACACAAACAAGAAAGTTTTTGGCACCGTTGCCATAAATTGTGCAGAAGTTCTGTCTCAGTTGAATCATGTTGCTTTAGCTAAAGAGTATGCGAACAAGTTTATGAGTGAGGGTGAATAGCCTAGATTAAGACTTGACCTTGAAATCGAACAAACCATTTGGAGAAACTGTAGAGAAAGGCAGAGGTTGAATCGAGCAAACAACGTGGAGAATCATAACAATCAAAACAACCCTGCCAACCACAACGCCCCATAACGGAATCCCGCTTACTTGGCCCACAACCTAGACAGACTTGTTAGAGCATTCGCATCACCAAACTTATACGATTTCAATCCTGGCATTGGTTATCTAACATTTGGTGAAAATGCTAGATTCGAGATCAAACCTGTCATATGATTCAAAATGCTGGATAGTTCGAAGGACACCCACGCGAGGATCCTCACCATCACATAAAAAATTTATACTCTATATGCGCCTCATTTAATATGCCTGGAATTTTGCGAGATGAGCTGCGTTTTGCATTATTTTCATTTCCATTACGTGACGAGGCAAAGAGATGGCCAAAGTCTCTGGAACAAGG
This sequence comes from Cucumis hystrix, assembly GCA_025688845.1. Lineage (NCBI taxonomy): Eukaryota > Viridiplantae > Streptophyta > Magnoliopsida > Cucurbitales > Cucurbitaceae > Cucumis > Cucumis hystrix. The sequence continues at coordinate 17,810,781 of CM046884.1, forward strand.
AGAGGTTTCAACATGGGATGACTTGATTGAGAAATTTGTGAAGAATTTCTTCCCACCCATCGAAAATGCAAGGATAAGGCAGGACTTGATGCCCTTCTAACAAAGAGAGAGAGAATTTGATAATGAGTGAAGAAGGTTTAAGAGAATGGTGAAAGGATGCCCCCACCACGACATTCTTGAGTGTGTTCTTATGGAACAGTTCTATTTTGAGTTAAGCAAGGATGCACAACAGATTGCTGATGTTGTGTTTGTAGGGGGGGATGTTAAGAATTCATATAACCAGATCAAAACTACTTTGGACGATATGACTAGCAACAATCAAGAGTGGGAAGATGATGGTTTTCGCTTGCGACAAGAGAATCGAGGGAACCAAGGAAATAGAGGAAGGGTAGAAGATGGAATGAACAAAAATAAAATGGTGCCGCTACAAGGTTAAGTCACCGAGATGAACAAGCTCTTACAATCCACGATGTTATCACAAGTCAACACCGCTGAGAGCTTTGTTCAACCAGTGCAACAAGTGGCTAAAATGGGTTGTGTGGGATGCGGAGGCCCAATGCCACTAATGCATGCCCACTAAACACTGAGACTGTTGCATATGTAAAAAATGATATGTTTGTTGATGCGTTAGAGCAAATGTCTTCCTTTGTCAAGTTCCTGGAAAATATCTTGGCAAAGAAGAGAAGGATGAATGATTATGAAACTATAGCTCTAACACATGCAACAAGTGATGTTTTCAGAAATGGGGTACCCAAGAAGATGACAGACCCTAAAAGCGTCACGGTGCCTTGCTCGATTGGCAGAATGGATCTAGGTCGTGCGCTATGCGACCTTGGGACGATCATCAATTCAATGCCTCATTTTATATTCATGTAGTTGGAGATAGGGGAGGTGCAACCAACTCATATGAGGCTCTAGTTTGCCAACATATCCATGATCAAACCTAAGGGCAAGATTGAAGACGTTTTGGTGAAGGTGGACAATGCACACTTCGTCATTATGGATTACGAAGTTGATCGAGAGGTCCTATCCTCTTTTGGCGGCCATTCTTGTCAACTGGTCGCATCCTTATTGATGTCCACCAAGGGAAATTTATAATGTGTTTCAATGATTAGGAGATCAAGTTCAATGTTGTGAACACAATGAAGTTCCCTGTTGATGAAGAAAGCTTCTGCAATAGAGTCGCTAGGTTAGGACTATTTCATTTAAATCATATTTAAATGAATATCTCTCACATAACCTATAGTTTTAATTTAATTAAATAAAATTAAATAAAATAAAATAAAATAAAATAAAATAAAACTATTAATTAATTCTTCAATTAATTAATTGCAAGATTAAATATATTTAATTTAATCCAAATTTGAATCGTATTCAAATATAAATTTCTCTCATAACCTATAATTTTAATGTGTATCATATACATATTAAATTTTAACGTATAGTTTTAATATGAATTTAATTCACATTAAATTAATATTTAAACTCATTCAAATATTTTATTCTCTCATAAATTAATTTTGAATCATATCCAAAATTAAATTTATAGAATAAAGTTTAATTAAAATATAAATTTTATATTATAATGTATCACCATACATTATATTAATTTTCAAAATAAATTTGAACATTTCAAATTACAACCAATACAGATAAATCTCATTACCATTTAAGAGCTAGAAAGGGGACCTAATGGACTTAGAGATCAGAAGCTACAACGATATGAGATTAATTGGCTGAACTCATTAATTACATTAATCAATATTTGTTAACTGTGTGTACACTCCAGTAAAGACTCACATCTGAACTCTTCTCACTATAGATATATTTCTGTGTCCATGGATATGGATCAATAACATTAAGTTAGTCATTCACAAGTGTTTGTAATACTAGCTGGATCAAATTACCATTTTTCTCCTGGGTTACTTCTAGTCCTTAAATACGGGTGCTTCTCTAACGAATAACCTGTTTATGGTCCAACTACTAAATAGAAACCCCTCTCGTGCCATAGAGAGGGTAGAGCCATTTGTTCAAGACTCAGAGACACCATTTAAGGAAACACTCATCTACTTACCATAAAATTTGGAATAAGTGAATTCTATCTTGTGTGATTATGTTTCTAGCTCCCCGCTCGATCTTATCCTCAAAATGATAAGTATATTGTGTCAGCAATCTGACCACTCTCACCCTTATAAATCAAAGGACAATCCCTCGTAAACAGGAGTTCATAATACACTCAGGATTAAGACTAAGTTACCTAGGTCATCTTATTGAAATAGAAACCTAACTAGTCAATAGAGTTACATCTAGTGGTTTTATTCGTGATCCGGTCTTATACAAACTCATTGCATAGGATACCCTTACTCATATGTCATCTACACGAACGCGTTGGACCATTGCTTTTGTATCAAATACAAAGTGAGCCGTATCTATAGTGTTACCATGATAAGACATCCAACATTGTCCCTATACTGTAGACCATTTAAGCTGTATCTTGAACATTGATTCCTGTATGTCTTTACATATTGTTTAAGATTCCTCAAACAATATAAAATGTTAGTTTTTTGGATTTAGGTTATTAAGACAAAACTAATAACATAATCAATAACGGTTATTGAAATTATAATTATACCACTTTGTTAATAACAGTTAATGGATTATAGTTACTATCAACGAGTTTTAAGTCATAAAATCCAACAATAGTTTGGTTGTAGTCGCAACACTATGCATTTTAAATTTTTTATATGCCACAAAATACAAAATAAAATGGGTAGAAGAGAAAAATGGAAAAAAAAATAGAAATAGAAGATTAGATTGACATTTTATATTTGTAAAAAGATTAGGATTTTCAATTTCAAAATAAGGGAGAGATAATTGAGGAAAAAATAAATTAAAAGATCTTTAAAACAAAAATTAGTCACATTGAACCTAATATTCTTTTAGGGGCATTTTTGAGTTATAAAAGAAGAATATCACGTGGAGCAACACATTTGTTATTAAAGGTCTACATAAGTCTGGGTGGACCGGGTAGATTGACAAAAAAGGAATCCTATCAGCTCAATATACAAGGACAACCCAACCCAACTCAAAAAAATTTGGATTGGGCCGGGTTGAGTTGATGGATTAGTTGTTTTATGGAAAATAGGAATATTTCTTATAACAGCAACATGAAATATGCAGATTGCATATTGATTCTTTTTGATAAAATTAGATAGAGTTCAAAATTTTGAGCATTAATTGAATCGATAAAATCAGACAAATTTCATCAATTTTTTCTGAGCATGTGTGCACTTTTACTAATACTTACCTAGTGTTCTAAAGATGTTATGGCAAATTCAATTTTTAATATATTCAATTTATAAAATAGCTATCGAAATTTAATAATCAAATACTAATGGAGATTTGAAGAAACTAACCTTATTGTGAGGTTGAGAGAACGAGTGATTAGAGATGTTGCAAAAAAAATTTAGATGGGAGGGAGGTGAACGAAGGCAAAAAGGCAAAAAAACAAAAGAAATAGGGAAGGGGGCAGCCGACAATCGGCGGAGGGTGGCAGACAAAGAAAAAAACAAATGAAAGATGAATTGGACGACTAACCTTATTGTGAGGCTTTGAGAAAGAGTGATTAGAGAGGTTGCAAAAAAATTTTAAATGGGAGGGAGGCAGACAAAGGAAAAAAAAACAAATGAAAGAGGGAGGCCGGACGTTAAAGGCAAACGATTGAAGAAGAGCATTGAGGAGACCACACGCGGCTAGGTTGAGGAGTGACGAGCGGCTTGGTCTTTGACTCTTTAGAATTTAGGGTTTCTATATATATAATTGGAATTTAGGTCGGGTTGGGTCAACCTGACCCCTTATTTGTTCAATCCGGTGAATCAGCCATTTTTTATTTTTTTATTACTTTTCTAACCCAACCCAACTCAACACAAAATTTAACCTAACACAATCCTTACTTACGTAAACTAGGTTGGTCGAGTTATCGATTTTTTTTAACACCCCTATTTATTATAATCGTGAAAACAATTGTTTTTCCTATATACTGAAATAAAACTTAAAAAGTTGCCATATACCTTAATAGTCCTTAAATTAATTAATGAAATTAATATACATAATTGGAATATTGTCAATTGATGATAATAATTTATATAAAAAATTAAAATAAAATATTAATGACAAAAGTATTAGTTGAAATTTATCAAGACTAAATAATATGTTCATATTTAATAGTTAATTAAAATTAATAGTAACAATTAATTTATAAACTAATTAAGTTATATTTATGTTGTTCATCTTCCTATAATGAAACGTCCCATCATTCTTACAAACTGATACGAGTCCTTTCAAAACATCCTTTGTCCTCACTCACATGATCAAAGCATTGGAAGGAAGGTGCACCTTGTTGTATAGGTAGTAACTTTTTAATTCTTAAGTTTTTCTTAACTTTAGTTTTATGTTCTTAGTATCTCACTCATTCAGATGTGATATCGGTTTATTCATGTCTCTCTTCTAAATTTAGAGCGTTACATGTCTACCTGCTTCTGCTTAGTTCGTCCTCGAACCACATCTTACTGTGAGAGGTTCCTCTCTGATACCATATGTAATGCCTCATGCCTAACATGCTTTGTTTTCAGTCGCATACATCCAAGGAAAATTTACAGGAGGTCACCCATCATTGGAGTTCTTATGATTGAATCACCAAAAAAGAAAGTACATCTTGTTGGTATAGGTAGTAACTTTTAATTTTCCTTCCTAAGTATTTTTTAACCTTACTTTCAAATTCTCAAAATCTCTCTCATTCATATGTGATACACGTGTCCTCTTAAATTCAAGGCGTTATGTAGAAATCCAACATTTTTGTAGGGTATTAAAAGACTCATGTCATTTAAACCTCCATAGATAATAATATACAGATTTTAAAGTGTGAAATTATGTAAAACAAATAATAATATTAAATGTTTGTTAGAAATCTCGTAAAAAAATTTGTGAAATAAATGAGACCTTATTTTTAACCATCTACTAAATAGTAATATTAAATGTTTGTTACAAATCTCATAGAAAAATTTGTAAAACAAGATAGACCTTATTTTTTACCAGTTACTCCTGATATGTTATCCAAATGCTAATATATAATCAAAGTTAAAAGAAAGAATAATAAAATTACCGCACAATAATAAAACTACAAAGTCTCTTTTAAATATATATATTTTTATAGTAGAGAGACGAAAAATATTTGAAGTAGGTGAATTTAATCATGAGTCTAAAAATAATATACAAGAACATAGGCTCAGCTTAATCGAGGGTTAGAGGTTCCGGTTCTATAGCCTTAATCCAATTTGTATTAAAATACAATATACACGTGGAAGTAATAAACTAGTACAAAAAAACGGAACCGGAGCGCAAAAAAAGCAACGGTTTGTTTTCAGTAGAGAAAAAATATGGCTATGGCTGTGGCCTTATCTTCATCTACAGCTACTCCAACCACCAAACTCTGGCCTCCTTCAACATCGCAACCACCCAGGTTTCTCCTTCCTATTATTCCCTCAAGCCCGTCTTCAAACACTAACCTCCTCACTTCTTCACCTTCTCACAAGTGGAGGCTCAGAATCTCTTTCTTTCCTGCCTTTTTGAACAAAGGAAAAGGAAATAATGTTACTGCTCTTAAACAGGAACTTCTTCAGGCAATTGACCCCCTTGATCGAGGATCTGAGGCCACTCCTGAAGATCAGGAAATGGTTGATCAGGTTTGGGTTCCCTCACTTGCATTTTAATTTCAACAGCCCCACCAGGTGTGTGAGGTTGACAAATAAAGATAATATGATGTTTCAGAGTCAGGGGATTGGGGCGGGCATACATTTTAATAAGGAGAAATTAGGCTGGTAGGGAAATTAAAAATGATGCTATTCTATTTAACCGTATACATATTCTAAGTTTCAAAGAGGGAAAAGAAAACCACAGCTTCCAAGAATCAATAGCTTCAACGTGTCCCCTTCACATATTTGGAAGACACATGTATCACAAAAAAAAAAAAAAAAAAAAAAAAAAAAAAAAAACTTCAAATCATGTTTCGGGCATGCGTCTTCCAGGTATCTGGATGTATCAGTGTCAGATATGTATTTGAGATATTGATTCTCTACATACTTTACGTATCTGTGCTCCATGGGAATATACTCTAATGTGGACCCATGAGGGGTTTTTAAAGGGTTTGGATAGTGAAGGTTGGGTATGAATGTTTTTTTGTGGCGGCAAAAGCTTCCGAGGGGAGGATTCGTATATCTCTTTACGAATTTCTTTGCAATCATTGAGGAATTGTTGAACTCAAGATATTTTAGTGAATAAATATTGTACATGAAGTTACATCCCCTGCTCTTGTTATATTTGTGATCTTTGTACATGATGGATTAGTTGGTATCTAAACTATAATTACAAAGTGGCCTGTGACTCTTATTGAAGAAAAAGGCCTAGTAACTAATGCCTGAGGTTCACCTAACTAACCTCATCACACGACCTTTTAATTGGGGAAGAGGTCCTCTTTTGTATGTACGTACACTTTTAATAAATCATAGCATAGTTAATCGTTGTTCTCATTTTGATTATTACCAACAGATATCACGCAAGCTTGAAGCAGTCAACCCTGCAAAGGAACCACTCAAATCTGATTTACTAAGTGGAAAATGGGAGCTCATATATACTACTTCAAGATCAATTCTGCAAACTGAGGTAGCTGGATACTTGATTATGACATGTTTCCTCACAACTATTTCTACTCCAGGATATATGCACAGTATAGTCATTTATGCTGTTTCTCTATCTCTGGTTTAATTCAAGATTTTGATTGATATTTAAAAATTAGATCTTTCATCAGCTATTATTGATAAGATACCATCATTGATTAAGGTAAATGTGTTAACAGAAGGTCATTAATAAGAATACCAGCCTAAAACAAGCTAGGAATCCTCATGAAACAATTAAGGAAGGATTAAGTTATTAAGAATAAAAAACAAGGTAGAATCTCTCACCAAAAAGACTTGGTGCAAGAAACCTTAGGGTGGGCTTAATTAATCATTTAATTAATTCTTAACCGTTGTGTTTTGGCAGAGGCCCAAGTTTTTAAGGTCAAGAATAAACTATCAAGGAATCAATGTAGATTCTCTCAGAGCTCAAAATATGGAATCTTGGCCGTTCTTAAACCAGGTATAAGTTACTGTTCCTTTATTGCATTTGTTTTCAATGAGATATTATGTGCTTTCTCTCTCTCCTACTTCCTAACTTGTGTGCCAATGAGTTATGTTTGTATGTAATGTAATTTCTGTAGATTTTATTTCCTATTGTCTTTACCCTTCGCTTGCCAGATGCCATATCAAATGAAGTTATTTTGAAACCAAGTTTTGCACCGGATTATATCAGATCCATAGATGGAAATGAGTCATTTATTTTCTGTTAGATATATAATTAAAAGATAGTTTCTTACCCTTGGAGTTAGGGGTAGTTGACGTATTCATGGGAATGCAATGGTTGCACTCGTTGGGTGTAACAGAGGTTGATTGGCAAAATTTGACCATGACATTAATGAAGAAGGTTGGAATGTAGTGTTGAGAGGTGATCCTAGCTTAACTAGAGCTTGGGTAAGCTTGAAGAGTTTGATACAGTCTTGGTCAGCATCAATCAAGGATTCCTAATTGAATAGAGTTATAGAAGGGGAAGTGTCGTGGCCCGAACTATATGGAGTTGATGAAGTACCCACGGTTGCTGAATCAGTACCTGCGCTGTTAATTTGAAGATGTGTTTGATTGGCCAGAGGAACATCCACCAAGGAGGTGCATTGAATATCATATTCATTTGAAGAAAGAGACTGATTCGGTCAATACACTCGTATAGGTATGCTTACCAACAAAAAGAGGAGTTGGAGAAATTAGTGGATGAGAATAAATAAGAATAGAGAGGAAGAGGGAAAGCTAGTTAGTGAGTTGAATGAATTGGCTCATGCTCTTCCTTGAGAGATAGGATAGCAGAGAAAGAAGGAGTTTGTTCCTCGAATTGAGAAACTCTCAATTCGATTATTCTTTTCTTGTAATTCGTTCTGGTTACTGAAGCAATAAAGTTTTCCTATACTTACATTTCAAGAGGAGTTCCATCAGAAGTTTGTGGTGAAGACTGATCAATGCTCGTTGAAGTTTTTGTTGGAACGAGTGATCCAGCCTCAACATCAAAAATGGATTGCTAAATTGTTGAGTTACACATTTGAAGTAGTCTATAAATCGGGGTTGGAGAATAAGGCTGTGGATGCACTATCTCGGATGCCTCCAACACTGCACTTAAATCATTTCTCTGCCCCTGCTCTATTGGATTTGGCCGTGATTAAAGAAGAAGTGGAGAATGATTCGTGATAAGGCTTTGGTGGGAGAGGTGTACTGGGAAGGTATGAAGGGTGATGTAAAGAAATACTGTGAAGAATGTGTAGTTTGTCAAAGTAATAAGGCTTTAACGTTATCTCTAGCGGGCTTATTTGATGCCTTTGGAAATTCCAGATGCTATATGGAGTGACATTTCGATGCATTTTATTGATGGATTACTGAAGACGGGTGGATTCGATGTGATATTGGTGGTGGTGGAAAAACTTAGTAAATACGTCCATTTTTGGCTTTGAAGCATTCGTATACAATGAAGTCTGGCTGAAGTTTTTTGTCAAGGAAATGGTTTGACTACATAGATTTCCAAGGTCCATAGTTTCTAATCGTGATAAGTTGTTTGTTAGCAATTTCTGGAGCGAAATGTTTAAATTGTTCGGTACTAAATTGAATCGAAGTTCAGCCTTTCATCCATAATCAGATGGTTAAACTAAGGAGGTTAATCGAAGTGTTGAGGCATATCCTTGTTGCTTTTGTGGTGAAAGACCTAAGAAATTGTTGTCTTGGCTACATTGTGCTGAATACTGGTATAATACCACGTATCAAATTCCATTGGAATTACCCCATTCCAAGTAGTGTATAGACGATTACCGCCTTCGTTGATTTATTATGGAGATTCAGAGACTCCTAATTTTACCCTTGATCAGCAACTCAAGGAAAGGGATGTAGCTTTGGGGGTTCTGAAGGAGCATTTACGGATAACTCAAGAAAAAATGAACTATGCTGATAAAAAGTGGTGACATGTGGAGTTTCAGGTGGGAGATTGGGTATTTTTGAAGATTCACTCTTTATCAGAAGTGTCCTTGTGAAAAAGGAGAAATGAAAAACTATCTACAAATTCTTTTTGGGCCATATAGGGTGCTGGAAAGAATTGGACAAGTGGCGTATAAATTGGAACTACCTCCGTCAGTTTCTATTCATCCGGTATTTCATGTCTCACAGCTGAAGGCAGTGTTGGGTGAGCATTCGAAGACGCATCAATTGGTTCCTTTCTTGTCTGAAAATCATGAATGGATGGCCAAACCAGAGGAAGCGTATGGGTATCGTAAGAATCCTATGACCTGAGTGTGGGAGGTATTGATCAGTTGGAAAGGATTACTTCCTCATGAAGCCACTTGGGAGGTTTGTGATGATTTTCAATAGCAATTTCCAGATCTTCACCTTGAGGACAAGGTAATTTTGGATAAGGAGAGTAATGTTAGGCCACCTATTATATGGCAATACAGTATGAGAGGGAGTAAGGGGGGTGCATGTGTAATGGGTAGTATTGCTGCCAAGGCTGGGACCCACAATTATTTAGTAATAGGGGAAGGTTTAAATAGTGAGGGGGGGTCTTTCAGTGAGGATATGAAAATTATGTGAGACATTTGTCTATTCCTTGAAAGATAGGAAATGCAGAGAGAGGGTAGGGTTTCCATTTGGTTCTTCTTAATTATCTTTGTTCTTGTTCAGGATTTTGGTATTCTGCCAATTCCTTGTAATCATTTTTGTTATTCCATTGAATAAGGATCATGCAAAGTTGGTGTTCTATCACCAAGCCACTTAAGTACCACATTGGTCATCCCATTCTAACCAATGTGGGATAAAGGCATCCCATACTACCTTGGTTCTTAACACCATCTTAGTAGCATTCGAGGCCTGGTCTTAATTGTATATTTTCTCATTAATTGTCTGTTAGCTCGGATATGATCCCATGAAGCAGAAGCTCCTGATTTCAACTTGAATTAGCTGAACCTTTTGATTCTCTGTTGTTTTCTAGTCAAAGAAGCTCTCAACACATTTAACCCAATTGGGAAATGCTTCGAGGTTGATTTTCCTATGAAATGTTGGCATATCAATATTCATCTTATAGTTTTGTGGTTGGTTCTCATGTTCTTGGTCATGATCAACTCTCACAAGTTGTATGTTTTCTAGAAATCTTCTAAGAAGGTGTTCCTCATTATCATTTGAGGTTCTGAATCTTGATCTTCTTACTGGAGTTCTTGGATTCTTGGAAGGTTTACCGGTGCTTGATTTCTTGTTGAAGGTTGTGAGCACCCTATTATTGATTCTAGGACAGATTTGCTGTTTTTCTTGATTTCGATTCCTGTTTCTTGTGTTTACCCATTTGTCCAAAGTTTGAGGTGGAGGAGCAGCAATGGTTAATTGATCGAGTTGTCTGCTCATTGTAAAAAGAAGTGTCATCAATACTCAATCACATCCAACCAAGTGCACCTTCAATGGACAGCAAGCGTGCAGTTGTCTTGGGATAAAAAATTTATAGAGGATTTTTGTAATCCGCATCACATACCTGATTGGAAATAGCATTGATTTTCCAACCCTTGAGGTCCAAAATCTTTGGAGCTCTAATACCAAAACTTGATGTATACAACTTCGGAAGACAATCTTTACCGAATAATACTTACATACAAGTGTAAGCTACAAGAATAAAAAGTACAAAGCACCAGATCAGTTCACATGGTAATCAAATGTTTACAGCACCAAACAAACATAAAAAGGACTATTAAACTACATAGCCTGAACAAACCAGAAAACCAATAACGAATAACCAACCCAGCAATTAAAAGGACAAGTGATACATCACCAAATAGTTCATTAAGAGATAACAATCAGAGGGAAAAAGAGTCGCAGCAGAGGTACATGAAGGATTGTATGACCCTTAGTTAAAATGTTGAATAGGCTTACCCATGAGTGATTCTATAATGGTTAACATCACATTGAAAATGCTTTTAATCATGCCAGATCAATTTTAATAGGATCAAAATTGCATTTAAAAATGTATAATTAAAGATGGAATTGATTTTGATTGATTAAAGTTAGGTTTCAGGTAGAAAAATGATTTTAACCATTTCAAAATTAGTCCCTAACATGTTGATCATATGGATTTAACCGTTGAGATTCCGAAAAAGCTGCTAGATACCTAGATTAGTATACATGGGTATATCTTGTATAAGGGTAATTAGATTAGTATAGGGTTAGGGGTATAAGGGTAATTAGATTAGTATAGGTTTAGGGGTATAAGGGTAATTAAATACTTAGGAAGTTACTAGTAGTTATTGTGTAAGTGTGGTTACTAGTAGTTATTATGTAAGTGTGGTTACTAGGTTGGTTACATCTTGTTATAAATGGAGGGAGGGTAAGTGAGAGAGAGGTTATTCTGTGGAGTGATTGAAGGCTTGGGTGAGAGTCCTCAAGAGGGGGAGGTTCCAAGTGCCTTGTAATTGGGTTTATCTTGTATTTTCTTATAGTTCATTATAATAAATTAAGATCTTGTTCTTTTTAGCAAGTGTTCTAACAAAAGCATTGCAAAAGGATGTAACAATATATCAAAGTAGTGCTTCTCCATTTTTCTCAATTATATAATGAGACATTGGTTTATAGGTCCAGCTTTATGTTCATGTTTGTCTTTTTTGTAGGTCACAGCAGACTTGAAGCCTTTAAATTCAAGAAAAGTAGCTGTTCAATTTGACACATTCAAAATTCTTGGTCTGGTAAATCATCTGGTTTCTTTGACTATTCTACTTAGTTCCATATGTAGATCAAACTATATTTTGTGCTTGCATTTTCCAGACTCTGGAATTCATTTTCTTTAAATAATAGAAATGAGAAGTTACATTACTGGATAGTTTGGATGTCTTTTGTAGGACCTATGATTGAAGAAGCTTTTTTACTGGAAACCCTGCTTAGAAAGAATCGAGATCCTTAGGCCTACTTTTGATCCTAGAAAACCGGCTTTGCTGTTGCAATTGAATTTTAAGCTTCTTAACTTTTTAAATAAGTTAAGCATACTATGTTTCATAAAAGACTTTAAATAATGGACTTGAAGCATTTTAATTTTATTTCTGTTGGGAATGGAAAAGAAGTTTTATCTAGAGTAAAATTAATTGGTTATGTGTAAGGCTCCTAGTTAGGAATATATTGGGATAATTAGATGATGAACTGTAAGAGGGCATTCTAGTAATTAGATACTAAGTTAGGTTTTTGAGTTATAAACAGTATGAGAGAGTATGACTAGGGGTGTGAAGAATTTAGAAGAGTTTGGCCCTTGGGAGAGAATTCTTAACCGTCTAGAATGTGATGAGGAGTTTGTGCATCTATATTTACTTGTTCTAATTATTATCTTGATATTTTATTTTTCTTGAAGTAATTATATAATCACAAGGATTTTTCCTTGTTATTTTCTTGGATATTTGTGTCCTTGTTGCAGTTTTCTATTGCAGTAAGAAGAATCCTAACATAATGCTAGTTAAATAACTTGAATCATATTATCTCCAACCAGCATTGAGTTGGATAAAAATATGAATTTCTTTTAGTTTGGAGTTTCTGTTGCTGGTCAGCTAAAGGAATTGCTCTGTTCTGCTATCATTGGTATTTCTGTTTTTCATCTATCAGCTAAGGGTCAAGCACCAATAGTGTTTGACTAGGAGAGGTGGGGGTTAGGAGAAACACTATCCGCAAAAATTATTTTAAGAATTTGTGCTCGGAGGTGGATATGATAAACAGTTTTGAGTAGTTTAAATGAAGTTTCAATTTTGACTCTCTCAAAAGTCATCTCAAACTGGCATCCTTAGAGAATATGATTCAAATCGTCTTTTTCTTTTGACAAGCAATACAACAAAATGGCCCAACTAGCGAAGACAACTTCTTAAAAATTCGATCAAGAGTGTTAACTCGTTCGTTAATAACCTGCTAGACAAAGAACTCAACCATCTCTCGACACCCCATTGAGTAGAAAAGATAAGATCCCTAATGGAAGAAGGGTCTATTAACCAACTAATGAAAGAGGTGAAAGAGAGCCCATATTCCTAAAAAAATGCACATCCCTTCTCTTGTGCTTAAACTCAAATTTCTTGATTTAAAAAAAAATAAAAAAGATTTCGTGACATTCATTTTTTTCTTATCAGAAAACAAACTATAGAAACTCAGCAAAAAGGAAAAAGAGCTCCCAAACCTTACCATAATTTCAGCCACGACTATTTTTTTAAGGACAAATGATATGGACAAAGAAACATAAATGCATAGAGTTTATTTTCCACCAACTGATCCTCCCAAAAATATGTTTTCTTACCCTCACCCCTACACAATGAACCAAGTAAGAGAAAGATGGAAGCTCAAGGAAATATCCTTCCACAAACTCCTATGTGTGCCTTTAATCTTCTACTCGACAACCACTCAAAAATATGAGGTTTGCATTGCTCGCAATAATCCTATACCAGACGGTTTTAGGCTCAAGGAAGTTGGGTATATGAGCTGGTTATGTAGGATGCGACAGGTGTCCCTCTTGGTGGAGGTAATCTCCAATCTGTTTCTTTTCGGAACCCAGTGGTAGATGGTTAAGGAAGAGATTGGCTTCTTGGAGGAAAATATTGTTATCTAAAAGTGGTAGAACAAGTGGATCGGAGTTGCTTTACAGATTGTGCAACAATGAAGGGAGAGAGCCATGTGAGAATGAGGGACCATAAATGCCAAATATGGAATTCTTGAAAAAAATTGTCTAGATTTTCAAGCTCAGGTAATTTGTATATTGACGTAAAGACAGCTTTTAGAAATTAAACTATCAAATCATTTACCCATTTCACGGAAACTAAGCTAAAAACTACGGAAGACTGAGATTTTTGGATAGGCTAATCCTCCCGCTAGCTTGATATTGCCATACATGGTCCCCTCACGTGACTTGTACACAGCAACCAGACCTAACGCTTTTCTTTGATGACGAAGTAAGGCTGGTTGTCGCTGAACGGAATCGTATTGGTCAAGTGCCAATCATAGTGCATTCCACTAAGGTTTCACAATGGATCTCTCACCAGTTTAATTTCATTGATGTAAATCTTTTCATGTCTTGATCAACAGATACCGGTCAAAGCACCTGGAAGAGCCCGCGGTGAACTTGAGATCACATATTTGGATGAAGAGTTGCGGTACGTAGTCATGCTGAATTTTTTTTTTTACTGTTCTAGTTTTGTTCTGGTTGTAGGAATTCTGCTTGATGTTTGGATCACAAGCAGTTAGATCTCTGAGACAAACAGATGGTTAGATTAGATGATATTTATATAAAAATTTAATAGTAAAATCTATTAACAAATAAATAATCAACTGTTAGTTATTAATCAAATAAATAAAAAATTTAGATCTCTTAATGGATGTCAGAAACTGTTAATATGAGCTATAAAATTAATAATTATTTCAAAGATAAACTACAAGTTGATGGATAAACTTCTTATAATGAACATTGATATAAATGAGCTTGATTTACAAAAACAATGATTTTGAAGAAAGTTTGTGTTTAAAGTTTAGTAGTAATAGGTCCACTCATTATCAACTTCAATCCAGTATCTCTAATTGCTTCTGTCCTTAGAATTCAACCAAATCTGCCTCTTTTATAGCAGGCTTTAGGTAACTTTTCTGAAGTTGCGAGAAGAGAGATATTTTTGTTAAATCACCACTTAACCCGACCAAAAGCTTAAGTCAATAGTTTACGGTAGAATAATCTTATACCAATACTTTAATACTTCCTCACTTGTGGACTTGAAAATTTGCACAAGACTCGTCAAGGAAAAATACTAATTTGGAATAAATTTTTCTATTAAGTTGCCTGCTCTTAAACAAATTTTGAGAGAATAAAATATTCTATTATTTTCAAATATGTGCTAATTATATCTTATTATACAATAGAAACCTCTCTTCTTTCTGTTTGGCGGTGGCTTCTTTCTGGTTCAATTGTTGGTCAAATTTTGAGTTTTAAGTTTGCTCTTCTTTTAGTCTGCCAAGGGTATTCTTGTGACTTAAAAACAACTTTGAATCTGTGGTTTTGTGGAAATTCATAGCGTGAGCAATAATAAGCAATCAGCAACAAGGAGGGGAGGAAAATAGACCAAATTTGGGATCATTGTCTTCTCTTAGTGTCTAGGACTTGTCTCTTTTGCAAAAACTATTGGGAGTTTCCTTTTGTAACTCGCTTTCATACCCTTCGTTAATTTTAATAAATTTGTTTTAAACGGTAGAAAAGGAAACACCAGGTTTGTAAAACCCCAAACCTACATGTCCTAACGTAGTCTATTTTGAAAAAAAAAAAATAAGGAAGGACTTATTAAAGATTAGAGGTTGATAAGCGACATTGTTGGTATGTCATTGTAGTCAAGGTGGCCTAGAGGAAGCAATTTTGACTAGGTATTTGGTTGGCGGCCGAGGAGTACCAAAATAACCTCTAAAGCAAGGGCAAGCGGCCAAAGGGGCCTTGATAACCTCCAAGTATGGAGGTAGGGGACAATGATAATGGTGGGCGCCAAGGGAAGCAAGCAAACCTCCAAAGGCAAGCAAAGCTAGGCATTTTGACAAGGCCTTGCGATACTAGGCGAGATGGCCAAGCAGCCGAGGGCTTGAAGGCACGTGAGGAGAGGGCTTTGTGGGCAAAACTAGGTGGCAAGAGGTGTCAAGAGAACCTTTATACGTTGAGGCATGCGACCAAGTAACCCATGCTGCAAGTTAAGTATGAGATGATTTAGAGTTTAGGTGTGCAGAGGAGTGTGTGGTGTTTTGAGCCTAAGCTAGGCGACCGTCAATATAACCTCTAAGGGTAAGCCTAAGTTATGCGGCCAAGTGTTGGCAAGCATGGCTAGGCAAGAGGAGCCATGCTAGGCGTTAAGATGGGTGTCATGCAACTACGCATGACGTGTGGGCAAGGGCCACGCGAGAGGGTGTGCAACAAGGGGTTGTGTGCATTCGAGTAGTCATGCGAGCAAAGGAAGCTCTAGGTATTTTGGGCAAGAGGTCGGAGTGGAATCTAGGTGCTATGACATGCAAACACCTAGATTTTGGCAAGTAGGAGGTGTTGAGAGACAACCATACAAGTAGGAGGTGTCTCAAAGTAGCCATTCATGGACCAGTATATAAAGGGAACTTTGGAGAAGCAGTTCTCCCAAACCACTCGGGCCATTTGGATAATTCCAATTGCAAAAGCTCTTAAAATGAGTCTAGTTTATTAAGTAGAGTTGTTGGACAAATAGAACACGAGGAAGGCATGTGTTGGGGTAAAGAAAGCCACAAAGGTCACTTTTCGGGTGAAATTGAGCAGTATTGAGTTTTCAGAGGCTACAAAGCTCATTTCTTGGAAGCTTGGGCTGAAATTTGGAGGTAAGCTAGTTATGACACTTCTAAGTAAGTTTGTAGAAACAAGTTTCTTAGTTTGAATTCTAGATTTTTAGTTATTAAGATTCAAAGTCAGGTTTAGGTTTTGGACCAAAACCCAGTTTTTGGACAAGGTTTGAAAGTGGGCCGAGTATCATAAAGACAAGGCAAGTTCGGCAGGCAAGAATGAAAAAGAGGTTAGTATGGGTGTTAGGTGAAAGAGGTTAGTATGGGTGTTAGGTGTGTGTAGGATAAGGCTCAACGCATAGCCAAATGGCATGGGACGTGCCCTAAGCCATGCGCACACGACAAGCACAACACGCACATGGATGTGTAACGCGACATGCAGAACGCATGAGGTTAGCACGCGACTAAGGCCCTGCTCGGGTGCAAACCTCTCTGTCGCGCATGCCTACGTGCCAGCTCAACCCACATGCCATTTTTAGGCCTTATTGAGTATTTTGGCAAATTTTGCTTGGAGTTTGAATATTTTCTAATTATTTCAAGACAAGAGGAGTTAGGAAGATTTTCCAAGCCTAAGGGGTTGAGCCACAAGTTGTGAGTGACAAGTGCATTTAAATGATTTTCAATGTTCAGTTAAAGTTATTTACAAACATATTTTCAATTAAGATTATCTTGAACATGTTTGAGCTGTTTAGAAATGATTTACGAGCATGCTTTAAGATTTCTAAAAGTAAAATTGTTTACTAGGAACAGGTTACTTGGCCGCATTCTAGGAAGCAAGCAAACCTCCTTTGCCTGCCTAACCTCCAAACCATCTTACCCTTAACTCGAACAGGTTACTTGGCCGCATACCTCAACGTATAGAGGTTCCTTTGACACTTCTTGCAGCCTAGTTTTGCCCACAACGCCCTTTCCTCACATGCCTTCAATCCCTTGGCCACATGACCATCTCGTCTAGCCCTTGTCTTGCTCGCAAAGCACATCACAACGCCTAGTCAGCACAACACAACGCCTAGCATGTCTTGCTCGACTGCATAACCTTGTCCTTAGAGGTTATTTAAACAACCTTGACTACCTAGTCTAACCTCAAAATGCCTAATTGATTGACACTTGACCCAATTTCAACCTTGCTAACCTTCCTTTGGCCACCTTGTCTAACCTATGGCCGCCTAACATCAATACTTAGCCAATTTTTTCAAACTTTTCTTCTTTCAACAACCATGACACCCTTATAATGACATACCAATAATCACACACCAACGATGACAATTAGGCCACTACCACAACTTAGTAAACTCATTTTTAACCATTCTTTGAACTACTATCTTAACTTAAATCTTAGTCTTCAACTAATCTCAAATCCTAACACATCCACTTGTTTTATTGGAAGACTTAGAAATGGTATAGTTCAGGGTTTTCAGTTTATGTGGAAAACCCTATGATTCGAAGAAAAAATCACTATAGAGAGTCACTTTTTATTATTTTTGCTCACAATGTAAGTTACAAGAAAAGACAATTTTATAGGTTTTAACAAGCCTTGATTCAAAAGAGGAAATAAACTTAGGGTAAAGTAAAATACTAGAATACCCTTAGGATACGGTATCAACAAAGCCCATTATTTCCAACTCTCCCCCTCAAGTTGAGGTGTAGATGTCAATCAGATCCAACTTACTAAACACACGAGTCAAAACATGTCCTGGGCAATCCTTTGGTGAGAACATCAACAACTCATTGATTAGATGGAATATCTGGAATATAGATACTGCCATTATCAAGTTTTTCTCTTATAACATGTCTGTCAATCTCTACATGTTTCGTTGTATCATGTTGCACAAGATTGTTGGTTATGCTTATAGTCACTTTATTATCACAATAGAGCTTCATAGGTAAAACAATGAGTTAAAGATTAGACAAAACTTTCTTCAGTCAAATTTCTTCACAAATTTCCAAACTCATGTTTCTGTATTAACCTTCAACACTACTTCTAGCAATAACACTATACTTTTTACTTCTCCAAGTAACTAGGTTACCCTACACAAAGTTACAATACCCTAAGGTAGATTTTCTGTCAATAACTGATACTACGCAATCAAAGTTAGTATAATCCTTAATACATATTCTGTTAGTTTTCATGAACACTAGACCTTTACTCAGAGAGCTTTTCAAATATCTTAGAATTCAATTCACAATTTCCATATGTTCTTTATAGGTTGCCTGCATGAATTGACTAACAAGACTTGCAACATAGGAAATATCTAGTCTAGTGGGAGATAAGTAAATTAGCTTTCCCACTAGATGCTAATAACTCTTTTTATCAATAGGAACTTTGTCAACAAAATCTCCCAGTTTTACATTGATTTCAATAGGAGTGTCAGCAGGTCTCATCCAGTCATATCTGTTTCTTTTAACAAGTGAAAGGTGTATTTTTGTTGTGAGACAAAGTCCCTTCTCTTGATCTTGCCACCTCCATTCCAAGAAAATACTTTAAATTTCCTAGTTATCTGCTCTCAAACTCGTCAACTATTTTCTTTTTCAACCCGGTGGTCTTAGTTGTATCATCTCATGACAAAACATTATCATCTATGTGTTGGATTTTATGTCTTAAAACTCGTAATTAATTAATGTTAAGCTATTCTATTGTTCAATAAAGCTGTATTGAAGTGATAAATAAGTTTATACTAAATTAAGAGATTTGTTTGTTATATACTCAAAATCCAATAAACAAGGTTCATTGACTATTAATATGAGTACTTGAATTTTATTTAGTGACATAAATGTCGATAAAGTTCGAGTTATAGTCTAAACGGTCTTTAGTATAGGAATAAAGTTGGACGCCTTATTTTGGAGACTATGGATGTGACCGACTTTTTATTTAGTACAATCAATGTATAAAAAATTGGTAATGTAGAGATATGTAAAATAGTTTACATAAGACTGGACCATTAAATAATTACTTTTACATTGTAACACCATTAACCACTTAAAACTAATTATTTCGACTTTGATGACCTAGGTAACTCAATCTTAATCTTGAGCTAACTATTGACTCATGTTTACTAGGAATTATACTTTGATTTGCATAGGTTAGGGTAGCTTAACAACACTAACCTAATAGACCTCCCATTTTAGGGGGTAAGACGGAGTGGATAGCTGATGACATAGGATGTAGGACAAAATTCACTTCTATCCACTTTTATGGTTAATAGATAAGTTGTTCTGTTTAATGCCGACTTCAGGTTTTGAACAAAAAGGCCCTACCCTCTCATTGGCTCAAGAGCGATTCGATTTAAAGGTTGGACAATAAACCAACTATTCATTAGAGGATCAGTTCAGGCTTAAGGAACAAAATGTAATCTTAGGGGTAAAATGGTAAACTAACTCAGTCAAGATTACAAATATTTTGTGAAATGTTGACTTTTATATTAGGTGGACACAAATATATCTATAACGAGGAGAGTGCAACTATGGGCTATAGTGGACAGTCCCGATTAGTTAACGAATGATGATTAACTCGGTTAAAAAAGTTTAGCCAGTTAATCTCAGATAGTTGAAGCTTATGATCTGTTGATCCAATAGGTCAATTTACGAGCTCATTGTGAAATTAAACTTACAACATACTGATCGAGAAATTCGAATATTTTGAATAATTAAAGATGGAATCATTAATAATATTTGATATAGTTGACGATTACAAATTGAGAGAGATGATATTTAAATAAGACTTAAATATTGAAAATTCGAATAGGGATTTAAATTATGTCAATTGGATTGATCAAAATTAAGTAGAATTTAATTAATTACGTTGTTTAATTAATTAATTAATGAAACATTAAATTATTTAAATTAATTCATCTAAGGGCAAAAAGGGCATATTTGATTTTAGTTAAAAGCCAAAAGTCAGAATTACACTTTGGACCCTTGAAAGTCAAGAGTTGACTTTGACCTTGAGTTAGTGGATAATTCCACAATTAGTGGAATTACCCTATCCATGGTGAATAACTATTTGCTTGTGTGTTTGTTCATCAAGCAAATCATCAACCAAATTCACCTAGTGATTATACAATTTAATTGTTTTTTAGGATTATGAACTTTAGAGAATTTTGCTGAGATTTGGCCCTTTTCTCTCTAAAAAACACAAAATTAATTACTAAATTGGTCTCACAACCAAGTTCTAAGTCCTGAGAATAGTAGAGAAGATTAAGGGTTGTCCTTGGAAGTTTACTTCCAAGATCAATTACAACATCAAACACTTGATTTGAGCTACAAAGTTGAGTCGTAAAAAATTATGTTTTCTTTTTTTCTTTTTAAAAGCATGTTTAATCTACTAAATTAGTGCAATTAAGATGATATTTGATCCATTGCTTATGCTGCATGATTTATACATCATTCACTACACGTAATTAAATAACAATTTTCTTAGATACCGATCTTTTTGTAAATGTCATCTGATCCAAATGTCTCTGAGTGAAACCTTGGGACTTTAACACATATCGAATCATGCTTTCAGGGATTATTTCTATATGAATACTTTCCTAAGTTTACATTCCAGATGATCAAACTGAGCTTCAATAGCTGGGGTGGCTTATACACTTGTTCTTCTAATTCATCATTCAAAAATGCATTTTTCACATCAAATTGATGCAGAGATCAGTCTTTTATTAACTGCAATAGAGAGGATCCAGATCATGTTTAACTTCGCTACAGGGGAGAAAGTCTTAGAAAAATTTGTCCCATAAGTTTGGGTAAACTCTTCCTCTACAAGTTTGGCCTTGTACCTGTCTATAGTTTCATTTGATTTATATTTTAGAATGAACACCTACTTGCAATCAGCTGTTTTATGCCCTTTAGAAAGAGCTCGGCGTTTTCGCACGTGTAATTCTTTTCAAGAGCTCTCATTTCTTCCATGACGACATTCTTCCCTCAAGAATGTCAGAATTCACTGTACTGAAATTTACTTATGTGAAAGCACATGGGGATGGCTCAAGCGCAACGATTTGTTGCTGAAAACTTGTCTGAAGATTTGCCAAATGTTATTGAACCATTTTCAATGATAAGCCAATCGAACCTTGATGTGCATAACTAGGTGACACATGACGAGGAACTCGGTTGATGCGACAGGGAGTTTACCTATGTGGTGAGTGAACGACTCACTAATCTCATTTTCACGATGTATATTTCAGCTAGGTTTCCATCAAAGGATTGTGGTGACACTAGAGTTGGATGAATAAGCCAGGACTGAAGATAACGATCAATGACGACTTTGGACAATAGCAACAGTGTTGGCATAGAAAAAGCAGCAATTCTGGCAGCTCCAATTGTGGCAACAATGGTAGTCGGTGGTGGTCGTTGTAGCTGAAGTGGAGTTGGTGCAAAACTAAGGTTGTTTGGCACTTGTTGGTATTCGTTGGTGGTGGCTAGGGTTTTGTCACCACTTTCTGATACCACGTTAAATGGTAGAAAAGAAAATACTAGGTTTACATGAAAAACCCTATAATGGGAAGAAAAACCTACGATAGAGTCACTTTTTATTATTGTTGATGATATATAATTAAATTTTCCTTCAACCACTAGCTTAAACTTTTAGATGAATTGGTGGTTTAATATGGTATCAGAGCAGGTGGTCCAGGAAGGTCCTGTGTCCAAGCCCTTGCATTGTCGTTTCCTCCCCAATTAAAATCGATTTTCACTTGTTGGACCTTTCAAATGGGGCTATAAACTATCAACAAAGTCTCTTATTTCCAATAGAAATCATATCTCGACCCAAGTAGTTTTTTTATTTCAACCAAAGCAAGATTTTTTAGTACTAAGGGCCTTGTTTGGATTGGTGTAAGAAAAAAAACGGTTTTCAAAAAACTTGTTTCTATTTACTCTTTTGATAAAAATTGATTATAATGGACTCTGAGAGCTATTTTGAGTTGTTAAACTCTCTAACTTTTTTCAAAATGACATTTCTTAATTTACACACCTGAGAATGTAATTTAAACTTACCTTCAATTTAAGTAAAACTAGAGAAAACTGATACAAGAGCTTTTGTATTCACGATGCAGTCATACTCGGGAAAAAAAACACTGAATCCAACGAAAATATATGGAGTTCAAAACTCTAGAAGTAAGGGTGAGCTTGGAGTGACTTTTGGAATGATGAAAAAAAAGTCATTTCAGTGCATTAAATGCACCAAACTATTTTTTAAAGTTCCAAATACTCACTCCCTTTCGGAGGGATTCACCTACTCACTTCCTCCAAAATTGTTTAGAGAAGAAAAAAATGCTTTTGCTTAGTTACAACGTTTTTTTAAAAAAATATGCGAGCCAACCCAACCGTACAAGAACTTGAACATTATCTGTGCAGCATATTATGAAATCTCAATTATTATATCTTTATTTGGATCTCAACTTATTGAATTGTATGTGATGGTTACTAGACAATCTAACCAGTTTTGTTTTGTAACAATTGATTAACAAAAGACCATTAATGAATTAAAAATTTAAACCTTTAGTTAATGGTTTATATTGTCATGAAATGTAGTAAATGAGTTGACTTGAAAGTTTAAATAGAAATTAACTGAACCACGTTTTGCATGCTTTACGTCTTTGAAACGTCATTCATTATCAATTTAATATTATGAAGCTTTCTTAATATCTTTGTATGTTATATTTATAATAAACTATGTTTTCATTCACCAAACATTTGATTGATTTTACTTTTATACATTCTTATCACTGGGGTGTTAAACTGTTATATATATATCATTGAATATTGACAGAATATCCAGAGGTGACAAAGGGAATCTCTTTATCTTGAAGATGATTGATCCTTCTTATCGAGTACCTGTGTAACACTTTTATCTCTTTACTTTAATGGTAGTATCCTTCTAAAGCCTGATGAAGTCACAAAAAAAACAGAGTAAATATTATGTTCTTGTAAATTGATTCTCATGATATTTTCGTAAAACTTGTGGCGACCTTCTGTATATTTTTGCAATATACCAAATTATGCCGTAAGTATTGAAGGGCGTGAAATTCCCATGAATGTGTTTGATTATCGTGTAATATGGAAATCGGTTTTTATATATACAAAAATAGCCACTGAACTAGATTTAGCTAGGTACATGTTGAGTTTGAGAGAGATGTGTGAAGAAATTCTTCTATTAACTTTCACTTATTTTATTTACCGACTTAAAGTTCCCTTTTTATAAGAGAACTTTGATACATGGAAATGAAACTAATTAACAGATTAACAACTGTTATTTACAAACAAAATTCACAGACTAACAACTGTTATAGCTACAAACTGTTATAGCCAATTTAACAGTTATATTTGTTAATATTCCCCCTCAAGTTGGACGATGAATGTCAATGATTTCCAACTTGGATATCAGTTTAGATAAGGTAGAAATAGGCAGTGCTTTGGTGAACATGTCTGCTAGTTGTAGGCTAGATTTGATAGGGAGAACTTTGAGGAATCCATCAGTGATCTTGTCTCTAACAAAGTGACAGTCAATTTCTATATGTTTCGTTCTTTCATGAAACATAGGATTAGAGGCGATAGCATTGGCTACTCGATTATCACAGTATACATTAGTGGGCAGTAAGATCTTTACATGAAGATCTTTAAGAAGCTGGGAGATCCATACTAACTCGCTGGTGACTTAAGCCAGTGCTCTGTACTCAGCTTCTGCAAATGATCTGAAAACAGTAGCTTGCTTCTTTGATTTTCATGATATTATGGACTCTCCTAAAAATATGCAGAACCCAGTAATAGATCTTCTAGTGTCAAGACATGATCCCCAATCGGCATCTACAAAGGCTTTTAGATGAAAGGAGGTAATAGGACTGATCAAAACACCTTGTCCATGAGATCCTTTTAGATATTTCAGCAAGTGATAAGCCGCATCTAAATGAATCTTTGTAGGACTTTGAATGAATTGACTCAGTTTGTGGACGGCGAAACATATATCAGGTTGGGATATCTGAAGATATATAAGTCTTTCGATTAGTCTTCTATAGCAAGTATCATCATCTTCCTTGAGAAATTCTCCTTTGTCCTTTGAAAGCTTCAAATTATGGTCCATAGGTGTTGTAGCTGGTTTGGTCTCAAGAAAATCAGTGTCTTCAAGGATCTGAAGGCAATATTTTTTTTGGGATATCATGATTCCTTGTTGGGATCTTGACAAATCTAATCCCAGAAAATATTTTGCTTGACCCAAGTCTTTAAGTTTGAAATGCCCTTTGAGGATTTCTTTTACTGAGTTTATCATTTGAGGAGAAGGTCCGGTCAGTAGTATGTCATTAACATACACCAGTAATGCTACAAAGTCACTTCCATTTCCTCTAGTAAATAGAGAATAATCTGATTTGGATTGGTAAAAACCATGTGAAGATAGGGCTGTTGCAAACTTTAGGAACCATTGTCTTGACGCTTGTTTTAACTCATATATGGATTTGTTAAGTTTGCAAACTAATTTCTCACCTTTCCGTGGTACTTGTGAGGTTTTATAGCCCAATGGTAGAGACATATGTACTTCTTCAAATAAGTCTTCATTTAAGAAGACATTATTAATATCCATCTGAGTAAGAGACCAATTGTATGTTGTAGCAAGGGCTAGAAAAATCTTGACAGTGACGATTTTAGCGACTGGTGAGAAGGTGTCTGAAAAGTCTATTCCTTCTTGTTGATTATAGCCTTTAGCTACAAGTCTCGCCTTGTATTTGTCAACTGTGTCGTCGAGTTTATATTTTACTTTATAAACCCATTTGCTGCCAACGGTGTGATGATCTTTTGGAAGGGAGACAACGGACCATGTATTGGTTCTTTCCATGGCCTCTATTTCTTTTGCCATGGCCGTTCTCCAATTTTGATGGTTCACGACTTGGTGGTAATAGGAAGGTTCATATATGGTAGTGACATTTAGAAGGTAGTTTTTATGGCTTTGAGTATAGCTATTGTAAGATAGATATTTGGTGAGAGGGAAGGGTGATTTTCTGTGGGATGTAGGAGGTTTTGGAGATATAAGGTTGCAGTGAAAGTCTTTTAGGTAGGAAGGTGGGTAGTGAGGTCGAGATGACCTTCTAGGGGCTATAAGGATGGCTGTTTAGACTGTGTTATTAATTTTTTCAGAGGTTTCAATGTAGAGGTCTTGATCATCAACACCGTGACTATCTTGACATATGTTCTCTGAAGAATAGTCAATAGAGTTTTCAACAGTATCTTTACTTCCAAGATGATCAAATAGAGAACATGCTATGACAAATTGATCAATGAAGTCATATGAGATGGGCTTGTTGTCTTCTTTGATGGATTGGAATGGAAATCTTTCCTCAAAGAATAGGACATCTCTGGAAACAAAGAATTTCTTTTTAGATACATCATATAATTTGTAGCCTTTCATACCTGATGGGTACCCCATGAATACACAACGTTTTGCCCTTAGATCAAATTTCAATCTGTTCAATGATGGTGTGGAAGCATAAGCAAGACACCCAAATGTCTTTAGGATGTTGTAATCTGCAGTTTTATAGAGTGGCAAAAGGTGTGCTGTTAGATAGCAAAACCATAGGTGTTCTGTTGATCAAGTATGCTGCTGTCAGGATGCATTCCCTTCAAAAAATAAGATGGACTTTGGATTGAAACATGAGGTGTTGATGTTTCCTCTCAACAACTGAATTCTGTTGAGGAGTATATGCACAGGAAAACTGATGACCGGTTCCAGTGCTAGCAAAAAAATCTCTAAAGTTCAATTTAGGAGCATTATCAGAACGAAAAGTCTTGATTTTCTTTGTGAATTGAGTCTCAATGAGTTTGAAGAAATTGGGAATGACTTGTAGGATGCCGTTCTTGTTTTTCAAGAGGTGTATCCATGTGTACCTTGACTTATCATCAACAATGGTGGCAAAATAAGAGTGCCCTGCATGTGTTTGGGTTTTAAAAGGTCCCCATATATCACAATGTACAAGATCAAAGGTGTTTTCTGCGATTTTATTTAGGGAAGGAAAAGACAGCCTTCTTTGTTTAGCTAAGGGACAAATATTACACATTTCTTTACAGTTTAAAGAATCATAAATTCTATTATGTGTGACAGTTCTTTTATTCTACTAATAGAAGGATGTCCCATGCGTTTATGCCAAGTAGTCGCAGAGGCTTTACACAAAAAGGCAGTAGATTCAATAGAACAATCTCTATTCTTTTCATCATTTACTTTGAGCAAGTAGAGACCACTGATCAGTTCAACCTTCCCAATCGTTTTCAAAACTGACTTGTCCTGAATGAGACAATCAGAATTAGTAAATGATATAACATATCTTTCATCCTTCAACAGAGCACTTACTGATAGCAAATTATACTTGAACTTAGGGATGTAAAGGACATCTTTCAGTATAATTTGTTTTCCTATTGAGATGTCACCTATATACTCAACTTTTAATCGTGCTTTAGTGGGTAGTATAACTGACATATTTTGTGTGCTGCGGATCTCCTTAAACAGTGTTTTATCATGGCATATATGAGAAGAAGCACCAGAATCTATGATCCAAGAAGAATTGACGAGTGAAGTGGGAAGACAAGTACCTGCTATGTGGGTAGTTTCTTTCTTGGAGCTCTCATCAATGTGTGGAGTATTTAGATGTGTCTGCAGCATATTTAAGAGCTGTGAATATTGGTCATTATTGAGACTTGCAAAGAATGCAGAATGATTAGCTTTAGGAACTTCTGTTAGCTTCTCATTTCCAGTTGATGCAGAGTTATTCTGACTTTGTTGGTGAACTGAATTGTTGTTCGCCAATCTGTGCCCTGGTGGATAGCCATGTAGTTTATAACATTTGTCAGCGATATGTCCTTTGTATCCACAATTTGTACATATCGATCTATTGTCTTTCTTCTTGGACCTTTCAGGCATAAATCTTTTTTCTGCATTACTCATTAGAGTGATGCTTTCAATGGAAGGAGTAAATCCAATGGATCTTTGTCTTTCTTCTTGGATGATGAGAGAAAATATCTTGTTTATTGGCGGTAAAGGATCAATAAGCAAAATCTGTGCTCTAATTTGAGAATATGACTCATTTAATCCCATAAGGAATGTCATTACAAATTTTGCATTTAGGAACTCAATCATTTTTTTCGATCCTCCATAGGTACATTCATTTGAAGGTCTATATTCAATGAGTTCTTGCCATATAGTAGTGATTTTTGTGTAATACACTTCAACTGAAAGATTTCCTTGGGTTGTAGTTACAAGGTCTTTTCGTAATTGATATACATGTGGTCCATTAGACTGTCGGTATCTCTCCTTTAATTCATCCCATATCTCTTTGACATTTCCATTGTAAACTAAGCTTGCTGCAATTTCTTTGGAGACTGAATTGATTATCCAAGAAGCTATGACATCATTGTTACATTTCCATGCTGATAAGAGATTACCTTCTGCTGGTTTTTCGATCGTACCTGTAATGAATCCAATTTTATTCTTCCCAGATAATGCAAGTTTCATGGCTCTGCTCCATGAGGAATAGTTACTTGATCCTGCCAGTGGTGTAGATACCAGATTGGTGGTTGGGATAATCGAATGGTGAAGGATAAAGGGATTCAATTGTACGTCGAAATCAGAGGGAGTAATCGGAGATGAAGGGTTACAATTGCCAGACGTTGAACTCTCTGGTGTTGCCATGATGAAGACAGCACGATGACATTCGGACAACGGTTTAACTCTCTCCTTTGCCAATTTGCTTTGATACCATATTGAGTTTGAGAGAGATGTGTGAAGAAATTCTTCTATTAACTTTCACTTATTTTATTTACAGACTTAAAGTTCCCTTTTTACAAGAGAACTTTGATACATGGAAATGAAACTAATTAACAGATTAACAACTGTTATTTACAAACAGAATTCACAGACTAACAACTGTTATTTACAAATAGAATTCAACTACTAACAAACTGTTATAACTGTTATAGTTACAAACTGTTATAGTCAATTTAACAGTTATATTTGTTAATAGTACACATTCACACAACCTAAGGATGCTAGTAACGAGGGAGAAAAGGAGAAGTAAAACTTACCCTCGTAGATTCCAACCTTCACGATATCCTCTCCAAGTCCTGAACAAACCATATCTCTGTCATGAGCATGAACTCCTCAACGAATAACAAACACCAGTGCAAGGGCTTTCTTACTATTCTCTAGGATTCCAAAGAACTAGATGTGTGGGCTCTAGCATCTTGTAAGAAGAAGAAAGGTTGAAGAGAATTATTGAGAGTATGAGGGTTAGAATTTGAGACTTTGGAGATGGAGGCTAGATTCACCGATTGAACCCTTTGAACTTTAAAAAGGCTACAAGGAGGATACTTTTATATGGTGAGGCTCCAAGATTTTAGTAATTAACCTTTAATTAGCCAATTAATCATATCAACTATAAAATCTTTTAATTGATCATATTCATCATAGAATTAATCAACTAATATATAAATATAACACTCACTCTCTTTTATTTCATAACTAATTGATCTTTAATAAGTCAATTAATCATATAAGTCAAATAATCTTAATAAATCACATTTTAAATAAAATTAATTAGTTAAACATATAAATATCATATATGTATATTCATGTCTCTTTTATACTACAGTTCAATATGAATCCAATCCATATGAAATCAACATCAGAATCTCATCCAAATATAATATCTTCACAATAGAGTCCTTATACGAATCCAATTCTCATACTATAATTCTATTTTTGATAAAATATTTACACTTCATTACAAAAATCATCTAATATAAAAGACACACTTATATATATATAATATAAAAGACACACTTATATATATATATATATGGAAAATTGTCAAAACTAGAACATTGGACAAAATATTCACATTTCATA
The DNA here is from genome assembly GCA_025688845.1 of Cucumis hystrix. Lineage (NCBI taxonomy): Eukaryota > Viridiplantae > Streptophyta > Magnoliopsida > Cucurbitales > Cucurbitaceae > Cucumis > Cucumis hystrix. The sequence continues at coordinate 17,840,148 of CM046884.1, forward strand.
TAAAAATCAAGTGATGAATTTTGTCTTTTAATGATTTTGTTGTATGGTGTGTAAATAGTTTGTCAATTTTTTTTTTATATTTTTGAAAAAAATCATATATATATATATATATATTATATATATATTATATATATATATATATATATTTGTATGTACGTATTTCATAATATAGTCTAGATTATAGATTGTATCAAAACACGCTATACGATATATTAATCATATTAATATAAAATCCTTTCAAATAATTTGAGCATTTTGAATTATTCATTGTTACTATTGTTTTTGGGCTAGCAAGGGGACCTAATCGACTTACATATAGAAGCTTCAATGAAAGATTAATCAGTTAAATTTCTCCAACTCAATTAATCAATATTCGTTAACTATGATCACTTCACTAAAGATTGATAGCTGCACTCTACACATTATGAATATATTTTTGGGACAATGGATATAACAAATCAACAAAAAATTAACTCTTCACAAATTACTCATAACTACAACTAATCAAATTATTGTTTCACCCTTGTAGTTACATCTAACTTCTTAAATGCTATTAAATTATTAAACAAATATTTATAGTTAAACTATAAACTAACACCTATTGAGTCAATGAGAGATTGAAGCCTTGTTGTTTAAGACCTAAAAGCAACTATTATGGAATGAGGAGTGAATTTCATCTTGTGTTCCTAGCTCCTTGGAAAAATCTCCAAAATGGTAGGCTTGTTGAGTCGGTTATTATGACCACTATCACCCATGTAGATCAAAGGTACACTATCGTTGTAAATAAGAGTTCACAACTTATTTAGGATTAATGTCAAATCTCTTATGATCATTGTAGCAAAATATTTGTTTACTCAAGCAACAATGTCATAAAGAGAAATCAATTAATTTGTGATTCGGTCTATGTATAATGTTACTAATGAGATTAGTGGTTCTTCATATGTGACTATTATTTCTTTTTTTACATGAGATATGGGGGATCAATGATCTTTTAATTGGTTGGAGCAACAGACATAACTCTTTTACGTAATATGACTATAAATATGAAGATAAAGACAAAGTATGAAAAGTATTGAGGTTTAGTTGAGAAAATTAACAAGCTTGTATTTCTAGCTATGGTGCTTGACCTTCGATATAAATTGGACTATGTTGGCTTTTTTTTAGAAAATGTACATGACGATGCTATGGTTGAAGTTTTTATTGTTAGAATTCAAGCTTATTTGATGCATTTGTATAATTTTTACAAATCACAAGTTGATGGCTTTCATGATGGTTTGAGTGTTCAAGGTGTTGTTTGTGAACGAGTAGAATTAAGTGATAATTTGAGACTATTGAGTTCAGGAACTATATGGTGGAAACTGACGCAGGTGGTAGAGTGTTATTACATTACAGAAGAAGAAGAAAAGAAGAAAAAAATACTTTAGAATTGAGGAATGATGTTAATCGGTATGTATCTTACCCTTGTGAAAAACTAAATGGTCATTTTGATGTTCTAACTTGGTGGAAATTAAATGGCGTTAATACTAAATTTTGTCAAAAGTTGCTCAAGATATTTTTACCGGTTCCATGTCTAGTGTGGCTTATGAATCAACATTTAGTATTGGAGGGATGATTCTTGATTCTTTTAGAAGTTTATTGTAACCTAAAATAGTAGAAGCTTTGATTTGTACACAAAATTGGTTTGTAGAAAAACAATCTTATTGGATCTTCATCTAAAGCTTGAAGAAATGAAGATTTGTGTAAAAATTGAAAATGGTAAGTATTGTCTTTTACTTTTATATTTATTAAAAATTGTATTCTTATATAGCTATACGGCATTATATATTTCTATTTTGTGTTTTTAGATAATATCAAGTTCTCCCTCACATCACAAACATAATCTATAGATGGACAATTTTCATGGTAAGTTGGATACTTATATTTTTGTCGATTCATTTATTTTATTTAAACTACTAATTTAGCATGTTTTTTTGAAATTTGAAGACAAATTTGAATGCTTGAATTGATTTTAGAAGTTAGGTTTATAATTGATTCTCGTTATGCTTAAGAACTTTGTTATTACTTTATTATTAAAGTTGTACTTCATGGATGTTTATGGATGATGTTTGGAATGTTGTACTTTGGTTTATGGATGTTTGAATTTATGGATGAGTGTAGTTATGGATATGATAGTTATGACAATTTTAAATTTAACAAACATTAAGAATGAGAAAAAAAAATACAACCCAACCCAACCCAGGTTGGGTTGTGAATACCATTTGGGTTATTAGGGTTACCAACCCTACCAATTTGAAAATTTGGATTGGTTCCAAAATGTCCCTCAACCAAACCTAACCCGTTTGCACCCTTACCTTTATTCATTGACTACAAGAAGTAGAAGTTCTGTTGACACTACAAGAATCGAGACGTTCGCTTATGCAAAAAAAACGTAAAAAAAAAACACAAACTACATCGAGGAAGGTATTTCCGATGTCATACACGATGACGACATGAATGTCGAGGAAACAACGTTGGGGATGATGGAAACGGTAGACATGCGCAGCGGAATTAGGATCAAAATTTACTCTAATTACAACTAAACACTTTAGTGGTAAACATGCATCACAACCCTAAAAAGAAACAAAATAGGGTTAATAGAAAAACTCACCCTTGGTGCTTTTCTATTATCGCAATCTTCTCACTTGCTCTTCACGATCTTCTCACGAAATCAAAACCGGGACTACCACTAGTGTTGACCCGCTAATCTCCGGACTTAGAACCAAGTTGTGGGACTCTAATGGTAGAGAAAAATAGAGAGAGAGAGATGGATTTAGGAGGAAGAATTTGTGGAGAGAACTTTTTGGAGAGTAAAAGGAAAATTGGTTTGATTTTGCAATTCCAAATTACAAAATCAATTTTTCAACAAAAAAAAAAAAAAACAACCAACCCTTTTTTATTTCCAATCCTTTCCTTTTATAAGCAAACTACATGCAAAATTTGCATGTAGTGAGCTTCCACTCTCTACACTTGGCATATTACCAAGTAGGTGTCTCACATGCATGAAGCCATTTGTTATTTACATGCAATATTCTTCCAAGGGTAAAATGGTAATTTGACATTTAAAAAGTCAAAAAGTCAACATTTTGACTTTTTACCATTTTATCCCTCTTGACTAATTTCAATCTCCCGAGTATGAATCCGCATTCATTTTTTCAAAATTCAAATCATATTTGAATATAAAGTCGGTCAAAGTTTGATTTTTCAAAGTCAAAAGTCAACATTTTGACTTTTTACATCTTTGACCTTTTTCATCAATTCCGAGCTTTCAAATATGATTCCATATTGATATTTAAATCATATTTAAACATGAAGCTATACTTAAGTTATAACCGATGACTATATCAAATATATTTATCGGTTTCTCTCTCTTTACCTATTTTGAACAATTCAAATTATTTCATCATAATGTTCTAAGTTGATTCCTTATGAGCTAGCGGGGGAACCTAATGGACCTATAGATCATTGGCTCCAACGATCCGAGATTAACTGGCTAAACTCTTTAGACCGAGTTAATCAACCTTTGTTAACTAACGGGTCATTCCACTAGAGTCCCGTAGTTGCACTCCCCTCACTATAGATATATTTGTGTCCATGTGATATGACCATGATAAGTAAGTTAATCCTTCACAGGTTGTTCATAATCTCGGCTGGGTCAAAGTACCGTTTTACCCCCGAGATTACATCTTTTTTTCCTTAAGTCCCACTGATCCACTATTGAACAATTGGTTTAAGGTCCAACCTTTAAACCGAATCTCTCTCGGGCCAATGAGAGGGTGGGGCCCCTTGTTCAAGACCTGGATTCAGTCCTCAAGGGAACAACCTATCTACTATCCTTAGAGTGGATAGAAGTGAATTCCGTCTTGCACCCTATGTCCCTAGCTATCCACCTGATCTTACCCCTGAAATGGAAGGCTTATTGGGCCAGCGCCATTGAGCTGCCCTCACCTATACAGATCTAAGGATAATTTAGTGTGAACAGAAGTTTATAGTTAGCTCAGGATTAAGATTAAGTTACATTGGATATCTATAAACGAAATAGTCAGTTTTACAAAGTTAACGGTGTTATAACTTAAAAACGACTATCTCATGGTTCCAGTCTTATGTAAACCCTTTACATAGGATGCCCCCACTTCCATGTCTCTACATGAACGATTTAGGATCACATTGTTTGTACTAACTACAAAGTGGGTTGCATCAATAGTATCTCCCGAATAAGGCGCCCAACCGTATTCGTATACTATAGACTATTTAGGCTATTTACTCGAACTTGATCCACGTTTATGTCTCTACATGAAGTTCAAGTTTACATAACAATAGCCTTGGGACCTTAGTTTATTGGCTTTAAAATTATAGTATTAATAACGACTTATTGAATAGAATATGATTACAAACTACGAGTTTTAGGACATAAATTCCAACAGGGGACACCTTCGCCGATGCGTGAGACGTCAATGTCGGTCTAACGTAATTTACCACCGCAGTAGGGTGACGTTTGAAAAAAACATATCCCCAATGTGCTGACAGCATGTCGGGGAAGTCTTTTTCGATGTGATGTCGAAAAATCCTTCCTTGACGTCAATAAGAAATGTCAGGGAACAGACCTTAGACCGACATTGTTTGTTATTTAATTATTAATTTTTTCTTTTTTCTTTTTTGTTATCGTGAATTATTGTTTTCGGTTCTGCTTCGCAAGACAATTAAAAAAAATTCAGTAAATTATGAAAATTAAAATATTTCAATTTATAATAAACAAGGTACACGAAAGATGTTCAATACAAAAAATTACATATAATATAAAACAATTACATTAAAATTTAAAAAAACCTACACCTATCTACTATGCTCTAGTCACGAAAATTAAAGAATGATAAACCTACAAATGACATAAAAGTAGAGTTAGAATATCACATATGCAAAATTAAACAAATTAAGTGTTGAAAAGTACAACCCCAAGTGTTCACAACCCTCTTTGTGTCCGACCCATCTTGTCGATCATCTTCTTCAACTCCTCCATTTATCGTGCATGGTCTGCTATTTGTCCGTTTCGCTCTTCCTCCCTCAGTCTCTGTTCTTTAATCATGAAGTTAGTGCTTTCAAGGCTGGCTTTTAATTTGCTAACCTCTGCCATGTGTGCTTGGTGGTCATAATATTGGAGGAAGAAGCAAAAGTAGAACTCTTCCTGAACTTGGATTTTGAGCCACAACCAAGACCTTTTGAGTAGCCAAGTCGTCAACCCAAAATGGTCTTGCATATCTCGTCTTTAGATAGTGGTTGAAAACCCTCTAGGACCGTCCTAGAGGGGAGCGGCATAACGCTTTTTGGGTTGACGCTTTATGAAAACTTTTTGGGTTGACGATTGGTATAACAAAAAGTTTTCATAAACTTACAAAAGCGTCCTCTGCTGCTGGTGAAACGAACTCGCCAGTAGTACTACTGGCGTGCATTTCTCGAAATAACTCTACACGATCCACTTGATGACCGTGTAATTCAGTGAGCTTGGTTTGTCTTTGAAGGAACAACTTTGTGTCGCTCCTGTGGTTGTAAGACTGCTTCGTATTAGCAGCCTTGCATATATTTGATTGCTCCTACATTCCAAAAATGATGATAAAAAATTATACTTTCAAACAAATTAAATAAATAAATGTTAATTGATTTCAACGTACACTATATAAATCACTTGAAACTGTCGAGTGATAGAGTGGTCACAAAGAAAGTGCCAATCTTGCACTCGATTGACCAATCTCGATGGTGGGTTTGTCCTTGCATCTTTAGAGTTGCTAAACTTGTTGAAATGTCGGTGGTTATCTTTCCTGAATTCCTTCCACACGAAGAGCATCTGATGCTCAACAAACCGATTAAGTGCTAGATCAGTTAGAACAAACACCAAAAATTACTACAAAAGAAATAGTTTTCAGATTAGTCTTCTACATATGTAGGTAATTGAAACATATATATGTTTACGAATTTACAGACTTACCGCTAGGTCGCCCTTGACGACATCGATGCACTCTCGTGGTACATCTGTCCACTTTAGAGTCTGGATCGTAAACATGTCTCGCGTCAACACATCGATCGTGCAGCTGAAACGAGGAACAATTGGTGAGACAAGTCTGTCCTCTTCTGAGGGGATTGAAATGGGGATTCTCTCATGTTGCTAAACGTCCTCTTGACATCAATGTTTCAAGAATGTTGTCGTCTCCTCGTAGTGGGAGTGGAAAAATGGTTGAGAGGGATCTACTGAAAGACATAAATTATTAGATACAATAACTATAACTAAAGTGTTTAGGGTAATTACTAACCTGAAGTGTCGCCCACTGAAGACGAACCTCCGCATTATCTATCGCGTCCAAGTTGAGAAAATAGTCTGCCTCATGAGTGTTGCTCGGATAGTTAGACATAATTCCTATAGACATAAAAACCAAAAAAATGTGAGTATTGCAAAGTAAATGTATAGAAAATGACTAATTTGTATACGTGAAGAAAACATTGTTATTCATCATCACTTGACTCGCTTTGATGTGATGACGATTGTTCATTATCTTTGTCGTCAATGAAGTTGTCCTCGACATGACTCACATTTGATATTTCCACCACTGTAGGATCAACTTCAGTCCTGCACGGAGTGTCATCCTCAATGATGTGTTTGTCCACACGATGTCCAACAACAATTTTCAATACATTAAGTTAGTCATTCTTGATATCTTCCACTTCTAGCACGTTCCATACACGTTTATTGCGTACCACTTGAATAATTTTCCAATTGGTACCATTTTTAGGGTCCTCCAGGTAGTTTACCTGATGTGCCTTGGTTGCCAGAATCACCGGTTCCTCAGCAAACAAAAAATGGGACCTGTTTATTGATTTGTAACCTAGTTCCTCTTGCATCCTATGGTTTTTGTTGCTGTCCTTATCAAATCATGGACACTTGAATAGCCATGCACATCGTCCAAATAGATATCAAATAATGAATGTGTGAATTGATCAAGATAGAAATGCATACTTACGGTACTCCACTATTTCATCCACGTTGTTGAGGATGTACCAATGAAAGAGTCGTTTTTCTTCTTGTGATATACTTCAAAAACGTGACGCTCCCAATGGATGTACTTTCTTAAAGAAGTTTAACTCTTTCATGCATTTTCATGGTGGCAAATTGTACAAAATTAACACCATAAGCCACGTACTGTATGAGGTACTCATATGATCGAACAGATTGAATCCATCTGAAGCTAACACCAAACGAACATTCCGTGGCTCTAAAGAAAAATATGAAAATTCAGAATCAAAGTGCTTCCATCCCTCTACATCGACTGAATGTCTCAACACATTCTATGTTTTCACTCGTTTATCCTTATGCCATCGTATGTTTGTCGAGCTTTCTTACGATACAAACAATCGTTGTAATCTCGACATCAACGAAAAGTAACACAATACTTTTTGTGGAATTTTTCCCCTGATCTATTAGAACTAACCTTGCACCCAGACTCACCACAAGTCGAACACTGTTGCAAGTCTCCGAACTCCTTTCAGAACAATACACAATCATACTTACAAGCATGAATCATTTTTCTAATATTTAACAAACATACATTTGATTCATACAATATTTAACAAAATTATATACAAAATTAATAACAAACATACTACATTCAATTTTCTAATTAAAAAAAAAACAAGAATAACAACATTGGCGTTGAACGATAAGCAACGGAAAGGACGACGACGTCACGAACTGCGTGAAAGACGACAGCGGAGGGCAAGCTCTTTTCCAGATCTCTCTCAGCTGTTTTCCTTTTCTTTTGTTTATGTGTTTGTGTTTTGTTCTGTGTTGAAGGAGGAAGAAATAGAACAAACAATCTCTGACGTTCTCGAAGACGTCGGGGTAAGTGAGCTTTCCTCAACGCAATTAGTGTCACGTTGGGGAATGTTTACATTTCAAATTTATTTATATGCTTTTTCCTGACGTGGTCATCGTAACGTCGGTCAAAGGGGCCCTAATGCCGACGTGGCTCTGACACACATCGGGGAAATGTTGACGGTTTTAATAATTGTATTCACCTTTTCCTGACGTCTGTTAGAGCCACGTCGGTGAAAGTGGGAATATTAAACAACTTTCCAACTTTATCCGATGTGGATACCAAACACGCCAGAGTAAGTGGACATATTAAATGAATATTTCCACTTTCTCCGATGTGTATTTTCCACATGTTGAAGAACATCTTTCAAGTTGACGCAAACAATGTTGCATCGGCGTTGGGGCCCCAACCAAGACCTTTCAAGTTCAATCATCTTCTTCATTTCTTCCATTTGTCGAGCATTTTCTTTGTGCCAATAGTTTCTTTCTTCTTTCACTTCCTAAAGACGAGCTTTTAGCTTGGTAACCTCCCTAACGTGCATCTCTCACTCATGGGATGTAGACGAAGAACTGCCAGTAGTGTGTCAGGACTTTGGCTTGGGGCCCTAACAAAGACCTTTTGAGTAGCCTGATTGTCTACCTTAAACTATCTCGCATATCTTGTCCTCAAAGAATGGTTGAGAACCCTCTTGGCGAGCTGGAACTGAAGTTCCAACATTTGATTATGCAATAAATTTTTTATTAATTAAGTAAAACGTGTAAATTAAATGTACGTATAAAATAAGACAAAAACCTCACAAAAACCTACATAACCATCTGCAGCCGCCGGCTAAACGAACTGGCCACCTCGAGCATGTGTTTCCTTGAACAACTCGACACGGTTGACTGAATGACCACGTTGTTTAGAGAGGTCGTGTTGCCGTTGTAGAAACAACTTGGTGCCGCTACTATGGTTGTAGGGGCGCTACTTCGTTCTAGTAGCCCTATTCATTGTTGACTGCTCCTACATGAAAACGATCAAAATGTTACATAAAAAAGAAAATGAACTACTGTTTGAGAACATTAAAAGTTCTAAATCACCTTAAATTTCCGAGTAAGGTAGTGGTCGCATAGGAAGTGTCAATCTTCCACACGATTCTTCAATCTGGGGAGTGGGTTTGTGACGACCCGGACTTTTCGGACTGACCGTCTAAGTCGTCAATTTGACCCAAAACGGTTTGTTGACAAAAGACATCAGAATATTCAGTTGAAACCGTAAGAAAACGAAGGAAAATTTAATCGGGCCCTATTTCCAAAATACAAAATTTACAATGTGCTGTTTACAAAAAAAATTTAACTATTGTAGACTTAGTTAAATCAAAATATTTTTAAAACCGTCAGCGGAAGCAGTTTAAAGACAGACCCCTATGGCAAAATTCACGAGTCCTTCTTGTCCCTCGTCGGTCTGCCCCTCATGTTACCTTTGCCTGAAAAGTTAAACATAAAAAGGGTGAGTATTAATATACTCAGTAAGAGACCCGCTACTGGTCCCGTTAGGGGAAAAATAAATTATTAGCATCCTATGGTGTACCCTGCACAGTCACAGTCTAGTGCTCCCGAAGGATGCACATATCAGTCTAGTGCTCCCGAAGGATGCACATATCAGTCTAGCGCTCCCGAAGGATGCACATATCAGTCTAGTGCTCCCGAAGGATGCACATATCAGTCTAGTGCTCCCGAAGGATGCACATATCAGGCTAGTGCTCCCGAAGGATCATATCAGTCTAGTGCTCCCGAAGGATGCACATATCAGTCTAGTGCTCCCGAAGGATGCACATATCAGTCTAGTGCTCCCGAAGGATGCACATAAAGGGGATGATCCCGAAGGACACCCGCAGGGTAACTATCCACTAGGAAACTAATAATTTATCCCCTTAGTCCATTCTAAACATCTTAAAAAATCATTCTCAATACAATCAAATTTCCTTATCCCCTAATCTTCCAATTTAACCTCAACAACCATATCATCCTAATTTCACCCAGAGACAATCAAAACATATTCATACCTCAGTCATCAACATATCCATACGTCAGTCATCAACATATCCATACATCAGTCATCAACATAAATAACCATAACATTCACCTTAGTCTACAACGGCGCAACCATGATATCCCTTCCATTCATAACAACACTACCATAGTTGTATATCCTTCATTTGGTTTGCGCAACAATTTATCCATTTTAGCCACACTTTATCTAAGTAAAGTCTACGAGATTCCGACATGCCCACATCCTTATATTTGTACATATACATAACCAGTCAGTCATAGCATGCATTCAACCACAAGTTCACATTCAAACATACACATCATAATTGTTATCCCTACTCAGTACAACGGTACGATTTTTGTAGCCAATACATCCAAATAATATTTATTTAGTCCAGTAGAAAGTCCCTTACCTTATTCTAACCCCTTGATTGAATCCCACGTTTCCCTACAACCTAAACATTAAGACAATCACTCAATACCTTTCTTTTAACTTATCATTCATTTAAAATCAACCCAAAAGTGATGTATCACAACTTACTCAATTTCACGAAATGAGCCCCAATTAACAACTGTTCGTTGTGAACCCAACGACTTCAAGCGTTACCCTCAACCTAAGATCGAACATCCAAGCAATCAATTTAACAACATCTACAAATCGAATTTTCAATGGAGATCCCCAAATTCATCAATTTCATCCTTACCAATGAAGTTACAACATGGACGTCGGATCCACGGCTGGATGGAGAAGGACGCGCGGACAGATCTGAGACGGAGGCAGGAGACGGCGGCTGGGCTTCGCGTATGGAGTCAGGCGGCGGCGTGCAGATGGCAGCGGGAGGCAGAACGTGCAGATCCGGGCGTCAGAGTGCGGCTGGGGAACGGCGCGACAGTGGGACGTGCAGATCTGAACGTCGGCGTGCGGCTGGGACGGACGGCGATTTCGTCGGTCGGACGGAAGGAGAGGAGGGGAAGAGGTGGGGTTTTCGGCTTCGGGTGAATAGAGAAGGGAAGACACGGCTGGGAGGCTAGGCGATGCGGACGGCTGTGCGCGACGAAGTGGAGACGGGCGATCGGAGAAGAAGAGAGGGAGGGGAAATTTGGTGGGGCGGCCGGCTGGGGGGAAGAGGAAGAGAAGGAAAAATGGAGGGGGGGGCTGCGTACGGGAAGAAGGAGAAAGGAAAAAAGAAAAGAAAAAAAAAAGCAAAAAAGAAAAGAAAAAGAAAGAAAAAAAAATAATTATATTATTATTATTATTTTATTTATTAAAAATAATAATAATAATATATTTGATTATTATTATTATCTTTCCAATTCCATCTCCCTTCTTACATTCTGTTCTTTCTTTCTAGAAAATTTTTCCTTTCCATACTAAGAAAAATATATAACACCCAAAATTTAAAATTTCCAAATAATAAGGAAATTTTTGATTAAAAAAAAAAATATATATATATATATATATATATCTATAAAATAAAACATAATACCTTAGGATTCGGGGTGTTACAGGGTTGGCACGTGTAAGTTCATAATCACTGAACTTTTTAAAATGGTTATGATTATGCCCCCTAAACTCCTTCTAAATGGTGAGCATTTGATGCTCAACAAACCAAGTAAGTGTTAGATTCGTGAAACCTAGCACAAACCATTGCTACAAAAGAAAAGTGCACACGGATTAGGATTCTATATATATTCGTAGGTAACAAATATGTACGGATGCTTTAAAAACTTATCCGTAAAGCACCCTTCACAACCTCGATGTACGCTAGTGTAATGTCAGTCCACTTAAGAAAGTGAACTGAAAAAGTATCATGCGTTTTCACGCCGATGGTACAGCTGAAGCGAATAACGAGTGCCGAGATCGACTTATCTTGTCCTACAGGGATAAATATTGAATGCGAGCAGTAGGTTGAGAGCCATCTACAAAAACAGAATAATTTTAGAAAAAAAACTCTAGGCTTATGCAATTAATTGTTTATGTAACAGTGACTAACCTGACGTGTCGCCCACCAATGACGTACCTCCTACGTTATTAAACTCTTCGATATTAAAATAAAAAAAACAATCACTCTCATGGAAACCGAAAGGAAATTAGACATATTAGTACCTGAGGACATAAAAACGAAAACTAACTAAACATATAAGAGTACTTGAAACTGAATATATAGAAAACAAAATATATGTGATTACGTGATTATTCGTCATCGCTTGATCCTCTTTGAACGGATAATTGTTCATCATCATCATTTATGAAGTTGTCAACGACATGACGCACAATTGGTCTTTCAACCACTGTAGAATCAACGTTGAGTCTGCACAGGGTGTCGTCCTCAATTTTTTCATCCACATGACATCTGACTGTTATTTTGAGCACATTCAATTGTTGATCCTTAACATCATCTACTTCAGACACGTCCCACATACGTTTATTTTGGACCACCTGGACAACCTTCCAATTGGCACCATTTTTTGGGTCGTTGATGCAAAACACTTGATGTGCCTGGATTGCGAGAATGACCGCACTAGAAGAAATTTGGTCTTTAATGTCGGTTGACAACCGACATCTTTGCTAGTGTTATTGAAGGTCTTTAATGTAGGTTGGACTTTCATGACGATTTAAAAACGACATTAAAGGCCTCTTTAATGTCAGTTTAAAACCGATATAATTGATAGTGTTATTGAAACCCTTTAATGTCGGTTTGACTTTGATGTCGGTTTAAAATCAACATTAAAGAGGCCAACAATGTCGATTTTAACCTTTTTTTTTATCCATTTTTACAAATTTATTTTTATTTAATTGTTGCATTATTGTCCATTTTTTATAAATCGACATTAGGTCCGTGTAGATAAATATTTTTTTTCTCACGCCAACAAATCAATAAAATTAATATTATTTTAGAAACTATAATATTTGTCTTTTACATTTGTATACACAAAATGAAATCTTAATATTGTGTTTATATATACATTCTACAACAGTAGATGAAACAGGATCCTAATACAAGACTTAAATAAGAAATCCTAAACGCTTTTTAAGTCTTTAACCTTCAACGATCATCTGACTATCTACACAATCGCTTAACTTTCAACCCGATATGACTTCAATCATTTTACAAACAATATCAAAATAAACCATTTAATCTTTTATATACTTTCAGATCAAATAACATTTACCCTTCTTTTGAATGGTGACCACCATCACCTTGGTTTCATTGCACGAAGCACTCCAAAAATAAAAATAACAAAATATCAAGAATAGGTGAGAGAAAATACCAGACATGTACACAACCTTGAAATACTTGACAAGTTTTTTAATGCTAAAATATGTAAAATAACTATATACAAGAGAGAAGCAGGTTAGAAAAAATCCACAAGCTCTAGATCCCCTATAATGAAGCCACACACCACTAAACTAAATCAACCAACAAGAACAAACACACATGAAATATGTTGATTGTGAATATTGTAAAAACCCAACTTTACTAGAAGGTTGAGGTCGTTACTATTCAAATAAGTATAGTATTTTTTTTTTTTAAAGATAAATTACTGGAAAATTCACAGTCCGATTCCACCAATTTCACTTGACCTTCAAGCAACCATAGATCAACTTATTCCAAATACCATCTCACTTAAGATAAAAATGTTTAATTGGGTGTACCAAACCCATACAAACTCACCCCAAAAAGGCTCCAAACAAGGAACGACTCAGCAGGACAGTTGGCTCGGGCGCGCGGCTTGTAGAGGAGAAGAATGCGTGCGGCTGGATGCGTACGGCTGGCGTGTGCTGCTGAAGACGGACGCGTGCGGCTGCGGCTTGCGACTCAAAGAAGACGGACGAGTGCGGCTGCGGCTGAACGTGTGCGGCTCGGTGCCAGAGACATCGGCTTCGCGTCTCAACTGACACGAACAGGTCGACCGGATGAACGCGACTCGGACGTCAACGGACGCGTACGGCTTGCAGCTGATAGATGGAGACGCGAAGCGGAGAAGGAACGCGACCACCAACTCGTTAGGCTCAGCGAAGACGGACGCGTGGACCCGTGCGGCTGGAACCCGTGTGGCTGCATGACTGAGACGCGAGCGGCTGAAAGCTTCGTTCGACGACCGTCGTCATGCAGCGGTTGCGTCAGTCGTGGGGTTCGCGGCGGCTAGGGTTTTTTTTTGTGAGGAAGAAGATGAATAGTATGGCACGCATCCTGAGGGTGTATTTAAATATATAAAATACTAATAATAATAATAACATTAATACCATTATTATTATTATTATTTAATTTCCCTCAAATAACTCCTCTTTTCCTTCATCTCTTCCTATTCCCAATTAATTTTCCTCTCTCTTCATTAATAACCCTTATCTCACCTCTTTTATATTTCTCCTTAATAATTATACTAATAATAATAATAT
>CM046884.1:17859362-17880242 GCA_025688845.1 Cucumis hystrix
ATTTATAAAATGAGAAAATTTAAATAATAAGAAAAATTTCTAAATTTTCAACCATTAACCCCACATCTTTCCAAAATACTTAATCTCCACAAATCAAAACCATTTCATAAAATAACACCCAAAACTTAAAATGATAACAAAAATAACTTAAAAATTTTGGGGTGTTACAAATATACTCCACCTCAACTAAAACACCAAAGGATGAAGAAAACCTTAATGTTAACTTTAACCAATTTCCTAAAGAAGTAGCAAAATAATCACCTAAAAGAAAATTATGTCAACAAAACAAATCAAACTTGAAAAAAAAAAAGAAAAACAATCAATTTATATAAAAAAAAAAGCAATTTAACAAATTGACAAACCTTAAATAAACTCCATACCAAACTTACCTAGGAGCCAACCAATCTTCTAACTACAACAGCAGTCAATTTAGCCATAAAGTAATCCCTAAAAAAACTTGTATTCTTCATAGTTTAACAATACATCACATTCTTTGCAATAACTATAAAACCAATTTTAATGAAAGTATCTAACCTTCAACACCAGCTCTTGCTTTCTCTTACTTCATCGCTTTTATAGTTTATTTGATCAACAGTACATTTCGGCTTGGTTAAATTGAGTTTTAAAGTCTTACCTGACAAAATAAAAAATAAATAAATAAGTTCACAAGTATAGAAGCTCACAAGTCACAACCCGACGTATGAAGTGTGTGTATTTGATGGGCAAACCAATGAAAAAAGAGAAAGGAAGTAAAAAACAAAAGAAAGTAAGGAAACGTACTAGTGTTTTGTAGGCTCTTGGGGCTTGGGTTCAATTAAAAGAGTTCCTACAAAGTTCAAGAAAATGATTTAACACGACAAACTACCAGTTCCAGACAAAGGATTTGTGTTGCCACAATACTTTCAAATAATGGTGTAATAGGTTACAAGAAGGAAAGCACTAGCCATAATTCCAATAATTGCAATAACTAGAGGTGAAAATTTGGGCTTGAATTATAATCTAGAAACTCCAAGGGCGATGGAGATGAAAACATGATATAGCACCATTGAGGACAATATACATTGCAGAAACCTTGCGAGCAATCTTTGTTGTTCATATATGGTATCCAAGTTTTAGAGTTGCCATACGACCCTGACCCCATCAATGTTTTAGGGAGAATCCAAACATTGTTACAAATTACAATCAACCCACCAATACAACAGGATAGAACTCTAGAGAAATGGGACAATTATACAAATTCCACAACACATAGATCACATGCTTCCCAAGAGCCCACAAAATTGTTCAATGCGATATTTCATCAAATAGTTGGTGGATGGAGACAACAGAAACAAGTGTTTAGCATAATTATCTTAGAAACAAACACATTAATATTACCTGAAGATGGAACTCCAATTGAGCAACCCTGAAAAAGTGATGGAAAAACAAATAGAACATAAAGATTGTGGGACTCTGTAAGACCACCAATCATTCACACATATAAAAGGAGGGGCAGGAAAGTAAATGAACAAATAAAATGATGAAAGAATGATGGGAAGAGATCGTGCGTGTGGGCGTGTGGGGCCCAGGTTCAGGAAAGAGAAAGTTATGGGAAGGGGCTATATAAATAGGTCTTTTAGGGTTGAGGGAGGTAGGTCTATTTTTTATTAGTCTTGTCGGCTGCTTAGCTAGGGAAATATCCAGCTACCCTAAAAAAGGAAGCTGGGTTTGTCTTGATTGTTTTTCTGGGTGTTACTTTGAATCCTTATGATTGCTGTACTGTTTTTGGCTATATATAAATAAAGATTACAGAGTGCTGCCTCTGTTTTAGCCATTGTAAGGGTGGAAATATTGCTGTTAATCAAACAGAATCCTTACAGACTCATCAACTCTAATAAATTCTGCAATGGCAAAATGGGTTAGAAGAGGGTGGATCCAAGAAGAAATCAATTTTGTGGGTTAGAAGCTTTCACACAAAAGTAAAAGAGAAGACAAAAACTTATATCAACATATGGTATTTACAAAACTCCCCATAACTATCCAAGATCCGACATCATTTCCAACTTCTGAAATAAAAAGAAGTTCATATTTCATCATAATAATTAATAAGAATTAGTAACAAGAATTATATATATTTCATCATAATGATTTTCTGATGTGAAAGTGAAACAGGAAATAAAACCACTTAAAAACTTGGTTCAAATTATGAATATGCAATTACAGAGATACATAGAAAGATTTGACACCTTAACGGCATCAATGAGTTTCTTGATAGAGGTTTGTGTTCATGAGCCCCAGGTCTCTTGAAATGTTGGAGAATGTCCTTCCTAGAACTTACAATCAGCCCCTGACGAAAGGAAAAAAAACAAAAGAATTAGAAATAAACTATAAAAAAAATATGTGAATGATAAACTTCTCCTCAAGCTTGATGAATAAGTTACCTTGGAATCCACGAGCCATACTTTTTTGCGTGTCTCTTACAATGCATTGGTCTACAGTAAACAAAGGACTGGCTCTTGTTAATTAAGATGAAGATTAAATAAATGAATTCAAAACAAATAAACTCTATATAGTCTATAAATGATTATTCATTTTAACTTGTTTTGATAGCTCAAAGGCTACAATGCTAGGAGTATTTTTAAGAGGATAGATATTATGGACTTACTTCTCCAACTCCAAGGAATAAAAACCTATGATCACATAAGGATTTGCCAACAACCTTTAAAGCTGAAATGAGCCAAGCAAGTACCACAGAAGTTGTCCCCTGACATTCAACAATGATTGATTATAGTAGAGTTGATTGAGATTATCCAAGTAGTAAAACAAAAAGGTCCAAGGTTCTAACCTGAATGTCATCATTAAAGACTAGAGTTGATTGAGAATCACATTATATTTTCCCCGACAAAAGCTTGGTAGATTAGTTAAAAAGAACACCATTCCCCTCAAGCTCAAATTTTAAAGTTGATTCGATTAGAACAATTGAAATAGATTTCAAAGATCATTGCTTCTATAACCTATTTCAAAATATTTTATGTAGACAATTTGATAAGAAAAGTTCTAGCATATTTGAACCATCCTAATAAACTAATTTCCTTCCTTTAATTTCTTAGAAATTTTGCTCAGCAAGCTATACAAATTCAAAGTTCAGATAGAACTTCATACATCTTGACTAAACAAAAGCATAATGCAAGAAGATAACCAGGATCAAGTACTATTGAAACGATGAATACTATTATTCTAATTTCCCTTCGATCTTGAAGAAATGCATATAGTTCTGGAAATGAATTTACAAAAAAATGAAATAATAACTCAGATTAAAGAAAACAAAGCTCAAGAAATTGAGTTACAGAAATCACATCATCCTAAGATCTTGTTCACAATCTAACCTCAAAATGTCAAAAATTGGAGCATCGACCATTTTGTTCCTAATCGCTGTAACGGGTGGGCTCGGGGTCTTTTGGTCCTTCGATCTCGTGGGTCATTTTTCCTGTATCAACTCCTCCATCTTGACCACCTCGGTCATCTCCATCAACCTCATGTTGATTCGATGAACTTCCTTTCTCGGCCTCTTGTTGCTCCTCGTTAGACACACCTTGCTCCGATCGAGAAGGTTCTTGATTGGACGAGGAGATAACGAATGGGCTCAACGAGTTGGAAGTTAAGCTACTCACCGCCGGTAGGGTAGAGAGAGTCGACGACAATGGTGGTGGGCACGAAGGCAAACAGTACGGTGGTGGTGGTTCGACGGTGGAAGAGTGACTGCTTGAGAAGAGAGGGTTTGGGTGGGGAGTTTGGAATGAGAGGAAGATGAGAGGGAAGAAATTTTTTGAAGATGAGAGGAAGATGAGATAGCCGAGTGAAAGGGGTAGGGCAAGCTGTTTTAGAAAGAGTAAAGTAAAAGAGATAATTATTGATTTTTTACAAAATTTAAAAAAATAATAAATGATCTTGACGTTAAAGTTCTATCTTTAATGTTGTTTTAAAACCTACATTAAACATCAATGTTTTGAAAACGACATTAATGCCCATTTTTCATTTTTTTCACCTAACATTGAAGCCCAAATTTGTTCTAGTACTGGTTCGTCAAGAAACCAAAAACGAGACGTGTTGAATGATTTGTACCCTAATTTCACGTGTGTCCTACTGTTTTTGTTCTTGTTTGTGTCAAACCATCTACATTTGAATAGCCAAACAGGACGTTCCATCAGATATTGAACGAAAATAACTTCATCTAATACACCGTAAAAATTGTTGTTGGCGCTTCCACTAACACTGTTCTCACTGACTACCATGACTCCACTATTTTGTGTTATGCGTCAAAAATCACGATCTATCGTGTGAAACTACCCCATCCACGATGCATCCACTGTAGGATCGAACGTCAAGTGAAGATCCCATCACAAGTGAAAAGAAATCACGAGAAAGGTTGTCCCTGTTACGCATTTTGATGACCTTGAAATTGTTTTGTTAGTGAATATAAGTTTGAAATAAGCCTCGATCAATTCCAAATGGATTTATGTACTCTACATACCTGATCTCTGAACCAATCAGGAAACGCCCATTGATGTCTTTTGAATAAGTCCACAGTGATGCTTGCCTGACGACGTATCAACCTCTAGTGTTTCCTAAAGTTCATAGTTGTCAATACTTGTGACGACTATAACTTAACAAAACGTAAAGCACTAGTGAAGTATAGAGTTGAAAGTACGTACTTGTGATACTCTAAAATTTCATTTACATTGTTTAACATGTACCAATGTGCATGACGTTTCTCTTATTGTGATAGAGATCATGAACTTGCTGCACCTAATGGTCATATGTTCTACACGAACACTTCAAACTCACCAAGTACCTCATCTTCAAGAATGCTATCATCATTTCGTTCATCTCGAGAAAATGAGTTTCGATGTCACTTAGATATCTCAAATAAAAAGTATTTGATTTATTCATCACATATGCTTTGGCAATAGATCCCTCGAGACGTGCTTTGTTTCAAACATATTGCCTCAACGTGTGTAGACTTCTCTCAATGGATACATCCAACTATAATTCATCAGACCAGTAACTTTGGTTCATGTGGTAAGTGAACAAAAAGGTGTACCATTACGCTGAAAAAGGCATGTGGAAATATTTTTTCCAATTTGTAAAATATGATAATGATATCTGCTTGCAATTGGTCCAAATCATTTACTCTTATTGTCCTCGCCCACAAATCGCAGAAAAAACTAGTTCAGTAATAGCGGTGTACATATTTTTCAGTAAGTATGCTTGAATACCGATATGTAGAAGTCGATGACGCAAAACGTGATAGTCGTGGGTCTTAATACTTGATATTTTCCCATCTTTGTCATTCATACATCGTGAAATATTAGAAACAAATCCATCAGAAAACTTAACTGATTTCAGGTACTTACAAAATGCAACTCACTCTCTACTAGTCAAAGTGTAACTTGCATGGGGCTTCACCAATCTGTTACCGACTTCTATCAGGTGTAAATCCTTTCTTATTTTCAAATCTTGAAGGTCCAACCGAGCATTCGTAGTATCCTTCATTTTTTCTTTAATATTCAACAATGTATCAACCAAGTTGTCACAAATGTTATGTTTAATATGCATTATATCAAATTTAAGACGTATTAGTAGACTTGGCAAGTAAGGCAGTTAAGAAAAATGCTTCTTTTCGTCCAATTCAAAGTTCTCTTTCTTTTTTTATCTTTCATTGATGGATGTTTATGTTATGATATATATATATTTATATTTATATCAGATGTCCTTTATTGTAATTGTACATAGTGTCTAGGGTTTATTCTATTCTCTATATAAATATGTAACATTCCTTTGACTCAAGATGAATAAGAAATATACTTCTCTGAATTCTAGATATAATGGTATCAGAGACATTAGGGTTTCGAATGGCCATTAGCTTCCTCCTCCATTAGGCTTAAGTTTAGGTTACCTTCCGCTGACCGTTTGTCGACACTGCCCATACCATAAGAAGCATCACCTCCGTCTGCCCAAGTCTGTCTTCATCGATCGTCGGAAAACACCGCGTGTAACCTTCACGCGCCGCCGAAATCTTCTTGTTCTTCACCCACACGCCGACGTGTGAGAGCGCGTGAGGAGTCCAATTTGTTCTCCTTCTTTTGGGCTTGTCTTGAGCCACTGTTTCCGGTCAGTCTGTACCATTGGGTTTATCAAATAGCATTCAGGTTTGACGAAAAGTGAAGGTTACGATGCTACTGTTTTAGGGTCTTTTTCCAATTTTGCAGCTGTTTGGATTGATTTTCTCTTTGTTTGTGTGGACTACAATCAGTGTGTGACTTCAAAATGGTAGACATAAAAAATTTGGTAGTCTTCAACGTTATTCCCTTACCCTCTAAGATCACAGAACATAAGTTAAATGGATTTAATTATTACGATTGGCATCGAAAAATTTTATTTTATTTGAGAAGTACTGATATGGATGATCATATGATCGAAGATCCTCCAGAAGATGCAAAGCAGAAGAAGGATTGGCTTCGTGATGATGCCCGTTTATATCTTCAGATCAAAAACTCAATTCAGAGTGAGATAATTGGATTGGTTGATCACTATGAGTTTGTTAAAGAACTTCTGGAAAATTTAGATTTTCTATATCTGTAAAGAGCAAGTGCATAGAATGTTTGAAGTGTGTATATAATTTTTTCGTGCGGAACAAAAAGCTGAGTCTGTCACCAGCTACTTTATGCTACTTAAGAAGATAACTGCGGAGCTTAGCTTGTTGTTACCTTTTAGTCCTGATGTTAAAGTTCAACAAGCTCAAAGAGAGAAGATGGCTGTTATGATTTTTTTGAATGTACTCTTACCTGAATTTGGAATGACAAAGACACAGATTCTGTCTGACTCAAAGATTCCATCATTAGATGATGCTTTCACTCGCGTCCTTTGCATTGAAAGCTCTTTGACTGGTGTGTCATTCCTCAACCCAGTAGTGCTCTCTTTAGAAAGAACAATAACCCTCGGGCACCTCGAGGGATGGATAACAATGTTCAGAGGATTAGTAATGATCATCGAAAATCAGATTCGGTAGAGATTGTTTGTAACTACTGTCGTAAGCCAGGCCATATGAAACGTGATTGTCGGACATTATTATATAAGAATAGTCAACAATCTCAACATGCTCAGATAGCTTCCACATGTGATATACCAGAGGCGTCAGTTACTATTTCTGCAGATGAGTTTGTTAAGTTTCAGAATTACCAAGATTCATTACAAGCGTCATCTTCCTCTACTCCGGTTGCATCCATTGTTGCCCCAGGTAATACAAAGTGTCTTCTTACATCATCTACCAAATGGGTCATAGACTCTGGTGCCACAGCTTATATGACAGGTACTTCTCACCTATTTTCTAGATCGTTGTCCTCTGCCCCTTTTCCATTGTTACATTAGCAGATGGCTCCACATCTTCTGTTCTTGGCACTGGCACTATGCACCTTACCCCATCCTTTTCTCTCTCTTCTGTGTTACATTTGAAATCCATTGTCATTTAGGTCATCCATCTTTGTTCGTGTTGAAGAAACTTTATCCAGAATTTAGGTCTTTGTCCTCTTTAAATTGTGATTCGTGACAATTTGCTAAATTTCATCGTCTTAGTTCGAGTCCTCGAGTCGATAAACGAGCAATTGCTCCATTATTTGAGTTAGTTCATTCTGATATTTGGGGTCCGTGTCCAGTTATATCTCAAACAAGCTTCGTTATTTTGTTACTTTTGTTGACGATCATTCACGTCTAACTTGGTTATATTTAATGAAAAATCATTCTGAGTTATTATCTTAGTTTTGTGCCTTTCATACTGAAATAAAAAAATCAGTTTAATGTCTCTCTCAAAACTTTGCCTACTGATAATGAGGGTGAATGTTTTTCTCATTCTCTTGACTCTTAGTTGTGTGAACATGACATATTCATCAGTCTTCATGTGCTGACACTCCATCTCAAAATGGTGTTGCAGAACGAAAAAATAGGCATTTACTTGAAAACTACCTGTGCTTTATGGTTTCAAATGCATGTTCCGAAAACCTTTTGGGCGGATGCTGTCTCTACAGCTTGTTCTTTTATTAATAGAATGCCTTTCTCTGTTCTTAATGGTATGATTTCCTACTGTGTTCTTTTTCCTACCAAGAATTTGTTTCCTATTGCTTCTAAGATACTTGGTTGTGTCTGTTTTGTTCACGACGTTCGTCCTCATCATACTAAGTTAGATCACAAATCCTTGAAGTGTATCTTCTTGGGTTATTCATGTGCTCAAAAGAGTTATCGTTGTTATTTACCCTTAAGAGGTATCTTGTTTTGCCTAATGTTGCATTTTTTGTGGATACACCCTTTACTTCATCACCATCGAGTTCGTGTCAGGGGGAGGGTGACAATCTTTTTATATATGAGGTTACCTCTCCCACACCATCTTTGTCCATTGATGTGCCTCATTCCCACCCCTTGATTTCTCAAGTCTACTCCCGACGACCTCCACCACAACCTTCAAACTCATGTCCTCCATCAATGCTTCCTTCATCATGTGATCCGGGGCCAAGTGATGATCTTTCCATTGCTCTTCGAAAAGGTTAACACATGTGTAGTTACCCCGTTTCTTCCTTTGTTTCCTATCATCAGTTATCTCCCCCCACATATGCTTTTATTACGTCTCTTGAGTCTACATCTATTCAAAACTCTGTTCATGAAGCTTTACCTCATCCTGGCTGGCGAAATGCAATGATTGAGGGGATGACTACTTTAGATGATATTGGTACTTGGGATTTGGTATCTCATCTTGCAGGAAAGAAGGCCATTGGTTGTAAATGGGTGTTTGTTGTCAAGATGAATCTTGATTGAACAGTGGCTCGATTGAAAGCTCGCCTTGTTGCCAAAGGTTATGCTCAAATCTATGGAACTGATTATTCAGATACATTCTCTCCAGTTGCCAAATTAACTTCCATTCGCCTATTTCTTTCCATGGCTGCTACCCATAAATGGCCTTTGCATCAACTTGACATTAAGAATGCTTTTCTCTATGGTGATCTTCAAGAGGAAGTTCATATGGAACAACCACCTGGGTTTGTTGCTCATGGGGAGAGTGATAAAGTATGTCGCCTTCGAAAATCTTTGTATGGTTTGAAACAGAGTCCTCGTGTGTGGTTTGGTAAGTTTAGTCAAGCTCTTGTATGCTTTGGTATGAAGAAGAGTACATCTGATCATTCGGTTTTCTATCGCCGATCTGATAATGGTATAGTTGTACTAGTTGTATATGTTGATGATATTGTTATTACTGGAAATGATGCATCAGGTATTTCGTCTCTCTAAACTTTCCTTCAGGGTCAGTTTTATACGAAAGATTTGGGCCAATTGAAATATTTTTTGGGCATTGAAGTGATGAGAAGCAAGAAAGGTATTTATTTGTCTCAACGAAAATAATTAGGAGCCAAACCAAGTGGCACTCCGATGATGCCAAGTCAGCAACTTGTTAAAGAAGGAGAATTATGTAAAGATTCTGAGAGATATAGGAGATTAGTTGGGAAGTTGAACTACTTAACAGTGACTCGACTAGACATTGTTTATTCTGTAAGTGTTGTAAGTCAGTGCATGTCTTCCCCTACAGTGGATCATTGGGTTGTAGTAGAGCAGATTTTGTGTTATCTAAAAGCTGCTCCTGGACGTGGGATCTTATACAAAGATCATGAAAATACGAGAGTTGAATGTTTTTCTGATGCTGATTGGATGGGGTCTCGTGAGGATAGGAGATCAACTTCTGGATATTGTGTCTTTGTAGGTGGAAACTTAGTATCATGGAAGAGTAAGAAACAAAATGGTTGTTTCTCGTTCAAGTGCTGAATCAGAATATAGAGCTATGGCACAATTTGTATTCGACATAGTATGGATTCACCAACTATTATATGAGATAGGCTTCAGTATTACCGTGCCAGCTAAATTATGGTGTGATAATCAAGCTGCACTTCATATTGCATCTAATCCAGTATTTCATGAATGAACTAAACATATTGAGGTGGATTGTCACTTCATTCGTGAGAAAATCCAAGATGGGTTGGTGTCCACAGGATATGTGAAGACTGAAGAACAATTGGGAGATATTCTAACTAAAGCTTTAAATTGAGCAAGGATAAGCTATCTGTGCAACAAGCTGGCCATGATCGACATATTTGCTCCAGCTTGAAGGGGAGTGTTATGATATATATATTTATATTTATATCATATGTCCTTTATTATAATTTTACATAGTGTTTAGGGTTTATTTTATTCTCTATATAAATATGTAACATTCCTTTGACTCAAGATGAATAAGAAATATACTTCTCTGAATTCTAGATTTCAATTTACTTATCACTAAAAACTCCAGTGAATCTAGTTATTCTAAGATATCATGCCCATTCAGTACAACTAGAAGAAGCCTATGCTCTACACTTCCATCATGTAGCTTACTTCTACGCCGAACATGATTATCTAAAAGATAATGTCGGTGTCCCATGAAAGCTATTTTTCCTCTTATCTCAAATGACGATTTATCTTCCATGCATGGAACATGTCTAATACCCTTTCGTACTCCATCCAGATAAGTCACAATACGCCAAAAAGTCATTAATAGTCCATAACAAAGCTACGTACGACTGAAAAAACTGATCGATAAGAGAATCATTTATGGTGTTGTGAAAACCTTTTCAAAATCAATCAAAACGTCACAATTTTCGCGACGTTTGTCAGCCCCGACGTCAATACAAGGTGACCTATCATGAGGTGCTACTTTTTGGCGTCACCGTAAGGTTGCCATAATTATTTAAAAGTCCAACCTTTGTCGACATGGTCAACAACACGTTGTTGTAGGTGGCACAAATGTCGACGCTATAAACGTACACGTTGTGATTGATCTGAATTTTAATAATATTTGCCACTTTTGTCAATGTCGTACTCTTCCATGTCGGCCTTTGTTGGGGCAATGGTGACATGTACATGCATAGCGTCGCGGAAAATTTATATTATTATTTAAATAAAACTTTTTCGTGACGTCTTCATGCATGGTGTCGTAAAAGGCTAATACTCTATCCACATCTTCTTGTCGACATTGGCACATCTGACCAATGTCGACACGTTCCCTACGATGTCGTGAGAAGCATCTTCTTACGACGTCTGTTATCCTGATGTCAATCGTGGTGTCGGGATATTCTCGATTTCTTATAGTGATCTACTATAAACCTTTTAAGTTACAACTTGAATATGAACCATTTGTATGTTAATCACATATTGTTCAAGTAACATCATATAACCTTGGACTTTTGTTCATTGGATTAAATTAATGTTGTCTAAATCTCAAATAAAATACTCCTTATTTATTTTATTAGATTTATTAGATAAATAATTTGTGTTCTCCCTCGTTTTTGCTCTGTTCTTGCTTCATCTTGCACTGATCTTCTTAGCAACTCTTACTCATTGATTGACACAAGCTTCTTGACTCGATAGTTAACAAATGTTGATTAGCTCAGTATAAAAGAGTTTAGTCAGTTAATCTCTAATCATTTGAGCCCATGATCTATAGGTCCATTAGTTCCCCTGCAGCTCATATAGAATAAACATAAAATAATATATTAGGTTAGTTCGAATAGTTTGAATTAGTAAAACAGAGAAAAATTGACAAGTATATATGATATAACTATCGATTATCATTTAAGAAATAGAGCTTTATGTTTAAATGTGATTTGAATATCAAGAATATAAATGGGGATTCATAGTTGGATGCTTGAAAATGATGGAAATGGTCAAAGTTGTAAAAAGTCAGTGAATGGGAATTAAGATTACGGAACACTTGAATGCAATTTCAAATGTGATTTGAATTTAAAAGTAAGTTAACTTTGATCAACTTTATATTCAAATGTGATTTGAATTTAAGAAAAATGAATGTGAATTCATACTGGGGAGGTCGAAATTAGTCAAGGAGGACTAAATGGTAAAAAATCAAAATGTTGACTATTGGTTTGAAAAGTTAAAGTTTGAGTTTGGCTAAAAGTGTGAAAAGACCATTTTGTTGTTCAACTAAAGTTAGTGGAGAAATCCAACATTTTTTTGGATAGTTTCACTAATTCTTAGTGGGATATGTGGTTGCATGAGATGTTAATACCAAGCCCAAGTTAATGGATCGTAAGGTGTTGGACTTTGGTGAATTTGAAAATGCAATATTTCGTTGCATGTAAAATGCTTATTTTAAAGAAGGCTTTTTCAAATTGGGAAAAAGTTTTGACTCTTTAATTTATTTTTCTTTTAAAAAAATCACCAAAAGAAATTTCACCCATCAATTCTAAGCATACAATCCCCCTATTTCCATCTCTCTCTTTTTTCAATTCCTTCACTGATTGGGTCCACAATCCGATTCTAAGTTTAGAATAGCATATCAACACTAATGGTAGTTCGGTTCGAGATCATGCGGAGATTACAAGCATTCTAGAGCTACGGAGGTATGTTCAACTAAACCCTAGTTTTGATTTAATTAGGTATAAAAACAAGTTAATTTTTAATTAGATTAAATGCAATTAGAATAATTTGATCCAAATTTCAAATTTCACTAGCATGCCTATTGTTTCCCTTAGTATTGACAATCATTTCTCTACTTATTGTAATGTTTCTTAAATTCAACTCACAACTACATTTTTAATGTTATAAAATATGTGCATTGTAAAAACGAATGTTCCTCAACGATTAATTTACAAATACAATTTTTAAACTACTTAAATTATTATTATATTTATTTTATTTAACCTTTAACAATATACATAATTTTTTCTGAAATTCAACTCACAATTTGCATTATCAACGTTTACTATACATGTTTCATGCAAATAGCTAGTGATAAACTCTCTTTTTTCCTTAAAAAAAAGCCTTTAGAAACAAAGCAATGAATGTAGTGGCTAGGTGTTATAGATTGGGACTGATTAATCAAATAATAGGATTCACTTGATGTGGCATAGTTTTTGTCCCATCAATTGACTGTTCAATAAAGACAATATGTCTAATCAAGGTTGATGAAATACACCGCCCACCAACTATCCATGTGATTGATGATATCTATTTCTTTGGTTTTTTTTTAGAAACAATCGTATGCTAACATTTATTTTTAAGAAAAATGGGAAAGGATGACAAAATTGGAAAAATTGAATAGATATGGTTTGTTTAGAAAATAGAAAAATCGTAATAGACAGCAATATTAGAGTTCGTATTGGAAAAATATAGCACACTCTTAAAATAATTGCACACCTAATTTTTCAAATGGACTCTTGTCTTGTCCTGTTTCTACGCAAGCTTCAACAAGTTGTCTTCTTCTTTGCGCAGGCTAATTCTTCAGGCAGTTTTCCAACACGTTTTCTTTGTTCCTCCTTCTGACATTTCCTCTTTCTTATTTAGTAGATTTAAGATTTTCGATTTGATATGGGTTTGAGATTTCTTCCCCACAATTTTTCTTCTTCCGATTTTTTCTCCACGTTTTGGGTTTTAGATCCGAGAAGCTACAGCCATAGTCAGAATATGCATGATTTTGGTAGAATAAAAAGGATATTACGAGGGTGGTGAAGTTTTCTGGCGATAGTGGTTTGGGCTGACAAAATATATATATATAGTTGGTTTACTTTGGATAAATGACAAATCTTTATTTAAATTAATAAAGTAGCAAAATCAAAAAATATGAAAAAATATAATTGCTGGAATAATGTCTTAAATGTCTCTACCTAACTGCAGAAATTGAATCTTAAATACAATTATTCAAGAAACCACAAATACCTTATCATTAAAATCAAACTCCTCAACACACAATTAACAACTATCAACATCAAACTTCCATAAGTTGTAGAAACTATTGGAGTTTCCAGCTTGTTCCCTTCAAAGTCTTCATACTTGGATTTTCTTCTTGTCAGCTCCTCTCATCGAAGACTTTGGAATTTTCATGTTACCAGCTCCTCCGACCGGTGACTCACGTGTCAAACAACCCACTGAAAACCCCAAGAAGAACCATGGCTGAAAAACAAAACACTCACGATGAAACTCACCGTGAAACTCGATGGAAACGTCGCTCAACCCTTCTATCCTCCTGCCCATGGCTAAAGCCGTGAAAGTCGACTAAACTCGACTCCAACAAACGCCAAAACATCATAACCCACTATAAACCCACGACCAATGTTGCGAAGCTGGCGAAACGAACGTCGGAGTCGCCGAAACAACCTTAAAACTGCCAACTTCTGTCTGCCTCGAATCCCACGGCTAAACCTCTGATGTCTTCCTCTCCGTCGACCAATGTCTCTCTTTCCATTGGAACACCAGAAACCGTCGCACCGCACTCTTCTTTATCAATCTTTTTTACTAGAAAAAAATCTCTCTCTCTAATGTGTTTTTCAGCTCCCAGTTGCCCCCTCTTCCTATCCATACTGCTTCTTTTCTTTTCTCTAATTTAAAAGACCTAAAGAAGAAAGCTAAATTAATTTCAAAAATATAATTGAGGCATAATTACAATTTTGCTCTCAACTTAAAACTCATTTTAGACCACTTAAATATTTATCATTTTTCTATCGAGACCTATCAAAATATAAAACCAAAAGTTTTGAATATCTTTGTGATACTTTTGAAATCTTTTATGTTGTAACGTTTTTTAATTTATATATCTTCAAGATTGGTGATTTGTTAAAATTGAGCTATCCTTAGTGATTAACTTACAAGATATAATGCTTAATGGATGGGTAAAAAAATGAAGAAATTTCTTTAAGATCATTGTAATAATTATCGATATTATTAATAAATTGTTTAAAATATAGCAAACCCCAAAATCTTGTAGATATATTTGTTATAATTAGAGGAAAAGTTGCTGCAATCTTGTCCAACATAGTTAAGATTTACTAAATTTGAGTGTTTGCAAAATATACTGTCTTTGTGCTATTTTCAATATTTTGCCTCAATTTTTAAGCTATTTCAAATACCCTGTATTTGAAATATATGATTATCTTATACCCAATAGAATGATACTATATCTTGATGACCAAACTTTTTACCTTTTTGTGTGTCCCAAATATGTTGTTTATAACATTATTCATACTCGACATATACTATGTTTGAAAAATCTTAATTCTATTAATTATTATAAAGTTTGGTTAGTTAAACAAACGCGATTATGATCCAATGATATTATTTAGGAAATCGTTCTTGTTATTTGGTTTTGTAACAAGTTCATCTTAATATTAAGGGTGTGTTTGGGGAGGAAAAATGTTAAGGGGAAAGGGTTATATAACCCTTTCTTTGTTTTAACCCTTCCTATATTTTCTCAATCCTTCCTTATTCCTTCCTTATTGCTCACTCAATCCTTCCTTATTCCTTCCTCAATTTATCTCAATCCTTCCTAATGTATAATTAATCAATTTAGGTTTAAAAATTATTTAATTCATTTTTTTCTCATTTATAATTTTTATACTTGCGAGTTTTGTTAATTTTAATTTTTTTATTTAAAAAACACAACTTGTTTTCAAGTTATGAATTTGGTACAATTACATTAATTTAAAATTTTAATTTTTTCTTTTACTCTTGAATTAGGTAATTTATTGTGATTACGCCGCTTGACTCGCATTTTCTTGTTGCTCCTGTATTACAAAAACTAGGATGATTTAGTAAATTAAATTTACGAAATTTTTGTATTGGGTTTATAGTATGAATTTAAAAAAAAATTAACAATTTAATCACACATAACAATTACGTAAAAAAGGTTGAAAATAGATGTCATATTTAAAGAAATTATTCCAAATTGTTTTACGAAAACTATGACAATTTGGTAAATTAAATATACGAAATTTGTGTATTGAATTTAGAATATGAACTTTTTTAAAAAAAAATTAATAACTTAATCGTATCTAACGATTACGTAAAAAATGTTGAAAATGGATGTCGTATTTCAAGAAATTACTGCAAGTTGTTTTATGAAAACTATAGTGATTTTGTACATTAAATATATGAATTTTATGTATTGAAGTTAGAATATGAATTATTAAAAATAATAATAATTTTTGCTCGTACATTGTGTTCCAATGAAAATGGATGTCGTATTTGGTTTAAATCAATTGTTAAATATATGCAATTTGTGTATTGCATTTAGAATATCAATTAAAAAACAAAAATATAATATGAATTTAAACAAAATTAACAATTTAATGGCATGTAACGATTACGTAAAAAAGTTGAAAATGAACGTCGTCTTTGCAAAATTACTGAAAATTGTTTTACGAAAACTAGGATGAATTGGTAAATTAAATATATATAATTTGTGTATTGGAGTTAGAATACGCATTTAAAAAAAATAATTTATTGACACTAAACGCTTGCATAAAAAACGTTGAAAATGCACATCGTATTTAAGAAAACTAATGTAACTTGTTTTACGAAAATATGACAATTTGGTAAATTAAATATACGAATATTTGTGTATTGGATTTAGAATACAAATTTTTAAAAAATAATAATAATAAATAATTTTCATAATCCTTCCTACATAATCCACACTACCTATTATAATCTTTCCCCCAAACACATACTATCATAACATTACTATTCATAATCCTTCCCTCAAACACATATTATCATAACACTACCAATAATAAACCTTCTCCCAAACACATTTATTATAACACTAGGATTATCATAATCCTTTTCCCCCATAACTTTTTTCCTCCCCCAAATGCACCCTAAGTTTTTTGGATTGAAGAAGTATATGATTATAGAAGCAAATAAATATTAATATTTGAACATGAGATTATGATATAGAACGAATAGTTTATCCCAATATTTAAAAGCATCAAATTACAATGTAATTGTGTGAGCAACATATGCTATACATTCTGTCAAATACTGTAGAACTAATCTAGAAAAAAATAATATTGTCATGTAGTATGTAAAAATACACTGTAACTCTATAGAAAATTAATGCAATCAAACCTGGTCAATTTAACAAATAAATCAAGTTTGTTAAATTAAGAAAATTGAAGTTGTTATTAAATTGGTAAAAATAAATGGACAGTCATAATTAGCATTATTTTAGGGGAGGATCTAAATTTGAATTCAAATTGTTTGAAATATAAACAACCTGAAAATGTTGTATTTATCTTTGGTATTATTTTAGGGAAAGGATCTAAAATTTCTCAACCAAAATAAGTGGATAATGGTAATTATCACGATTTTAGGGGATTAAAAAAAATTAAATTCAAATTGTTATTAAAAATATGTATTATGTATTGTTTAATAAATTTTTTTATAAATATTTTGGAATATAAGTTGTTAAATTATAAATTATAAATTTTAAATTCAAATGTTATTAAGAATTTATCTTTGTTATTACTTTCGGATATTATGTAAGATTTAAATTTAAATTAACGATTTTAGGGGATGGTATAAAATCTAAATTCAAATTGTTGTTAAAAATATGTATTACGTATTATTTGATAAAAATTTTATAAAAATTTTGGAATATAAGTTGTTAAATTATATAATTTAAATTCAAATGTTATTAACAATTTATCCTTGCCATTATTTTAGGAATATTATGTAAGATTTAAATTCAAATTAACGATTTTAGGGGATGATATAAAATCTAAATTCAAATTGTTATTAAAAATATGTATTATATATTGTTTAATAAAGTTTTGATAATTAGTATGAAATATAAAGAATCCAAAACTATTGAATTTATCTTTGCCATTATTTTAGGGGCATTATCTAAAATTTGAATTCAAAGTGTTATTAAATATACCTATTATGAATTATAGAAAAAAATTGTTAATTAATTGATTAAAATTCTAAGAATCCGAAAATATGGTATAAATTACAGCCATATATTTAGGGGATGTTGGTGCAATCTTATCCAGCCCGAAAATATTATATTTAGTTAATGTTATCCAGAACTGAATGTTGTTTGCAAATACACTATATCCGTGAATATGTGATATTCTCCCTCATTTTAAACTATACAAATACACTACATTTATAAGAAATGAATTGTCTTAAATAAAGGAGTACAATCGAATAAAACAAAAGTAAAAAAGTCTACAGAATCTTAATATTTTGGAAATTTTCTATTTTTTAATTTGTTATTTAATATTTTGTCATTTTCACGGTTATCTCTAGTGGTTTTGGTAGAAGAGTGACAGAACCCAATAGTGAAAGTATAGGAAAGAGAATGGGCATAAGAAGGTGTTACAAATGGCTCGTAAGCCTAAGCCCATAAGTAAAGTTGAAAGAACTACAAGTTGTCCTACATTGAAATATTTAGAAAGAGGAAGGATGTATAAATACTAGAGAACCTTTCAAAATAAACAAATTATTTTGGTGGTGATAGCATAACTTTGTCAACTAGTAAGTGGGTTTAGGCAATAGCATGCGCCTTTAATTATGCCATTTTTATTGCCTAAATTTCTTTTTCTTTTTGGAAATTAACGGCCTGCGTTTTCGACCTGTTTGCACGCCTGTCTCTCTCGGTTGAAACTCTCCCACTTTGACCCATCTCTCGGCTTGTTTGCACGTTCAACGTTGGCCCGTCTCTTCCGCACAGCCCGTTTTCACGTTCAATGGTGAATCGTCTCTCCTGACACAGTTAGTTTCCACCTGTTACACTTCTTCCGACCATTCTTCCCCTATATAAGAGACTCATTTTGTAACGACCCAGACTTTTCGACCTTGTCTAAGTCGTTACGTTTACTCAAAATCGTTTGTTGACAAAAGACATAGCAAGATTCAGTTGAAACCGTAAGAAAACGAAGGGAAATTTTAATCGGGCCCTATTTCCAAAATACAAAATTTCAAATGCTGTTTACAAAAAATTTAACTATTTGTAGACTTAGTTAAATCCAAATATTTTCAAACCGTCAGCGGAAGCAATTAGAAAACAGTCCCATAAGGCAAATCACGATTCCTTCTTGTCCCTCGTCGGTCTACCCCTCGTGTTACCTTTGCCTGAAAAGTTAAACATAAAAAGGGTGAGTATTAATATACTCAGTAAGGGACCCACTACTGGTCCCGTTTGGGGAAAAATAAATTATTAGCATCCTATGGTGTACCCTGCACAGTCACAGTCTTGTGATCCCGAAGGATGCACATATCAGTCTAGTGCTCCCGAAGGATGCACATAAAGGAGATGATCCCGAAGGACACCCGCAGGGTAACTATCCACTAGGAAACTAATAATTTATCCCCTCAGTCCCTTCTAAACATCTTAACAGTCATGCTCAATACAGTCAAATTTCCTTATCACATAAGCTCCCCATTTAACCTCGAACGACCATATTATCCAAATTTCACCCAAGGACAGTCAAACATATCACTACATCAGTCATCAACATAAATAACCCAGCAGTCACAACATACGCTAGATAACAAGTCCACGTCAATCCATACATACATATATAAGTTTCATTCAGTCAAGCACAATATACGTTAAACTTTCAGTCCACACCCAAACAAACATCATAAACGTCATCCCTACTCAGTCCAGATGTAACTTAGCCAAAATCTTCCAATCATATCGCTTGAAAAATTTTGAAACAAATTCCAACCCATATTAAATTTGTTACCAACAAAACCACTTCGACGATTTTACCGTAAAACAGAGGCAGCGGCACTCCACGGCGCACGGCTGCCGGTTCACGGAAACCCCACGTTTGGGTCGGTCGGCGGTCGGCTAAGAGAGGCGTGCGCGACTCGGATCTTGCGTGAAGACAGTGCGACGACGGCTGGAAGATGGAGATCCACGATTGGAAGAAGGGAAGACGTGGGCTGGAAGGTGATGTGCGGCTGGAAGGAGATGTGCAGCTGCCTCACGAACTGCAGGCGAGCTGACGCGGTGACCGGCGCAGACGAAACCGAACGAAAACGCGGCGATTTAGGATGGAGACCGGCCAAACGGAACGTCCGGCTCGGCTGGGTTTCGGCTAGCGCTTGTCTTCTGCAAACCAAGCGGCTAGGCTCCGAGCGGCGCGGCCAAAGAGGAGGAATGGAGGTGGTTGGCGGCGAAAAGGAGATACAAGAAGACAGATCTGAGGAGGGGGAGGGTTTCGGCTGACGGACAGAGTTTCACGGATGCGTCGCGGACGGCTGCGAATGGAGAGGCTGTGCGGCTGGGCAATGGTGCGGCTAGGCTGGACGGCGGTGCGGCTGGGCAGGGCGGTGGTGGTGGTCGGCGGCTAGGGTAATGGGAGAAGAAGAAAAGAAGAACAAAGAAAAAGATGAGGGGGGGGGGGGGGGCACGCGGGGGGGGGGGGGGGGGGGGGGGGGCATTTTTTTTGTTTTTATTAATAATAATAATAAAATAATAATAATTAATAATTAATAATAAAATCTTTTTTTTTCTTTTTTTTTTTTGTTTATATAAAATTTCTATGGGGTACCCTGCACAATCACAGTCTCGTGATCCCGTAGGATGCACATATCAATCTAGTGCTCCCGAAGGATGCATATATCAGTCTAGTGCTCCCGAAGGATGCACATATCAGTCTAGTGCTTCCGAAGGATGCACATAAAGGGGATGATCCCGAAGGACACCCGCAGGGTAACTATCCACTAGGAAACTAATAATTTATCCCCTCAGTCCATTCTAAACATCTTAAAAATCATTCTCAATACAGTCAAATTTCCTTATCACATAAGCTCCCCCTTTAACCTCAAACAACCATATTATCCAAATTTCACTCAAGGACAGTCAAAACATATCACTACATCAGTCAGCCACATAAATAGCCCAGCAGTCACAACATACGCTAGACAACAAGTCCACGTCAATCCATACATACATATATAAATTTCATTCAGTCAAGCACAATATACATTAAACTTTCAGTCCACACCCAAACACACAGCATAACC